>CM060247.1:94080002-94680002 GCA_030684275.1 Acipenser oxyrinchus oxyrinchus
AACAATAACTGGAACAGCCCTTCCAGCAGTGACATCACGCCATCACCCAGTCCCAAGTTCTGTGAACAGCCAGTCAAAGGCCCTGAATTTCAAACCAACACCGAGGTCATACAGACAGACCATAACTATTCCCTGAACCAGGACCAGCAGAGCACCAGCGACACTCTGCAGAGCGTACGAACAGAGCATCCTGAAACAGACGTGTCCATCGATTTAGGTGTGTAAAGGTTTTCACTTGTGCCCCATGTCAGGCCATTGCCACCGTAATCACAAGAGTTGAAATATCACATTGGCTAGTTAGCAGTACGCCTAAATTCTAACCCTTTGACGTATTGCTTTGCAGAGAGCTTGTGTGTTTTACATTCATCATCACAACATATATGTTTGGATCTCTTGAGTTATTTGGGTCAGTTCTATAATGTAGTAGCTGTAATTCATGTCTCGGTCTTGGCTAATAAGGTGTCAGTTCGAGAGAGGATTGAGAAAGGAGGCTAACCTAGAATGTTTGACATAAAATGTTCTTGTACAGCCTGATTTGTTGACCCATATTTGTATTGTACATAAATTTCCACTTAGATGACTGGGAATCACAGTATATGGTTGAAGATTACTCCAGTGAAACCCCTGTCTCTCTTGCAATGGAAGATTTCTCTGAATCTGATAAGGAATGCCAGGTATGCTTTTTGAAATAACCTAAATTAAAACAGAAATACTTCTGCCATAAAACATTGTGTTGTGAAGACTTTGAATTTGTAAAATAGGTTTGTATCTATATTTTAGTTTATTTGATGTTCCGCACAATTTCAAAGATTAATAAGAATAGTGAAAGGGATCTTTTAAATCAAATATCTATCTATCTATCTATCTATCTATCTATCTATCTATCTATCTATCTATCTATCTATCTATCTATCTATCTATCATATTTTTGTGTGTGTGTCAAAGTTTGACATCAGAGGTAATAATGTATACCTGAACAGCCATTAGCTGTATTTTTCTTCTTTTCAGATCCAGTTTCAATTCAAGGAACTAGTTCTAACAGAAGAAGAAAAGAGAATTATGGGAAAAGAAGGGATTTCAATACCAACTAATTTGCCCCTCACAAAGGTCAGTATTCCTCTCACGTTTACATCGAAAGCTTCTTGTTTATGCATGTTGTTTAGGGAGTGGCATAGTTATACATTCTTTGATTAACTTGTACCCTGCAGGGTTAACCCAGTCCTATATTTTATTGGAGTGTTTTACAGCACTGGGGAATCCCTGAATTGCTTAATCATAATATATTGTCACAACTCAAAAGAAACGTGGTCAAGTACACTAAAAGGTTTTGGAATGTGCACAGTAAACTTTTGCACTTTACTATGGGACTTAGTTTTATCATAGTTTTCATCAGATTTAGTGACTACACTGGACAGAAGATACCAGTAACATTTATGTCATTGTGGCATTCCATTCAAAATGGATGTGTTTAAACGAATAATATGGTTCGGTATTGAGTTCCTAAAGAATGTAGGTGTGACCTAAAACAGCTTAGTGATAGAATGTTTTTTCATGGGTTAAACGAGTTGTCATGCCAGTTATAGGTGTGATTTCTAAGAATTGTGATAAACATTTAAACATTTAAGACACATTCGGGTTCAACAGTCTGCTTCAACTGACACAATCATTTTAATAAAATATACACAGTTGCTGCATTACAAAGACACTTCAAAAGCTGTCTGTCCCAACAAGAGTCCTGTTAATGACTTCTCTTTTATACACAGATGTTTAAATTTGTTAATGTGGTATTGTTTCCCCAAGACCTGTCACAAAAGAGAACAATCACCCTGTGTGTTGACTTGTAGAAACTTTTCCTTCAAACTAAACCAACGCTGTTTCTTTTCAGGGTGAGGAACGCATGCTGAAAAGGATCCGAAGAAAGATCCGCAACAAGCAGTCAGCCCAAGAGAGCCGCAAAAAGAAAAAGCACTATGTGGATGGGCTAGAAAGCAGGTATGTGGCATTCCAGCCTCCTTTTATTGTATTGCAGTCTACATTGGGCACTCCCATGGCTTGGATCTCTTTGTGTCTTATAACTGTAGGATAGTAGGTCCTGGGTATAGTCTAGCAGTAAACTGTACTGTAGAATTAGGGCTTGACGTTTTTGGGTGTTACTTTTGATCACACGAGCCTTTACACTTCTTTTGAGCTGATTCTGTTTCCTAATTAAACTCAGAAAAAAATAAACTTGTTTTTACCTTGTTTGGAAAATAAAAACCGAAAAGTTCAAGCCCTATATATAATGCATTCCTTGATGCAGCATTATAAAGTACATCTATATTTTTTTAAATCTTTTATTATCATAATTTAGAGTTGCTGCCTGCACAGTTCAGAACCAGGAGCTACAGAAGAAGGTGAATCAGCTACAAAAGCAAAACCTGTAAGCAGAATATTAATTTCTTTTTCCATTTTGTTGTACCTAAATGGAAAAACATTTCCAAAATGTGACCATAAGCTAAATCCATAGTTTTTTTAATTTTTTAATTTTATTTTATTTATATATATATATATATATATATATATATAATATATATATATATATATATATATATATATATATATATATATATATATAAAAAAGCCTTGATTGTTCAAACTTCAGTGTTACAAACAGCCTCCTGGTAACCTGTCTCATTGTGTGCAATACTCTCCTGCCTTGATGTCGTAGAAAATGTGCTAGCCAGCTCTCAATCTCTGATATTGACCGTGCAATTTAGTAATTCATGTGTGTTTTTTATAACCTTGTTTTCAAAATGTTTTTAAAAAGTTTTAAACCAATTGTTTAATTTAAAAAAATAAATAAATACAAATAGCGCTTAAACAAAAATAAATACAAATTGTTTAATCTGCTTTCCAGGAGTCTTATTGAGCAGTTACGGAAGCTTCAGACACTGGTGAAGCAAACCACAATGAAAACAACCACCTCGAGCACATGCGTCATGGTGAGCCTTTCCTCTTCATTCTATTCTGTTTAAGCACTTAGATGCTCTGAAAATATGGGAGGCTTTTGGCAACTGCTCCTTTGCAGTCAGCGTCAAGCAAGAGATAGATGGCACTGTAATGTTAATGCTCTTGCCTCAAATGGAGTCTGGATTGGGTCTCGCAATTGAGATGAGTTTCATTAAATTAATTAAAAAACCAAGCCCCCCTAATCAAGGCAGATGTGAGACGTGTTTGAAGGGCAATATGGGTACACTCACTGCTTTTACGGCTGTCATTGCTATGTGGATAAATGGAGATGCTGGAAAATATATAGTGGTTAAGAGGAATTATACAGAGGTTGTAATATTAGTTTACAGAATAAAACCAGCCATTTTAATTATTCTACTGCATATCTGCATTATGGCATTTTGCTGTTGCATTGAAGATGGCATATATTGCAAGACATACTTTCATTTTTGTTCACAAAAAGATAAAGGCAAATCTCCTTTTTTGTGCATTGGGACTATTTTACAGAACTGTGTATTTTTAGTGTTGGAGTTGTTCTTGTTTTATGTAATTTTTTTTATTTTTCGGGATCCATATTTGTATTTGTTCCCCCCCACAGGTATTCCTGTTGTCATTTTGCCTGATTGTATTCCCAAGTGTGAACCCATTCGGTACAAGCGGGCCCCAGAAGGAACTGTACACCCCTTCAGGAGGTAAAGGCCAAGATCAGTTCACCAATAGGGGAAATACATTTGTGTAATTAGTTGAGCGATGTATCATTGGATTAATGTTTAAAAATAAATATTGCTGCACATAGCACTGCGGCTATCGTGAGGCAAGGTAGCTATGGTGGCTTATTTTTATTATGAGTTCTGTCCATAATCTTCAGCACCCTTGATTAGAGATTGGATTTGGTGTAGACATATGTCACGTTTTAGAGTTGCATTTTTATTCAGACAACTGCTTTGTAAGGACATTATCACAAAATATCAGAATCTGGTAACATAAGGAGCTATCTGTGCATCTCATTTATGTATATAAGACACTTGCATTTTATATATATATATATATATATATATATATATATATATATATATATGTATATATATATATATCAGTGGTGTCATTTTTTATGTAATGTTTTTTCTTTTCTGTTCAGTTATTTCAAGAAGCCTTCGTTCACTTTCTGGTGTGGAAACCATTAAAAATGAACCAGCAACAACACATTCCCTTGATGCCACAGAGAAGGATCTGTTATTAAATGTGGAAATCACAAAATCTGTGCTGTCTGGAGGGCTGAATCGCACACCAGAGGTTCAAAAAGTAGAAAAAGCAGAATCCGAATCTGCAGTTAACAGTAACTCCTCCTCCGACTTGCCTTCACAAGCCAAAACCAAGCTGTCTCCGGCAGGAGAAAGACACCTCAGCCCTGGAAATGAGGCGGTGGACTATACAATGACTGCCGCCGCAGTGAACAAGGAGGACTGGCTCGACCAGAAAACCACAACCGTGATAATACAGCAACATCGCTCGGATGAAATGTAAAAAGGAATGTTCCTGCTCCAGTTTTGAAATAAGTTTAGTCAGTCAAGCCATGCACTGTAAGCAGAAAGTTATAAATATTTATATATATATATTTATATATATTCCCTTGTAGCAAGGGTTTCCATGCGACTTGTTTGACGTGGTGAACATGAAGCTCTTACTGTTGTATAGTATACTGTGTTCAGGTGATGCAAACTTTAAATATGTTGGGAAACAATATGGCCCTGTGTTTTAAATACAGTACCTTTTAAGATAATCCATGTACTTGCATCAATACCTTATGCCCTCTGAATTTACATATCTGTGTCCCTATTATCCCATGATATGTTTTTCTTTTAATCGTCATTTATTGCTTATGGCATGTTTAATAAAGTCACAATTTATATAATGATGTCAGAGTAAAAATGACCACTAGGGGTGTTCAATGAGGTTGGTGTTCATTTTAAGTTTTTTTTTTTTTTTTAATGTTCATAATATGAACCATATTAATAACGGGTTACAATGAGATTTTTTGTTAGTTGTTTTTTATTGTTGTATTGAAATGTTAGAAGAAAATGCTATGACCTGTAGAATCAGTGACTGTATTTTGTGGGGAAAAAATAGATCATGTACAGCAGGATTTACACGGCTAAAGCTTACTGTTGTTACCTGTAGCTATAAATATATCCTTACTGTGTTTCTATGTAGTGTGCATCGTGTTTCTATTATATAATCATCCGATGGCTGTGACTGTCATTGCTATGCTATTGATTGTACTGCAGTACTGTTTAATTTGTGTCTTTTTTTTAAATAATAATAAAAAATAGAGCACCACTGTTTCAGTTCTGATTATTAAGCCTGCTAGTGAATGGAGTTCATTTATTTTAGGCAAAGCCACCAAGTGCTGCTTTCTGTTCAAGTTAACACTAATGCATTAACCATTTTAGGTGTGAACTTCACACCTGACACCCTGGGATTGAAGCTGACACCCTGGGATCCTTCAAGAAGCTGCTTGATGAGATTCTGGGATCAATAGCTACTAACAACCAAACGAGCAAGATGGACTGAATGGCCTCCTCTCGTTTGTAAACTTTCTTATGTTCTTATGTAATTTCAGTGTTACTCCTCTGGGAAAACCTAACCTTCACTTTGATCTGTGATCGAAGAAGTCTGACACCGTGGGATCCTGTGTAACGCATTTATATGCTGGCCTCATACAAATAATTGTATTCAATTAAGCCTGTTCCTAACAAACGCTAACCCTTCTTCTCAAAGCCTAATATCTTAGAGGCTTCATATTTGCGGGGTTATATAAACGCTGCATAACCTTTTACATTGATCCAGCAGGGTTATGGCTGATTTAAATTCAGTTGATTTTTTTTCATTTACTACCTAGTTTATATAGTTTCTCAATGAAAATACATGAAAAGTATGTTTTAAAAACCTGTTATTAACAGAAACATCTTACTCTCTTACTGTCTGTAAACTAAAACGAATGGCTGCCCCCGGTTCTGTGGCGCATAAATAGAGCGAAGACGTAAAAAAAGATACTGCACTGAAATGGTATTGTGAAGACATCTTACCCCTTTATAGAGCGCCTGCCCCATCATTAACATACTCGCCGAAGCGATTCTAATGATATTTCAATGGGGTCCCAAATAAACAATTGAGCACTGTGTTAAGACCCGCTGAAACCAGGTTTATTTAGTGGTGCAATCAGGAACTTTAACAATTGAACATACTATAAAAAGCAAAGTAGTCCGAAGTAACAACTGCGTGTGTTTGGACTGACACAGAAAGAGGAAATCAAAGAAAGAAAAATAAAAGAATGACTGAGATGAGTGAGGGGTATTTTTCTCTGGCGTACTCCATCGCTAAATTCTTGTAGTTCACATATTGTAGTTCACATTTAGATGATGCCACAATGATAAATATTTTGCTTTATGTATGTATTTATTTATTTATGTAAGATTGAGTAATTTAGTTTGGTATGTAACTATTCACAAACCACCATTTCCAACATCCTTAAATTTACAGTTTGGAGGTACTGTACAGCTACAACTCCAGCACTACAAAAAAGTCCATAATTAAAAAAAAAAAATCCGATTTTTATTTATTTATTTTTTTGGGATACAGTAAAGTCGATTCGCATTTGCAAAGACTTGTTTGGATTTACTTTAAAAAATTGCAAATACATACATTACATTTCATGCAGGAAAGAAAAGTGAAGAATTGATGTTGGCAATGTAAACTTGAACTCATCTGTATCATTTCGAATTAACCCCTTTTAGATTGAAACTGCTGTCAGTTTGCATTAAAAATTAAGTTAAAAAAAAGAAAAAAAGCGTTTCTGAACTTGCTTCGTAACGTACAATTTGTCCCATTTGATGCACCGTATCAGACATCCTGTCCTCGGTTATTATTGGCTGTTCCAGTTGTCTTTATAAGCATGTGACCCAATCGTCCCGTCTTAATTGGTTAACAGATTGAGCCTATTATTTACATTTTAACATCTATGCCTGTTGCTTTAGTTTACCAGCCGTGCTTCAGTACCAGAAATAAACCATGTGGGATGTCCTCCATTTGCTAAAAGTAGTTTATAATGTGGTATGAAACGAGCAAATATTGTGAAGTTATGCAAATGGATTTTTGTCTACAACAGGTATGGCTCGCCTGCAACCTGTGTGAAAATAGTTTTTTTGACGTGCACTTCAGACATAGTAAGAAGGTATTCATCTGTTCGGAACCAGATGTACATGTTTAAAACCTAAAGACTGACAAAACGACATTATGAATAACAAGTTCCCAGTGGTGCAGTTCCCCAGGTTATATAACAACGGTCCACCACGCAAGAAACCCAGTTCCATCCCTTCAGTTGATGGATGGGGAGAATACGGGCATGTCATGACAATCGATACAATCCAGTCTCGCGTAAGTACCAATAGTTTTAATCAGTGTATTTGGATTGTGGTCTTTATCCTACGCTGTTAGCAGGTTGGTCATCTTCTGTATTTCAGGTTTTGAAACCTGGAGGCATTAATCATTCTCAATGACTTGGATTTTGTGAGATAATTTACGGAACCTCCTTGTTACAAGTAGTATAGCCTTTCTTCGACATCTCAAATTTACGTATGCATGTTGTGATGGAGCATGGTCACACATGTAAATAAGCAAATTGAGTTTATTTTGTGTGTGTGTGTGTGTGTGTGTGTGTGTGTGTGTGTGTGTGTGTGTATATATATATATATATATATATATATATATATATATATATATATATATATATATATATAAAGCCTGTTGTCAGATATTTTTCATTATCTCGTGTGGGATTTAGTTACCATACACGTTTAATTTATTGAAGCTCATTGTGAACAACGATTTAATGACAACAAACTGCTTTGGTGCACTTAAATCAAGATATGTTATTGTTCAAGTTATTCACAGATTCTCTGAATTGTCTGTCTAGGGATGTCTACATGACCAAATCCAATCCTTGCATAATGCCATCGTGTTTATCTCTGGCAAATCACTAAGCTTGAATATTATGTATATGTTTATCCAGTATCTGCTTCTAATATTAACATTACAGTACTGTGTTTTCTGTTATTTCCAGGGAGCTGATTTGAAATTTGAGGCCCAGCACAGTTTAAAGGGAGAAAAATGGAAGCCAGTCGAACCGGTAGCAGTTCCTCTGCTGCCACCGAATTCAGGTAACGGAAAGAATACACTGAAAGAAAAAATTCATTAAATAATGAAAATGACTTTCTCATCAGGCACGTAAACAGCACACACAGCTTGTGTATTGGTTGTGTACAGCATGTTATACACTCAACAAAACCTCTTTAGTCTGTCAAGTCTCAAGTTCTTCCTCAAAACCGTTCAGTACAGTACAGCCTGTCATATCTGATTTTATTGGTTCTAGGGGTCCATCAGATATGTACAAATATCATATTGCATGTCTATAAACACCAAATACTGATGAACGTATACTATACAAAGAAAATAATGAAAATGATTGCAGAACAAAGCACTGTAATACAATATTTGTCAATTAACACAATAGAATTCCAAAAACAGTACTTACCGTGCTTTCTGAGTCTATGCCAAAGTAATCCAACAGGTTATTTTCTGCAGTGTTTGTTAACCCAAGACAGAAACAACATGAAGAAAGCACACACACACAAACTGGCTCTGGAGGTCAGCGAAAAAAAATCTTGTTTCAGTTATGTGCTTACTTGTTTTCTTTTATTTAACATGGTTAAACTGGGCAGTTATGTGAAGTGACACCATGTAAAAAGTGAAACTGAATTCCTTTTTTTTTTTTTGAATCTGCAACCTAATCCATCCTGCTAAGAACTGAATTTACTGTTTTAGACCCATAATAAAACATTAATTGATCAGTTGATAGCAGCAGGACAGATGACACATGCCAGAGGTTCATTATTATTATTATTATTATTAATTTCTTAGCAGACGCCCTTATCCAGGGCGACTTACAAGATATCACATTATTTTTCCATACAATTACCTTATTTTATTTATTTATTTATTTATTTATTTTACACATTATTCCATTATTTTGCACATACAATTATCCATTTATACAGTTGGGTTTTTACTGGAGCAATCTAGGTAAAGTACCTTGCTCAAGGGTACAGCAGCAGTGTCCCCCACCTGGGATCGAACCCACGACCCTCAGGTCAAGAGTCCAGAGCCCTAACCACTACTCCACACTGCTGCCCATCGGTTCATCGGTTAACAGAAGGGATATGACAGGTTACTGTAATCGGTTTTGCTTTTACTATTGCTACAATATCTGTACATTTGTCCATTAGCCTGGCCATTAGCAACATACTACTTATTGGGTTGCTGCAGGAGGGTTCATAATTGTATACCTTATGTACATTACTGTAGGGAAAACAGAAGCAGCACATGCTGTATATCATTATAAGAAAGGTGTTCTTTTTTTCAGCCTGCAAGGTTTCCACTGTTACCCCAGCAGATCTGACTACAAAAGGGAAAATCATAAGATGCATTGGAGAGCATGAGTCTTTAAAAGGGGCTTTAGACTTCACAGAACATGTAAGTAGTTTCCAGAGCTGCTTACATTTGTTATTGGGCAGCCCAACTTCATGGCATAATGCCTGGGATTGATGTTGCCAGACTTCAGTAGCTTGGTTGCATTCATTGCAAGAGGCAGTTTGCTTGACAAGACAGCCAACTTGAGTCGACTCGAATTGGTCTGAATTCTCCCAGAACTCGAGTTGATGAAAAAGGTGACGTTTCCATGCTTTTACCGAGTTATCACCTGAGTTGAGTAGGAAATGCTTACGAGTTAAAGGTCAAGATGTGCATTCGCTGCAGACGGTGTTAGTCAAATAAAAGATAAATCCATCTAGATGTTTTTTCGCATTTGTTTCATGCAGTACATATTCCTCTGTCAGACTGCTATGCAGAACAGGGAAAGAAGCGTTGGACAAGGGAAATAATGTGTCAGATGTCAAAGTGGATATGAGAATGGCAGTGATGAAGCCAATTTGCTTGAAAACATTAAAAGTTGATCGGACATTTCCATCAAAGGATTTAAAAAATCTGGAATTGATCTGATGCGATCAGAAACCCAGACACACTGTAAACTGCGCCTGCTACTGTAGTAGGACTGTTCTTTTTCATGTTAAGCATTTTTCTTTGTTATTTTTCCCAAGGGTTTAATTAACAGCCAAAATTGTTTATTCCAGACTTGTTAAAGTCTGTAACAAAATGGTTGATTGTTATTGTTGATACCTTGTAGATATTACTAAAGACACCCACTGTGCAGGTATCACAAAGTCCATAAACAAAACAAAATATTAAAATAAATTAGTTCTGCACCATATAAAAACAGAGCTGATTTTATCAGTGCTTGCTAGTCTAACTGATTAGAAGGCCATTTTTGTTCTCCATGTTGCTCCAGTGACATTGTAGATGCTAGTATAACAAGTTACTGTAAATTATTATTAGTAAACTATTTTAGCAGACACATTTCATTAAGTAAACATTTATTTGAATCCTTTTGGAATTTATTATAAACACATAAGTATAACAAGTTTGTAACGTCTTCAGGCAGGGTTTTAAAAAAATCCCTCTTGTTACAATTCTTCGATCTATTGATGTTGAGATTTAAAATTGATGAGGCAAAACATACATGATGGTAATTGGCCAGTTAAAAGCTGAAAATTCCCTTTGAATCAAAAGCACTCTGCAGAACCTAATGACATAATTTAACCATGTTCAAATTAAATGTCGGTTCTTTATATATATATATATATATATATATATATATATATATATATATATATATATATATATATATATATATATATATATATATACTGTACATGAAGACGTTACGCACTATTGTTATGCTTATGTGTTTATAATGCGGATCTGCATCTGCCACACAAAACTCACCTGTCTACAGATTAAAAGGTGACAATGTTTAATTGAAAGCACTTTTGAGATTCTACACACAGCACAACCTAATTGTGTGATATAAAAGGTTAACCGGCTTTCAATTGAAACGTGTCGGTTCAGTGAGACCTTAAAGGCCAGCAGTGTGGAGTAATGGTTAGGGCTCTGGACTCTTGACCGGAGGGTCGTGGGTTCAATTCCAGGTGGGGGACACTGCTGTTTTACCCTTGAGCAAAGTACTCTACCTAGATTGCTCCAGTAAAAACCCAACTGTATAAATGGGTAATTGTATGTAAAAATAATGTGATATGTGTAACAATTGTAAGTCGCCCTGGATAAGGGCGTCTGCTAAGAAATAATAATAATAAAGGACAATTATTCGTAACCGCTTTATTCGTCCGATCCCTAATAGGTGCTTAACTTTTTTATTTCATTTTTTTTTATCTTACAGATGAGTAATTTCTACCTTGATAACTACGATGATGCCTTCAGTGCAATGGGGGGACTCCTAGAGGAACACCTATATTTTGGTGATGGCAGTCTCAAGGTAAAAGTCAACCAGTGTAGAATTCTATGTGGTTGTTTGCATGTGTCTAGGTCTGTAGCGTGTATCATTTCTAGTTCATATGTTTGTGGCACTATCTCAATAAAATATGAACACTTTGATTTCTTTTCAGGGAAGAATAAGAGAGACTACCATTGGTGTGTCACTGCTGAATAAATTTTTAGAGAATATGAAGTACAAAACGTAAGTAAGACTATTAGAAAAATCATATTTGTAGGCAAGACCAGGAGTGGCCAGAAATCAAAGTAACTGGAAATGCATAACTGCATCATGTCTGACTGTAGCCAGTCCCATTAGACCCCACCTTTTCAGAGTACAGCCTTAACGGAAATCACAGCAGATTTTATACTTACGACAATTGAGCACTGTAATTTACAGGAGCTGAAATTCTCCCCATATTTAGAACAAAGTCCTGAGGAGCAAATTTCATCACAGTTGAATAATGTATAATCTAAAATGTAAATTTGACATATTGTACTGTATGTATGTACAGGTGCCTCCGCCGTGTCCACCATCAGTTATCTTAATCACTCCCTCTTGGGGATTGCTTTGTATGCTGCTAGTAGTCATCAGTACCGCCTTTATTTTTCAGGTGTCCATTTACCACTCTCAGTGATAGATCGAGGCTCCAGAGCTACCTGTTTGGTGATAGCATTTATGATATCCCTCCTGCGCTGCTGGCTGAGAACATCCATGAGGAGATGGCTCTGCAGAGAAATAGGGCGCTGTTTGACAGCGCGACCACAGGGGGCGCCCTGGGTTACTTCCCACTCGAGGAGAAAGAACGCTTTCAAGAGGGGTGTCTGATTTACCCAAGCAAAGCTGCCCTGAATTACCTCAGTATCCTGCCAACAGAAACTGCACTCAGATTAAGCCTTTTCACTATTTTTGAATCTGTTTGAATGATAAATTGGCCTTTGTTTTGTTTATGCTCATACAGAAGACCAGAGCTCAGAGTTGTTAGATCTTTAACTAAACAGATTTCCGTAAGGTTGTGGTGAAGTTTGGTGAGGAGGATACCCCAAACCTAAGCATGAGAAACAAACCTGTATCATTTGAACTGAATGGGACCATCCGACAAATCAGCATGGGGAATGTGGAAGAGCAAGGCAAGTGTTTCCAGGTCGAGTTTTATACAAATACTGTAAATATTATTTAATAAATGCCTCAGAGTTAACATGTGATTTAATCCGGACTGAAGATTGACTTTTCCCAATGTCAGGCGAACCAGCTGTTGTCAAGCTAATGAACTCTGGATTAGAGGTCTTCACAGGTCCAAATTAATCAACCCGACCATGAACCGACAATTATTTGCCCGACCCGACCTGATGTAAAGTTCATGTTATTAGATCCGGTTCCGACCCGGCCCCGAAAAAACAGTGGCACGCTTTTCCTTTCCCCAGCTTAGTATCTGCACTGACGAGATACAGTATTAACCTGGAAATCTGGCTGAACTACAGACAGTGTTTATTCCATCATGAACCTACACAGAGGACTGTACAATTAAATATATAATATGTTTGTGTAAAAGATACAAAGATAAATACATTATCTGAAAATCAAATTAACTGAAGTACAATCTCAAATAATGTCTTGTCACTTCTTCATATTGCTATTCAAAAAGGCAATGCTAAAAACTGCCTCGCAAGCAACACTTGATACTTGATTTTTCTGTGAGCTTTTGTTCATGGAATTTGTTCCTCTTAAGTTTTTCTTTCACTTCCTTGTCATAAACAAATCCATTACTCTGACTTAAGAATGATCTAAAAGAAACACCTTCGATATGCATCACGTGTCTGCTGCTGCGCTCTGCAAGCCATGTCATGTGCTAATGGGGGAAGATTTTTAGTACGAAAAAGAGCAATGGCCATCTCTCTTTAATAGTAATCAACAGTTTGTGTATTACCGAGTAAACAAAATCCGACCCGACCCGTGACAGTTTTGCACCTGAAAACCCGTTCGGTACGGTTTGGGGCTTGAGCCCCCTCCCAATTTAATATGTGATCCCAAGTAATTGTAGCTCACAAAATAGTTCTATAAAGTGTCTCTGCCATGCACATCTATTTATTTTATAGGTCTCAAATGTAGAGTTTTGAAACAAACACATGTAGCAAAACATACTATCCGGTACTGCACAACTCTGTTTGGGAGCCATGCTTTTTGACTGTCTTGTACTTCCTAGGTCATTTCACGTAGCGAGTGAAGTTGTCCCCACCCTTTCACTGGCTTCTTTCCTGTCAATAACCAATCTGCTGCTACCCCTATTGACTGACATGTTTTCAGCCAGTAACATGCTTTGACCTAGAAGATACTGCTGAGCTGTACAAATGCAAACTGAGAACCCTGGAGTAAAGCAAAAAAACTGAGACTTTCCTTTAACCTAAGAGTACCAGATATTAGAAAATGAGTGTGTGCTGTGACGTGTTCCTGCACATTTGAGTCGTATGTAGCCAATGAAAGTGCAAAATGGATAAGATTTCTGGAATTATTTTGTTAGCTACTATTACTTTAAAGAAAGGAGGGGGCAGGCTGGTTCCAATTCTGGTAGTGTGCATAATAATCCCAAAACTATTTTTTTCAGTTTATGTAGGTGTCCGCTCAGATTATCTCTGTGGTGTTTGGAGAGTTTGCAGCAAAATGAAACCAGCCTCCCTTCAGGTCATTCAAACAGAGCAAATTGCCACTTGCATCAACGTCAGGTATACTCTTTGTGTTATTATATACATTTGAATATCAATTTGTCATATATAGACAGAAGGTTTTCCTGTTTGTAACTTGTAACCCAAGGCACTTGGTTACAGTTTGAACAGGGAATGGCTGAGCATTTTTCTATACAAATATGTGCTTGATCATCACTCACCTTTACTACATGCATTGTGTCATTTTCACTTCATCTTTATTTTTTATGCACATTTTGCTGACTTAACAGTTCCTGTAAACTGTAGTTGAAAGAGATGGACCAATATGTGGACCACTATAAAGCAGGTGGCTGCTCTTTAGTTTTGTGCCTTAAGTTATCCTTCAAAATTAATAAAATACATGTGGATAATATTGTTTTTATTATTAGTCCCCACATTCCGGGAGAGATGCTTGTCGCCAGTGAGAGTGGAGCTGCATATCTGTGGAGTCTTGAAAGAGGGTGAAGAACTTTTAATGTTTTAATAATAGTCTCAGCCATGTTGGTATATTCAGTGTTTAATAAAAGGGACTTGCTTTGAATAATTGTTTTTGCTGTTAAAAGTGCAACAATGACTTAATGCATATTCTCTTTGCTTTTTATTTTTATATATATAGTCTCAATAAGATTCGACATGAAACTGAGAACTTGCACTTCAATGCCCAGTCCTCCTGGAGGTGGTGTGATTTCACTGCCCACCCTAGAGTGGTGACGTATGCTGACCGGTCAGGAGTGGACCTTACAGACATGAGGGTTAGTCCTGAAGCTCATGGTCCATTTTTTACCTTCCTAATACAGGATTTTAAACTACACAGGTGTGGCCATAACTGGTTAAAAAGTAGAACATTTGAGTTTGAGAGCTTGCAGCTGCCTTGTGATCCTTCATGTATTAACTTCTCACTTGACGTGTTTTTTACAGTCCCCAGAAAATCAAAGCCAGGCATTATTTTCAATTGGAGAAGCTTCAGAGTGCAGTAAAGGGGAGAGAGTGATCCTGCCCAAATATCTAAGTGATGTAAATGCCTATCACTACCTCATCACTACACAGGTATGGGACAAGCCAACAGCACTACATTTTAGAACTACTTTTAGGCCCCCTGGTTTGGGATTAAAGTTGGAATTAAAATTCATGTTGTGACATTTTACTGTTTCTTCTTTTTGGTCAGTATTCAGCCTATATTGTGGATGAGCGCTTTCCTTGTCTGCCGGTAATGAAGTGGGAACACATGCTGGAGTCTCCACCAATGTTTTCCCAGGTGTTACCTGGGGAACCCTGGGACAGGAGTAACAAGGTGTTGCTGGCAACTCAGCGCTCACAGGAACTCTTGATGCTGCAGTATTCAGGTAAAACTCTCCTGTCAATCCAGGGGGGTTGTTTCACAAGTGAATGACGCGAGTTTAATGGATTTTTATGGCTTTTAAATGTGATTGGCATCATTTCCACTGTCTTTACATCAATTCAAATCCTCTGCCACATGCTCTTGTTTGTCATCTAGTTTGATTGTTTGGAGTGAAAAACCCAAATATTGCCTAACTGTTCAGTTTTTATATTTCAAAATGGTCCTGAAATACTGGGGAGTGTTAATTTCTACATACAAAGTTTTTTCTTTCAACAAAAAACTGCTTACATTTCTGACATTTTAAGCAGTAAAAGTCCATTTTAAACCAGTCAGTTACTAATACCAAGTAAACAACAAGGTAACAACGAGGAAACACTGGCAAATAAAACAGTAACACAACAGTCATATTGCATGTTGTTCAGTATCGTACATCTCTAGTACCACAGTACAGTTGCGTTCATCAAATGGCACTCTAGTCTTTTGTAAACTCCTGGAGCACTCTCTGGGGTCTTTAAACTCCTCCGAGTTGTCAGAGAACACTACTGCTCCAGCTCCAAAGTTAGATGTTTAGAGCGTTTAAATATGGCAGCTATCACAGCGTTATAATATTATTTCAAATCTATTTAAGATCTTTCAAAACTAAATGGCGTATTTGTAAATTAATACTAATACCAGTAGTGTAGTGTGGTCTGTTCTTTCTGTCTGTGTTGCATGTAAAGAGTATTGAACAGTCTCGGTCTTACAGATGACAAGCTTCTGTAATTTCCACGTTTACGCCTTTTTGCCATTTGCAGTATCCATCTGTTTGTATATAGTTTTCAGTGTTGACCCTCGGACAAAACAGTTTGCCATGATTAAAAGTTACACTAGGGCACCCTATTAATACACTGAAAGAACCGGTGGACAACAAGGTGTATTTTAAACAAAACAAAACACGCCAAAATTCAAACCTCAGAAATGTGGCTGTACTGCGGGTAATAAATTAATATAGTACTTTGGTGAAATTGGTTCAGACGACATAACCTGTCATTAGTTATATTCCAAATTTTGATTTATCTGGGTAAGCTGTTGGCTGTTGACAGCAAAGAACAATAAGTAAAGTATTAATGTGCTAGGAAAATCTGGAACATTGTATCAAATTAGGTCAGTTAAATATGGTTGTTATTATGTTAAAGTGCTGCTTTTTCTAAATGTTTTAATCTTTTTTTTTTTTTTACAACAATTCCATATTGCTGGATGTTAATTTTTTCCTATTAACAGGTGGTACCCAGCTTGCTTGCCAGTCTCTTGCTCCTCCTCGAAAACTTTCTAGCCCTCCTGATTGCCTGAAGCATCTCCCTGTCCAGATACCTCACAGAGAAGATGCTGTGAATGAGAGACTGGGATCACATGGGGCAGGTAAATACACATTTTTGGAGTTGAATATGAGCTGGCTTTAATTGTGTACAGCACCTCAAAGTAATCTTTTCCCAGGGGGAAGGAGGAGGTACCTATACTCTACATTACACCCCAGCCCCCCAAAGATGCCCTTCTCAAAGTTAGTGTGCAGTCTTGAAAGCTTGTATATTGTGCCTCTTTTCCACTGTACAACCGAGCCGCGCCAGGACCATACCGAGCCCTCACGGTGCGGTTAAGGGGAGCCAGGGTTGTTTTTCCACTGCAGAGCCAAGACGTGCTACTGACGTCACACGCAACAAAAGACAGTTGTTATTAAATATTGTTATTAATTAACTCGGTTTGCCAAAAGATGCACAAACAAATGGTGTTCAAAAATTAATAGACCAACGGTACAGCTGAATCTTGTATCGCTTGTCGTGGAACTTTTCAGGTCCGCAACTAAAAGAGCCAACTGCACCAGGTATTCAGAGATATAAAGCTTTATTAGTTTGCACAAACGAGAACAGCTCAACACATCAGTGTTAGGAAACCCGAGCAGTGTTCTGCTATACAGAGTTAGCATACAGTTATTATACCTTTACAGAGAGAAAGGGTGGTTTCCCTTTCAACTGATAAGCTGGAGTCAGCTCAGTTGGTGTAATTAAGGAAGGGGGACAGGTATTTACAAGATAGTACAGAGTGGCGACAAACAGGTACAGGAATGGTTCTATGCAATTATTCCCTTACACGCTATATTTTGTAAATATATTTAGGAATGTCCTTAAAATCCACAAATTTTACTGATTTTATATCGACTTATTAACATTCATAGTTCTGTTGAAGGGGGGAAAAAAGAAGGTTTTAAAACTATGATTTCCAACAATATCCTGTTTTAAGGATAGTTGTTGTTTTTTGTTTGGGTGTTTGTTTTTTGTCATCACACTCGCTGCCCGCCATGTTTGTTGTTTTTCTTTCTGCAGTGAATTGACTGATGCAATGTAATGATGAACCCGCCCCTGGCCCGGCTTGGCTCCGAGCCAGATTCAGGTGTCTTGTGAGGCCGGAGTTTCACGGTTTGGTTCTCACTCGGCCTGACAAATAGCCAGTGGAGAAGCACCCGTACCCGTACCGTACCGAGCCCTCACGGGTCGGATGTGCCAGTGAAGCACCCGTACCCATACCGTACCGAGCCCTCACGGGTCGGATGTGCCAGTGAAGCACCCATACCCGTACCGTACCGAGCCCTCACGGGTCGGATGTGCCAGTGAAGCACCCGTACCGTACCGAGCCCTCACGGGTCAGATGTGCCAGTGGAGAAGCACCCGTACTCGTACTGTACCGAGCCCTCACGGGTCGGATGTGCCTTTGGAGAAGCACCCGTACCCGTACCGTACCGAGCCCTCACGGGTCGGATGTGCCAGTGAAGCACTCGTACTGTACCGAGCCCTCACGGGTCGGATGTGCCAGTGAAGCACCCGTACTCATACCGTACCGAGCCCTCACGGGTCGGATGTGCCAGTGGAGAAGGGGTATTGGTTTCATAAAAAAAAAACTTATGTTTACATAGGTGGACAAATATAACTACTGTACTATTACCATTTAAGAATGAGTTTTAGAGTCAACTTTTAAAGTCAATGAATATAAAATGTACAAACATAGTAGAGTACAGTTGGGTGTGTCTATGAATACTGCACTACATTTACGCATACGTTTATTTTATTAGGTTTGACGGCGCTGTATCATCACCGGGCACCAGAGTCCCTGTGTGTGCTCCAGCTGTCTCAGGCAGGAGACATTTTCTACCAGATGTTGAGACACGAAAAAAACCCTGACGATATAGCGGCAAGAAATACAGAAACAGAGTCTAGCAACAAAGAGCCTGAAGAAAATACTGGAGCAACACAGGAGTCAAGTGTGGAGCAGCAAGTTGAAACAGTTGCCATAGAGAACATTCTGGAGAGTGATGAGGAACAAGGGGCTTCCCACCAGCTTGAGATTGTGGTAAACGACCCTGAAGAGCAGACAGATTTGGGTGCAATCACAGAGCCTCAAAGTGGGTCACCACAGTTCACACAAGAAAGTGGGTCCCACCTTGGAGACGACGACGATCAATCTTCCACAGAACCCTGCCACCTGGATGAAACGGTGATCCCCAGCAGAACAGCTCTTGCCAAGTGGAAAACGTGGCTAAAGACTTTTTTTAAAAAGCAACACAAGCTACCCAAGGAAAAAAAATCCCTCAGAATTTACAATGCCAAAAGAATTCCCAATTACAGACCAACATTAGAAAACACAGTTTATTGCGATGTGAGAGAGAAAATGAAGGTGGCATTTAAAGAGAGGAAGGTATTAAGCAGCAGCACAACCCAGCTGCAACCACTGGAGATTGTCACAGTCCCAGACCCTGTTGACCCCTCGTTGTGGACTGATGAGCTGAGCGAGCGTCTCACTGCTTCCTGGGAGGGCAGGTGGAGCAGCTGGTGGGAGGATAAGCTGGGGTTAAACCGTGACCAGAAGATTGCGGCCCTGCGCAGGAAACGCAAGCAGCAGAAGCAGGCCCGGGCTCGCAACCGCAGGGGCCTCTCCCAAAGCTTCACCTCGTCCACCAGCTACCAGTCTGACCTGTCTGACTTAAGCGACTTTTCAGGGTGGTCCTCGGCAGCTAGCAGTGCTGGAGAAGCCAGTGGCCCATCCTCGCTACCTGACACAGACACCGCCTCGCTGTCTTGTTCTACCCAGAGGTCCTCAAGTCTTAGAGCTGGAACAGTCGCCACAGATAATCCAGCAGCAGTTTCCGATCAAGAGACGGTATGTTCTCGCCCTTCCAGTATAAAAGCTTTCCCTTCTTTAGAACTCCCAAGGATAGGCACTCCGAGGGACCTAAAGAGGAAAACCCAGGATTGCCTGGCCGCCTTGTCTGAGCCGCAAAATAGCGTGGAGCAGGATGAGGACGACAGCTGGTCCTTTCCGTTGGCTTCTTCTTCACAGAGATCCTCCATTCCCAAATCCTCGCAGACAAACCGTTTGGTGATACCTTCCTCTCAAGGGTCAATGATGTCTTCACAGCCCAGGAAGAAAAAGTCAAGAATGGGCTTCTAAGTTGTCAGTGTCGAGAGGGACAACAAACTAAAGCAAACAATTAAATGTTTGCTAAAATGTTCCTTCCCTATGAACTGCAACTTTCAGGTCTCCATAGACTGCTCTGTACTAACTGATTCATGCTGTCTGTCTACATAGTATTAAAAATGTATTCAAGTTGCCATGAAATGAGACCATTGCCCAAATACAATTATTTAAGTGTAGACTTCATAGACAGGATTTACATTTTGTTTATGATGCCACTATTGTACTAACACTGTAGTATATAGATTTACTTTTTTTCTTATTTTGTTGTTATTATTATTTGTTTATTTAGCAGACGCCTTTATCCAAGGCGACTTACAGAGACTAGGGTGTGTGAACTATGCATCAGTTGCAGAGTCACTTACAACAACATCTCACCTGAAAGACGGAGCACAAGGAGGTTGAGACTTGCTCAGGGTCACACAATGAGTCAGTGGCTGAGGTGGGATTTGAACCGGGGACCTCCTGGTTACAAGCCCTTTTCTTTAACCACTGGACCACACAGCCTCCTATAAAGGGTAACCCCCTTTATAAAAAGGCACTGTGATCCAGTTAGTTACCTGTTTTGCTGATAAATGTAACATTTTAAATACGAAAATGGAAGTTTTTGTTGGAATGAATTAAATATGGAAGAAGCACATTTGCTTAAATTGAATAAGAAAAATGCAGCACCATGAATTTGCTTTAATTTTAAAGAAATTATCTGGTGAAATAAAACATGATTGATCTGTACTACAAAAAGCTCTGAGTTTGTATATAATTCCAGTGATATTAACGAAATACAGAGAACTGTTTTGTCAACTAAACCACAGTCAGAACAATTAAACAGAAACATGAATACCGTTTTATTACACAACAATTTAGTTAGTTATAGTATTACACATTTCAAACGTAACACCTAGAAAAGGGCTTGCGATTTTCAGTATAGCGTTTCATATTGTTTGCAAAAATTAATACAATTATACAGGAACATGTAAAAAAAAGTTTTCATAATTACAAATTCATTTCCACATAAACACACCCCTTCTCATTTTTATTTCACATATTTTGTGGACAGGTTCAGGAACAATTGCAATTTCATCATCACTTAGTAAATCTCCATCATTTACACTTATAACAGACACTTATGTCTGTAAGTGGGATTTCAAACTCAAAACTTCAAGGAACTCATGACAATTTTCCCACAATATGAAAAACAAACATTTTAACTGTTTGAAATAAGCATTACAAAACAGCAGAAACCGAATCCAGTTACCAAATTAGCAAGCAATGGTCTTATTGAACAAGTATCAATTCAGAAAAAAAATGTTTCACGTTCTTTATTACGCTTTATGCCTGTATTACATCAGCCAGTCTGTAATACTTCACTTATGTACATTTTTTGTCTTTTAGTATTACGCATTTTGAGGTTGAATGTGGAGTGATTGGATAGTAGTTAAATTATATTTGCATTATGGCTGACGGTTTCTTGTTTAAACCCGATTTTGAGGGGTATGTTTTCTCGGCCGTTTCAAAACCGATCGGGACGCCATTTGGCACGCTTGGTGTCCGTGTCACAGATCATTTTTTGGGGGAATAGATTGTGAAAATCCATTCGGTAGTTTTAAAGTTACAGAATGCAGTAAAAATTTGTTTTTACAAATTATTCAGACCATTTTTTGCGCTCCAATAACTAAAAAACGGCTGCGAGTTTAAACACCTCCTTTGGTAGGCTGGTAGAACTCGTTAACAAGGAGTGCCTTCTTGTGGCATCAACAAAAACGACCAAGTAATTACCGAGTTATTTGGGCTTTTCTTAGTGCGTGCGTGGTTCGTTTTTCATAACTCTGAAATACGCCTGCGCACTTCGGTCAAATGTAAGAACGTTCTGTCGCCCTTGTTGCTTGTGAATGAGCCAAGCCCACTAATCTATAGCCGAGCCAAGGAATGATCACACGGTCAACTGTAAAGCTACGCAGTACCTTGCTTCAATAAATACTCCAAACAAACAAACAAAATAATAACTACAAACGTGTAATGATAATAATAGATTTATCAATTATCATAGTCTATAGCAGAAATGTAATGCTAAACAATATAGCAGCAGTGTGATTATGTTTATAGATTAACCACTTTATTTAGTTTTATTCGTATATTGTAACAGAATCGGTAACTTTTATTTTGTAATCCTGTAGAACCCTTAGGGTTTTGCAAGTTGGACTCACTGTAAAGTAGAATTTAGTCAAAGATATTCTATGGTTTAGTTTTTTGACAGGAAGTTACTTCCTGTTTTGCTGTTCTGGGAGATAAATAAGATGGCAATGTAAAGTCGAAATCTCAACTGTTGCAAAGGACGGTAAACTAAAAGAATAAAAAGCCATTTCTGGTTAAATAAAGATATAAGACACACATAGAGGTCTACAATCAGACTTTCCATTGCATATACAAATATATTTTTAAACCAGCCTTCCAGTGAAAAAAAACAATGGGAATTAAATACAAAAAAAATATGTTTTAAGTGACAGTAAGAGCTGACAATGCCGAAAAAGAAGGGAAATTACCACTGCGCTCTTACTTCACCCATGTTCTGACAAGGCTTTCCAGCACACACTGCTTAACTGGTACAGTAGGTGGGTTCACTTCAGACAGCATAGGTAGTCCCCACTACTGGGCAGGTCAGTGGGTTGCTGAGGATTCAAAAACGTTATCTGAAACAGCCTAATACATTAGATATCCTTTACAAGTTTTGAAGAGTCACTGTCCTTTGTGATTAAAACCAAAACAACTGTAGTAATGACTGTTGGCTTTGACATTTGTCTCTTAATTTTTGTAAGTATTCTTGTGAAATTGTGTACTGTTCATTATGAACAACATTACACAACTATGTGTAATTTCCAATACAAAGATGACCGTTCTGTGGCAACCTACATGCACTTTCAGGGTGTGTCTATTTCTGCTGAACCAACAAAAAGAAAAAAAACCCACTGTAAACATTAATCTCTTCAGTTAAAAATCAACAAAACAAACCCCATGATTGACACTATTTTATGTCCTTTCAATGATCTCATTACTATGCCACACATCAAATTTATTTTCCAGCATAGGGTTGAAAACAAAGGTCACTGTTAGAAATGTGTGTATACTTGAAACAGAAAAGTACACAAGAAATACATATCTCACTTCACATGTGTTCATATTCTAATTGTTCTAATTATCTTTAAAATTCACATGTCAATGGTTTTAGTCACTAAGAACAGTGATCTTTGTTAACTTCTAAACCAGTGGTTCACAACCCTGGTCATGGGGACCCCTTGATTGTGCTGGTTTTTGTTTCAACCTAGCTCTCAGTTACTTAAATGAAAACTCAATTCAACTAACAATTTGGTTATAGTAGTATAGTATAATAGTATTTATAAACTATTATAAAAAAAACCTTATAAAAAATTGGAGATTTCAAGTTGTATTCAATTGTATACATAACTTGAAATCTCAATCTCTTTCAAATCATTCAAGAGGTTTCAATAGGCCAAATGTTAGTTTAATTGTGTTCAATAAATAAATTGAGTTGGAAAAAAAGTAACCACACACAGCGGGGTCCCCATGACCAAGATTGAGAACCACTGATAGGCTGTTTCAGAGAACTTTTGAATCCTCAGCAACCCACTGGTGGTGAATACCTATGTTGTCTGAAGTGAACCAACCTACTGTACCAGTTAAGCAGATTGTTACTTATCTTTCTTGAGCACTGCATTTGCAAGGGCCAACACGTAATGAGACATTTAAATACCAAAAATATGTATTATATTGAATATTGAACAAATACTGTATTAGTAGTATTAGTATTAGTATTATTTAAATACACTGTCTCTTTAATTTCAGATGATATTTACAACCCATTGGATCCGTATCGTGAGATTGGCGTTAAATTAAACCAATCACAATGAACAGTACAAACGCCAGCTTATTATTATTGTCCAATCGCTGGGAAATGTGGGCGCTACCGGTTGAGAAGTCGGAGTTTCCTCTGAAATGTCATTTTTAAAGTTTGGGAGTGTAGGAGCTCAATATTTGAAAATAAACCGTTTTGTACATTTCACTGCGTTGCTACTTGCACCTAGAGTTCAGACGTGCAATGAGGTAGGAAAGAGAAAATAAGTTTTGCTTTGATAATCCATATAGCGAAATACTGTTCAAGCTGCATTCCACAAAGTATATCATCTACATCATAAAAATATATGTACATTCTTTTACAACGTTCCACAGTCCAAAGTAACTGATGTTGACACATGTTTTATTGTGAAATGTAGAAATAAATGGATGAAGATAATACAGTGAATTTAACTAATTGTAATATTAAGAATCTACGTTTCACAGCCAATGGTGCATTTAAGAACTGGAAAACGTTTAATTACTTTTAGAGACTAGCATTATTACAAACAAGAGTTAAGAGATCACTACAATTAATTGAAGAGACTAGGCGTACAACTATTTGTTAAGGTAAATTAATTTTAAGATAAAGATAAATTGGCACACCTTTAATATGGCCAACCGTTGAATCAATTATTTATTATTATTTTTTTGTTTAATAAAGTAAGCTTCAGACATGAAAACAGCCTGCCTCTTTTACAGTAGCCTGCCTCAAGATATTAGACCATATTACCGAAACTTGGCTGAGGTCTTTGCTTTTAATTTTTTTTTTTTTAATTTAGAGAGACTATTGCTCTGGAACGGCACGTGACGATGAAGTTACTAAGGCTCGTCTGGCTGAGGAGGTCAGAAAGAAATACGGAAACCCGCCTCCAACTATCTTTTCCAAAATAATAGACAAGACGATGCCAGCAGACATCATTTATGAAGATGAGAAGGTGAAAAATACAATAAAAATATAACTTTGTCTTTCCAGTTGTATTTTAAAATCATCACGCCCGTTTTTTTTTGAGTTTTGTACTATAAAAATAAGTGACATGAAGAATAAAACCTGTTTAACCAACCATTTTAAAGAACCCCTTTAGATAACCTATGCTTATAATATTACCAACATAATAGTTTTCTGAATACTGAAAATATTTGTGGGCTACAGTATCAAGTTTTTTCAACGTTTGCGATATATTTTCCAGTTTGTCAGTCTCGATATCATCATGATATTCTGTCCAAAAAAAATTGTCAAGCAGATTTCACAGACCCTGATTAGCATTAATCTTGGACTACTTAATGTTACTTTAGGTAGGGAAGCCCAAGACTAGTGCTAATTTGTGTCAGTGAAACCAGTCATATAGTGTAGTGGAGGATGAACTTTGTCCTGTTAAATGCCCCTACATTATTAGTTATGCTATTCATTTCCCAGAAAAAGGAGATTTGCAAATCTAAAACAAAAAATACAGTGTGTTTTATTTGCTTCTTTGGCAGTGCCTGGCTTTTCGAGATATTGGTGCCCAAGCTCCTGTGCATTTTCTTGTCATACCTCGGTCTCCCATCCCCAGAATCAGTGAGGCAGCAGATGATGATGAACAGGTACTGTAGCTCTCATCTGCAGGTTTATTGTGTTATGTGTCTGTATTGAAGTATGTGGGGATAACATTAGTTATTTTACATGCATTTGATTCATTACACTGTCATAATTGTAAAAAAAATATTTCTTTACTAAAAGCTATTAAAGTAAATTGTGTAATTTGTGATTGTCAGGTAATTCTTAGTGTAAGTAAAGTCTTGCCTTATGGCTTATATTCTATGAGTGTGTTTTCTTTTTATGTTATGTTTATAAATTGCATGTTTGGGAATGCGTATCCAATGCTTAATGCGACTGTTTTTTTACATAGCTTTTGGGGCACCTCCTAATAGTTGCTAAAAACATGGCAAAGAAAGAGGGTCTCAAGGAAGGTTACAGAGTGGGTAAGTACAATACACACAGAATGCAAAGCCCAGGAAAAAAGAAGAAGTGGAGGAATTTGAATATACAGTAGGAACAAACAAAACAGTCATACAGAAATATTCAGTTAATAACTAACAATGATCAACTTTTTACTAAAGCCAACATAAAAATGATCCAAAGGGACTCTGTATAACTTTCTGTCGCTTGAGTTTTCATCCTTTGTTTTTCTTTTGCAAGTAAGAAATGTTTCAATTTTTGACTCGAGAATGATACATGGGATAATTTGGATGTACTCTATTAATAAACACCGAAAACACCCCTCACAATTCTCTGTAAAAAAGTGCCTCCTATTTTTTTCTGTTCTGAATACCCCTTTATCTAATCTCCATTTGTGACCCCTGGTCCTTGTTTCTTTTAAGCAGATAATATATAATACTGTTAAAAAATCAATTCAAGATCATTGTTTTACTTCACTGTCATCCTGCGTACTCCCTATGACCCTTGGAAGTACCCCCAGGGGTACATGTAACCCTGGTTGGAAACCCCTGCTTTATACAATCGAGTTTGTTACAGAATGGATTGATATGTATCTGTGACACACCACAGCAGAACATATTCTGGTGTGACCAGTGGAAAGTTTTAATAACAATACCAAATCATTCCAAAATATAATTTCACATCGGGTCTGAGATTTTTACTCCAAGTATACAGCAAGAATGAACAGGAATGTTGCAAAGCTGGAAGTAAGCTAATACATTGTGCAAGCTTGCAATGCACTTACTGTTTACATACCTTTTCTTCTATGTGTGTTTTAGATGTTTTTATTTAATCTTTTTTTTATAAACGCTTGTTGCTCGTAATATAGATACAGCTTCGTAATGCCATGAGAATGTAACAGGCACAGTTGCATATGTTTAAAATAAAGGGTTTCCCCACTGGCTGTGTTTGAGCCTTACTCTAATATATATTTCACCTGCAGTCATCAACGATGGGAAGCAGGGAGCACAGTCGGTGTACCACCTGCATATCCATGTGCTCGGAGGCCGCCAGATGGAGTGGCCGCCTGGTTAATGTGAAACGGTGAGCAGGCAAAGAGCAAGAGAGAAGCAATCGCTGTGGAAGAATCACTGGGCTATAACAGAGACTCATTACAATCAGTTTATGTAAATTCAGTAACAGATCATAAAAGTGTTGGTCCTTGTTTTCCGAAACTTATTTCTGACATTATTGCTACCCTAATGGGATGATAAAAAATTCTACATGTACACCAATAAACAAAAAGTCAGCAATCTAAAACTGTTTGATTTTGTTTTTTCTACTTTTTTTTTTCTACAGTCGGTATAATATATATTTTTAGTTTCACCATACATATATTTGGATGTGACATAACTTCTCATGAGACTGTCTTCTAGATGGACACTGTTGCTCACACAATATTGTTACACTGCATAATTACAATAGGGATGGAAGTTAGACTCCTATTGCATGGCAGTTTCACACATTCCAGGTTTTACTATGACCTTAATTAGCCACAGTGTATGGGTAACACGCGCAGGTGTGTTTTATTAAACTCCTAATAAATCCAGGAATGGATCAAAGTGCTATACAGTGTGAGTCTTATTTCCATCCCTGAACAAATGAAGGCTCTTCTAGATGTTAAAGATCAATGTTGGTATTTTTTTTCTTTTTGGAGTTGTGACATGCACTTTTGGTGCCAGTATCAAATTACAGTAGACCCCTTGCTTGTGACCACCATATAAAGACCATCTCCACCAGTCTTTGAAAACAGTATGAATACCTTTTAACTCTTCCCTTTGGTGGTCCTTAATAAAGAGATCTCACATTTACGTCTTTTGACATCTGTAAAATAAAATGCTTATTTGCAGTGGTAGCTACTGGCAACAAGACAATGGATTGTGGCTGTGTTGCAGAACCTGAAAGCTCCCTGCCTTTTACAAAAGCACACAGCTTCACCTGTCTATACAGGTGGTAACAGCTGTACACTGTTAAAAACACATCTGTAGAATTACGGAAAAATGCAGCAGTAGTAACTGACATCATTTCCTTTTGTGGTAAAAATCTGTAAATCTACAGAAAGAAATGTAATGCTGCAAATGTAGAAAATTAATAGTTACTGTTCGAAATAGTAACTGGTCTGTTTGAACTGTAGTCACTGCTGTATTGTTTTGGGAATTTTACAGATCGTTTTCAACAGTGTAGCTATTGAATTGCAACACACCTTTCATTTATCCCCTTCAGACCTTATGTACCTGTGGAATGCATTGTGTAGGGTAGGGTAGGTGGGGTCTAAGGATAAACTAGGTTTGTTTGATGTTTTCATTTAATGTACTTATTGGTTAATAAAACACCCTTTACTACAAATACTCAAATCATACATTCTGAGTTAAAATGATTAGAAACAAAAGAACAATCCTCCCTTTGCACAGCAGTTTGAGCCATTCCAAGTTTTAGTGCAAGCTTTTCATCTACATGTTTTGCCTATAGGCTTGTATTTGCTGTTCAGTTTTTCTTTTCTTTTTAAACAAATAAATGGGATCTGAGTCGGCTATCAACACCATCCACCATATTAGTTATATTATGGCGGTTCAATTTGAAAGTCTGTTTAAAAGACCCAGGACTTCAGTATAACAGTATCATTGTATATTTATGCCCAACACCATGTATATCGAGAGGTGTATTTGGAAAATGGAAATAATTCATTTTAATATGTGCAAAAAGTACCTTGTAAGAAAATTTGGTTAGGTATTTAGGGGAAAATACCCTAACCCTATTGATACCCTATTTTACCACTATTTTAATGCAAGGTCCCTCATGTGAGACTTGAACAGATTCTGTTGTGTTTGCTGGAAAAGCTTTGCAAGGTCACTGGAACTGATACAACCTGACTGTACTTCTGTGTGTCAGTAACAGAGCTGACTGGATCTCAATTTCAATGTCACATTTTTAATACTAGAGTAAAATATGACTGAATATTAAACCAAGTGTACTTATTATTGAAATTATATATGACAGTTTTAACAGTAAGTTGCCGCTTAAACCTTTGATTTGATCTTCGTATAAAGCACATTCAAAACAGTAACCTTTCCACCGAGACAGGTAATAAGGTACATAGTGCTATGTTCTAGTCCATTTTGGACACCTCTAATGATACATTTCCCCATTCATCCTAGACTTTTACCAAGTAACCCCCAGGCTGCAGTAAAACACCATGGGGTCCAGTTTAATGATCAGAACTGTATTTATTTTTTGTGTGTTCAGTGATGTTATTAAGGGGGTCCATAATCACCCCTGGGGGAAAACATCAGAAGGATTAAGACAGAGTTAAAAGGTGGTGGTGGTATTAAGATCTGCCACTCACCCCCATGTCTGTTGCAGCCTTGTTGGCTTGATACCTGATTCGGTTTGACTGGAAGCAGGTTGCCCCACCTTCCCACAACCACTCCTCCTAGAGGCGATTTTGACAGTTCCTATTGATCTACACCTCTGCCACAAATAGAGTCCCCGTTTCACTTTCCATTTCAAAGACGGTATATCGTGCAGCACACTGACTATATCCACTGGACAGCTGTTGGGAACCAAAGGAACCAGCTCACCAGGGGGCAGCTTTTCACAACCTTTACCCCAAAGCAAAACTGTTTATGTTAATTAATAAGTACCAGACAAAAAGCCAATGCAATGACTTAAAATCATTTTAAATATATGCTTATTACCCCACTGTGGTATTTGTTACTAAGTCTCAGCCTAGAGTGTAGGCTACACAAACTCTGAGGAGAAGAACATTTAAGAAAGCAACTACGTTTTAAAATTATAGCTGAAGTGTAATGCAGCACGCCATGACCCTGCCCCACTCACTCCCATTGAAGTACAAATGCTCAGTTTAACCCTAATTTCTGTTCTAAAGTTTTTCGCTCTATTTTTTCATTGCAATTGGTACTAAAATAGTATGGAGCCGGGGATGATCTGCAGATTATGTACTAACTAGTACTCCGTTTTGTACAGAACAAGACTAAAGATCATTTTAATTGACCCTCAGTTAAGTATGCTCTGATTGTTTCATTGTCTGAGAGCATGACACAACACCAGCGCTGGTTTAGAGAATTCAAATCACAGTCCTTAATTAGACCTTTTTAATTGTTTTCAGCTCTTAAACTGTTGCAGAGTTCAAGTTACTTATAAAATGTTCTATCAATTAAGGGTTGAAACTCACTGGTCGAGACAACAAAAAATAATATCTGTGTTAAGGGAAATTGTATAGCCTAATAATAATAATAATAATAATAATAATAATAATAATAATAATAATAATAATGTTATTATATTCAATAATAAATAAAATTAATATAATAAATTACAAACCAAAAAAAGTGGTCTCTACATAATCTTTTAGCAAAATCTGCTTTTGAATACTTCTGGTGTCTGTTGTGTCACCCAACCCAACAAAGTAGCTAGTAATTAATTATTACAAATATAATAATAATAATAATAATAATAATAATAATAATAATAATATGTTTTATTCTGACTGTCACATGCTGCATAATTACTTCCAATTAGTGATACTGACTATGACTGCTATGTAGTTCTGATTGGTTCATCGTTAACTCGCACCTAAAACACAAGCAGGTGTAGAAAAAAAGAGTTTCATCTTGTAACTTTCCAATTAAAATACGGCATGTGTGATCTCTCTAGTTTTACAGCTTACAGTCTGAAATTCACTTCAGCACAGAGTTGGGCTTGTGGAGTGTCAGAACTTTTGACATTTGTTTAAAATCCTAAAAAGGTAGGTTAAGCTTTGCATTTTCGTATAAGTAGTATTCATTCTGCGTCCAGTATTTGTATGCAAACAACTCAGAATTTAGTAACTACGGTGGTGTTTGTTCTAGCTCTGATAAGTATGTTTTACATTTTTTGTCCGCATAATAAAATGTTTAGAAGTAGGTTTAGCAGGCAACGTGGTAAATTAGGCGCGCGCTCTTTCATCTCAGGTCTGATACGCTTGTTTAATCAGTCCGTGTTGTCAAATAATGTCTATTTCAGTAATTTCAGATATTCATGTTTACCCATCGTGACGTGTTATGTGTGTTTTTTTTTTTAAAGATGTATACATTTTGAATTGTGAAACGTCAATTTTCCTCAATTGCAGTTTCAATTGTTTGCTGAACCAGTTTTGCAAACTGGTATATCATATGACGTCAAGTTAGTGTCGACAAGTTTCAACATAACAAGTTGTAGACAATAATCTACTAAATCTGGATTAATTATGTAAGAAAATACATCGAACAAAAACTTTTAATTTTTAAGGATTGTTTCTACAAAATACTTTTCTATCTAGTTAAATATTTCATGCAACAGTGGCCAATAAATACCGGTAATTCAATACCCTACATGGTCGCACACAGAATGCCGAGTAGAAGATTGTGATTCTGACTTGGCCAGGGTTAAAATTAGGGATCCCACCTCCTGATTTGCAAAAAACCGGGACACCAGTCATTTCATACGAAAATAAATAAATAAATCATATACTTTGACATTTTAATGACCCGGGAAGTCTTGCAGATTTCCCAGGACAGCTGCCTTAAAAAGAGAACAATCTAGGCAAAACCAGAACAGGTGGCAACCCTAGTTAAAAATAATGTGAAGTATTTTTGCCAGCTTGCCTAAAATCAGGATTTTTCTTTAATTCTTTTTTTATACCGTCTGTGGACCACCCTGTACCCAGACAGCAAGCTGCTTTTGTACATAGTTTACTAACGAGAGGAGGCCATTCGGCCCATCTTGCTCGTTTGGTTGTTAGTAGCTTATTGATCCCAGAATCTCATCAAGCAGCTTCTTGAAGGATCCCAGGGTGTCAGCTTCAACAACATTACTGGGGAGTTGGTTCCAGACCCTCACAATTCTCTGTGTAAAAAAAGTGCCTCCTATTTTCTGTTCTGAATGCCCCTTTATCTAATCTCCATTTGTGACCCCTGGTCCTTGTTTCTTTTTTCAGGTCAAAAAAAAAAGTCCCCATGTGTCTGCCCAGTTCTGAATGCTGTCTAGATCATTTTGAATGACATTTACTGCTGCAATGGTGTTTGCCACTCCTCCTATTTTTGTGTTGTCTGCAAATTTAACAAGTTTGCTTACTATACCAGAATCTAAGTCATTAATGTAGATTAGGAATAGCAGAGGACCTAATACTGATCCCTGTGGTACACCACTGGTTAACTCGCTCCATAAGGCAACAGTGTGGAGTAAAGGCAACAGTGTGGAGTAGTGGTTAGGGCTCTGGACTCTTGACCGGAGGGTTGTGGGTTCAAATCCCGGTGGGGACACTGCTGCTGTACCCTTGAGCAAGGTACTTTACCTCAATTGCTCCAGTAAAAACCCAACTGTATAAATGGGTAATTGTATGTAAAAATAATGTGATATCTTGTAATAATTGTAAGTCGCCCTGGATAAGGGTGTCAGCTAAGAAATAAATAATAAATCATTTTGAGGTTTCTAAATGCTTATTTTGCAAAGACAGAAATAGAATGGGTAAACGTAAGGTTGATTGAAATGTCAACATTATGAAGTTAAGCCTGTCTCCTTAAAATGACATGCTAGTGTGGACATGGTAACAATAATAGTGCGTACAATATCGCCAACCACGGCAAAATCTTAAATGTGAGGTACATGTAGGACGTTAAACAGAATAAGAAATCCAAACTAAAAACTGAATTGACCATCCAGGTAATTGACAGTGAGATGGAACCTTTTTAAGGGAAAAGAGAATGCATAATACTGTGAAGACACTTTTTTTTTTTCCATGGAAAGGAACATCATGCAGTTTCACTTGGAGTATGTCCTTCCTCAGGCAAGTCTAATAATATAAACCTGCTGCTGTAATTGTCCTACTAGGTACATTTTTTTTATTTTAGAAACAGACCTACAGTTTAACACTTAATTCAGGGTTCATTTCATGCATTCCTGGTTTTACTATGAGTTTAATCGCACACCTGAGCTTGTTACCTATGCACTTTGGCTAATCAAGCTCCTTGTAAAACTGCTATGCAGGAAGTCTTATTTCCATTACTGTAATTAAGATCGGCGTTGTGTGGTCTCTACTTCATTAAAGTCCAGGTGTTAAAGTATTTTTTAGTATGTCTTATTCTATCATTTGTAGGTTTACTGGTACATTTGGAAGAGAAATGACAGAAAATGATTAATTTCACAGTCCTGGATTAACGGTAATCTTTACCTAGTGTTGCCTAAATCGAAGTGCAAGTCAAGGCCCGTTAAACCAGCTGTTAATCTATTTAAGGCAAAGGTAAAAGCTGGCCATAAGCTTTTATGATGTTATCGGTGCATTGTGAACTTTACCTTTGTACTCTTTGATGGGACAGTGTCATGTGTCCAAATCAAGGCTAAAAGTCATTCCACTTGTGAAACTGCAGACTGTGGAGGTTGAGGATTTGACTCTTCTAAAACAGATGTTTTAAAAAGAGAACTTCAACCCTCAAGGTAAGATTTACAAAAATGTTTTTTTTTTTTTTAAATCAAAGTTTACAGAGCTTGCTGAAAAATGGGTTTGTGTTGGTTAGCTGTCTAAAGCATTTACCTACCAAATTGTGCTGAAACATGATATTGCATTCATGGGGGTAAAAGACATGCACAACAGAAAACATTGTTGCTCAAATGTGTGATATTATGCTTGATAATTATTTAACAAGCGACCTGTGATTTGGAAATGTGCATTTTTCAAATTGGCTACTATAGCTGTTTTTGCTTGGTCTGGTTTATATTTGCATGCACGGAAGCTTGTGCTTGCTGTTCTAGTGCTGTATTTGTATTAAGGTAGGGACAATATCTGCTGTCCAGCACTCTGGGTTTGTCTAAACCTGAATGTCTATTGCTGGCTACTGAATTCTATACTGCAGAATGGGTCAGGTTATAATACCAGTAGCAAATGTAAAGCATCAATTGAGGACTAATTTGATTTAAGAGGCCAACAGCTGCATTATGAAAGTGGGTGAAATGTAACGGCAGTTGGGAAAGCCCGTGGGCAGATGCAATAATTTAACCCTGCACAGTGACTTGACCTCTTTAGTTTAGGTTTTCTGGGGGAGTATTTAATTGTCATGTTGTGGTGTACATTTCTACATTGTGTTGATATTATAATCTGTCACAAGGAGGGTGTGGAGCTCCGTTGTATTGTCGTTAAGTTTGGTAGTATTAAGAAGTATTTGTTTTGGATGTTGGCTTGTATCATTTGTACCAAGTTGTAACTGACCTTTCTGCTGCAGTTCATTTAAATGGGCCTGAAGAAGCAGCTGACTTTCTTATTTCTTTCCTGTGTATGTGGAGACTTGTAAATTATGGCTGGTGCATGACAGTAGCTCGCACCTTTTAGATGCTTTTTCTTGTATAGTCGGGTCTGGTGGTAACATTGCATAGCCTGCACCACAAAAAGTACACACAAATTTCAGCCGAAAAACAAAACATTGAGTGGCTTAGTTAAGTTTAACCTATGCCACTAGATGGCAAGTCTAGAACTGAAAATGGTTGGGCATCAGAATTCAAGCACAAAGGAATGTCTTTGTGCACAAATCATCACAAACTAAAAAATAACATTACACTTTCATATGCTAGCTTTTGGGTTGTACTGAAAGACATTGCTTCCTATAACCAGCATCTCTTAATAAAGTAGCAGTGGAACACAAGTTGGGTAATAGTGTTAACATATGCTTTTGAGTATTGTAAAGTGTTTGTTTCATCACTTCGTGAATGGTTTTATGATCTGCTGTGACTCGGTGGTTACAGGGCCCTTGTATTTTCTTAAACCTTTAAAAGAGAGGTTTATCTACTGTAGGTATGCCAAAGCAGTTATTGCAGACTCTATACAGTATGGCAAGTTGGGGTCATGCTATTATACATAAGATTGGAACTAAGAAAAAGGCTTAAACCATATTTGCATTGTATTTGCCATTTAGGGTATCTGGTAGATTGTGGTTAGCATATTTCTCAATCTTTTCATGCATTTACAGTAATTTTGAATTAACCTTACACATGTATGTCTTCAGTGTCTTTCACCTTTTATTTCTGTACATATCTCTGGCTTGATGTAAGAGGATTACTCAGAAGTCGTCAGATCAGGGATGCCTAGCAGTTTGATCCATTCCTTGTTTACCTGAGTTAATAAGACACACCTGAGCTTATTTATGCACTGGGGCTAATCTAGCTTGTAGCAGGTGAAACTGCTATACAATTGTAATCTTATTTCCATCCCTGTCATATTGGAGAATGAAAGCTTTAATTTTAGGTTTTCTGGTGACATTGCAGCTCACAAAAGCATAAAGGGTTTGACTGAACCTTAAAAGGGCAAATCATTAATTTAAGTGATTTATTTTACAGCTACTCTATCGAAAGATTCCAAGGATGTTTGCTTTTTTTGTGGTCATTGATAAACCTAGCTTGATTTTATTTAATTGGAGCATTTTACAGCACTGGGGAATCCCCAACATTGCATACCCACATATACTAGAGGTGGTGGTTGAAATCCTGGGGGATTCCCTATGCTGTAAAATGCTCCAATAGAATCGTGGGTTTACTGCTCTCAGCACAGGATTGTACATGTCTTGACCAGCTTTAAACCTGCAAATAAACTGCTGGCCTGTATACTGTGCATCTGCACACAGTTGGCACCCATGCTGTATTTCTTCATGGGGCCGACATAGTCCAGTCATTTTAAAATAATGCAATTTGTCATTAAGTAATGTAGCAATACAAATGTAGCAATGTCCCTTCAAAAGTGCAGATATAGGACGCTCCTGTTGCTGTGTCAGACCTTCTGCTGCAGTTTGAGCTAACCATATAACCTGTGTGGAGGCGAGCTACAGTAGCTGGATTAACAAGGTAGAGTTTGCATTTAACATGCTGTAGCACAGATTGTGGGAGCCTGTTCAGCTTGGCTTCTAAGCTGTTTGGAGTCCTTTGCAAAATATATTTAAGTGAAATAAGGGAGGACGGAAGCATAAGATACAAGGATCTTTGTTTCAGATATTACCAAGTAGGCATCAAAGAACTTCTAGCAAAAAAAGTAGGATTTGTTTTTAGTAGAAAAAACCTGGACTTGAAGTACAGTAGGTCTCTGGAAGCTTTGGTTATGGCTTCACTGTCTTCTGTCCTGGTGCAGACACCTGATTTGCTAAGCGGTACGTAGCTAAATCTTGCGAACCATTAAATGGTACTGGCACAACTTTAATCCCTGTGTAGTAGGCAGAGGCCATTTGGAGCTACTTTTATTCATATACTTTTATTCACTATGTGTATGGCTGACTGTGACACTTGTTAAATGGGATGTTCTGATACAGTCTAGGATTCCAGAACAGGATCTTTTTCTTAAGTCTGGTTAAGACTCCTAGTTTGGGAGTTTTACAGTACAGTTGTTACCAGTCTCTGCTGAACTACCTTTGCCTTGTTTTACCAGAAAGTCCATTCAATGATTATATATATATTAGTTCTGCAGTGTAAAGGCTAAGTTTTTATTATGGCTGGCTTGCTTGCTTCCTTGTGTTATTCCTGCCAACTAAGACTTCTCTTTCTCTCTTTTTTTTTTTCTCCAACAGTAAATTACCAAGATGTCTGTGAACAGTGTTGGAGTGAACTGGGATCAACTGGAGGTTGATCAGACTGAAAGGTACTGCAAGGGGATGTGCTTTTAATGCAGTATCCTCCCCCTGCTAGGATGCATTCTGACTTGTAGAAATCTTTCATGGCTTGAGCTTGTTCTGAACTTTTACCTTGTGCTAAATGGAGAATTGAATTTGTAAACAAAGATTGTACAGCAACATGTTTACCCCCCTCACTGTGTGTGGACAAGGCGAGTGGAATTTAAATTCCAGGCACTGAAATACAGTATGTCCAAAACAATTTCAGTATTTCATGTTTTGAAATTAAGGTAACACCAGTGTGAATGAACTCTCCCCAATGTTTATTTAGTTTTATTCATCATTGTGAAACGTCTTCATATAGCGATCCTCAGCTGCCTCCTAGCCGTATGGTATTTTTATTTAATATATATATTTTTTTAACTAGTTGGTTAACACGCTTTGTTCTTTTCCTGTAGTTTTCTGGATATCTCCCCATTTGTGAGAGAATACATTGGAAGCCCTCTGACCACCTCTAACCCTGCATCAAACACTGGCTTCTTCAGTGATGTTAAGATCCCACAGAATGGAAATTACTCCCACATTGTAGTCAATGGAGGAAACTCCCTGATGCAGGAGGAGAAGAAAGCAGGAGCAGTATTAGAGATACAAGTTGAACCACCATCAAATGAAGACCAGGAATCTTTGACCACAGGAAGCGCAGAAAAACCTGAACCGTCCACTCTTGAAGAGGCTGACTTAACATCGTCTGTGTTAGGAGACACAATATTGGCAGCAAAAGATGAGTCTCTTGAGCAGCAGGTAGTTCCGGAGCAGTTATCCAGCCTGTTTGGAAAGGAAGAACCGCCAAGATCATCCTCCCCTTCTAGAGTTCCTGAGTTCAGCTGTGTAACTGAGGAAGACCGTGTGCTGGAACCCTGTGCTGTGGGAGCAGACGTGCATCAGGTTCCCCAGCAACAAGATCAACCAGGTGGCACTGGGAACAAAGAGACAGTGGATGCTCCCCCAAAACCTCCCAGATCACCTGGACCCAACGACCTGTCATTTCCCACAGGTAACAACAACGTGTGTGTGTGTGTGTGTGTGTGTGTGTGTGTGTGTGTGTGTGGTGGAACAATCTGGATTGATAGTGGATTGTGAGGACAAAGAGGTAAATGTAACACATAACACCCCCATCTGGGATCACAGTCCTGTCCCCAGCCAGATTAGAATTTTATTCACTTTGAATAAAATCGGATTGCTGACCTTCATAACAATAAATTTAATGAAAAGTTGTTCAATGGCATCTTAAAAATCTGAACACCAAAGCTCTTGGGTTGTAAGTTAAGGTATGAGCATGAAAAATGTTTGTGTAATACACTGATGTTAGTCTGTTTTCTGTCATGGATGTGGTTAAAAGCTCCAACTACAGATAGTCTAACCTAGCTTTCTTCCATAGTGGTGAAGATGCTTAATATTGTGTGTGGGGTCGCTGGTTCACACCCCCCCGTTACACTTGCATTAAACTACTACTGATGTTACTGCACTGTAATTGTAAAGGCAGATGGATTTATACTGCAGTTTGAATGCGTTTTCCTATAAAGGAAAACAGAATATCTCTATCTCTGCTAACTTACCTTTTATACACTTTGGTAAACAAAGTTGGCGTTTTGAAATCACTGTTTCATTAGTACAATAATCGTGTTCTGGCCCTTCATTTTTATTCCTCTAAACGAGCTGCCTGCATCTCTTCAACACTCATTTGACTTCTACAGAGCCTCTGTGCAACAGCTGAACCCAGACGGTCAGGGAGGCGGACATGCGGGGTGTCGCTCTCGTCAAAGTGAACAAAAGTACTCGCTGCATTATAACACGCAGACGTCTGCAATTCTCTTGATTTACTTCTCATTCATACAGTCGTGTTTAGTTTATCACATTAACTGAATTATTGCATGACAATATTTCCCCACAAATATTTATGTCCTGTTGCTGTATTGAAGATGCATTTATCCTTTATTTAATTTAAAACACTATTTAATGGACATTGATTGATTACCATTGGACAGTATTTCAGAATGCAAAAAGTAATTAAAATATAGATATCATATCTCCATTGCTGAAGGTCTGATTTTAGTTACAGTATTGTCTGACAAGTTTAAAGCTGTGTTGCCAAACGTGACCAGTTTCAATTAATTGTGTGCAAGCCCGCCAAAACAAGGGTCTTGGTTGTAATGTTATGTTGCAGTTTGAATACTTTTGGCATAATATCTGTGTAGAAATATTCTATTTAAAACCAAATGCAAGTAGTATAGCTGCATACTATATCTGCAAGTAATTTCCTTCTGTCTTAATGTGTCATGTAATTTGAGCTCCTTTAGCTCTCTCTCAGACAAATCCCAGCTCGGGTATTCTGCATGCTGTAGAGAAGGTGACGGACGCAAATTCCCCACACTAGGTTTTACCTGCTGTGTGTGAATGGAAGACTTCCTATTAAAGAGCTCAACATTAGTTTAGTGCAGTGTGTAACTGCTAGTTCAAGGCTGTAAAGGGGGAATCCAAACAAGCTGCTGAGAGAAGTTGTGTTCCCGAGAGGAACTCAACCATGGACCTCTGCCCTTGCTTTCATTTTTCTAAAGATGGGATGACGATACTTGAACCTACAGCTGTCCAGGTGCCTGTCCCAACCCTGGCACCTTCAGAGATGATGTGGACCATCAAGAGGGACGAGCCGGTGAAGCTGCGGATAACGCAGTCTGGGCCAGGGTCTGAGACTCCAGTGACGGTCCACCAGATGTTTCAGCATGCTGTGGAACAATATGGGGAGACCCCTGCCCTTGCTGTTAAAAAGGAGGGCCAGTGGGCTACCCTGACTTTCAGGGAGTACTACAACGAATGCAGACTGGCAGCCAAAAGCTTTCTTAAGGTGAGTTCCAGTTAGTGGGGTGTTTTGATTCTGGGTGTGTTTTTTTAAATTGAAGCCCCTAACCTCCTGGTAGTGAATCTGGAGAAGTGTTTTGTTTTAATATGAATATCTTGGCAGAGTTTCAGGAGTTCTGCTTTCCTTATTTTCAACCAAGTAAAATGCTGTACATTTTTTTTTAGTGGTTTGTTTAAAGCTGTTTAGTAATGCTTTCCCCTTGTATATTGATGGAAGAAATAGGACTATAGGACTCTTTTATTAAGCCTGTGCTTTATTTTGAGATGTCTGTAGTTTCCACTGTGATATGTTTGTGTGTGGTGGTGTTTTTTTTGTGTGACTATCCTGTTTCTTGGCAGAATTGGTTTATTGAACTTTCTTTTTCACAGAAACTACAGATATGTTGCATTGGTCTCGGTGCTGTAAGATGTCAAGAATGTAGTTTTTCTGGCATCGGGTGCATTGTAACTTGTATAGAACCTTGACATAGTGGGAATGAAAAATCAGGTGTCTCCCCATTGAATAAACTAGTAAATACATAAAGGAAAGTGCATTTGTAGACTATATTCAGAAGGGTCAAACAGGTGCAGCTGGCGCTGGTTTTTGAAATGGTCTTTTATGAAGTGTTACAAAGGTTACAGAATTTAATACCCTGTTATCTGATATTGCATTCCAAACATAGGTTGGGCAATGCAGAGGGAGTAATGTTCTTCAGAGGTATTTAAGAAACAAAACAACTAGTATCATATATATATATATATATATATATATATATAATGTGTGTGTGTGTTTTTTTTTTTTTTTTAATGCAACCAAGTAATATTTAAAGTGTCCTACAACCTAACCACGCTTCTGCTTTCTTAATTCTTTATGTAATGATGTTATGAATAAATCTAGTAATGCTGACCTATTTTTATTTTTTTCTCAGTTGGGCCTGGAACGTTACCATGGCGTTGGTATCCTGGGGTTTAACTCTCCAGAGTGGTTCATCGCAGACATTGGGTCTATTTTGGCAGGGTAATGTTAAAATATGGAATACCATTTTACATTAAGAAATTTCATATAGTGTACCATGTCTAAGGCTACAATTTTGGCACGGTAATTACATTTCACGGGCAAGGTGTGGCAAAAAAAACGAATTCATGGAAAGGTCTCCCAAATGTAGTTTTAGCTACATCAACATACACGGGTGCTTTTAAATAGTACACCAAAGGCAGTAATATAAAGAGTGGTGCTTTTGACTGACAAATTTAAATGTTACTTTAGAGTACAAACTTGCAGTACAGACTACTTCAGACTCTGACAATTTCTGGGCAGAGATGAGGGTCTGCAACCCTGTGCGACAAGTCGGAATTACGTCATCTACAGTCTTGTGATGTGTGTCCTTGTTGTGTGTGTGGTTGTGTGTTTTTAAATAAACAAACGCTGCACATCTACTTTAAATATACATTTATCCAATTTCGAAAATGCAGCCTATATTTAAGTGGGAAACTGCTGTGACCACTTTGCGCAGCAAAAGGGGCTGCGACACTATGCTTCCTTTGTACAGCAAATGGTGAAGCTGCACAGCTTTTAGCTGTCTGCACCTGATGTATCGCATTCATCTGCAACGATATGAACCAATGCTTTAGAGTTTTCCACGATTCTGAAATGAACCGCATGTTGTAAAGAAAGCCTCTAAGTTCGTAAACTTCTCTTCCCTGATGCATTTGTTCTGTCTTTACATAAAACGGCTCTCACAATTTGTATTTTAGCAGTCCTCCATTTACTTGCTTGCTTTCTCGCTCATCTAGAGTACCTTATTTGGTGACTTGCATAGCTACACATAAATGCTGCATGCATACATATGGAAGGCCGTCCGGGCCAAAAACGTGTTGGTACATGCTTCAAATATTTTACACTTTCTAATTTGACTTTTTGGTACATGCAATAATTCTAATTATTGCACTTGCTAATTTGGCCAATTCAATGACTGCAAATGAAATAAGAAAAAATGAATTAAGAAAATACTATGTGTAATAAATTATCCAATGAAGTCACCTTACATCTGCCATTCCCTGCCCAATTCGCTGCGCTACATGGACTTGGCGCTGGGTAAAGTTTAGTTGAAGATGGACAGACCTGGACCCTCCGAAATGAGCATCAACCGGCAGCTTCAGAGCCTTAGAAATCGCTTTAATTCCATGGTAACCCCACTGTAACATATATGTAATTTTAAACACGTGTTGAAAGATCTGGCATGGAGTCTAATATTAGCTATGGCAACTCCATTTTTTAGTGTAAAACTGAAATATTAGAAAACAAAGTGTTTACATTACTACAAACTGAACCATGTCAGTCAACATTGTCTGTCTCAAGAAGGCGGCAGCACTCAGCAAATCTATATTTGCACCGTAGAAGAAAATCTCTTGCCGCCATGATCTGCAGTTTTCCTTATTCTTGATTTTTTTTTTTTTTTTTCTCAAGCATATTTCATGTCTGAAGTTAAAGATGTTATCCCCAAGGTGTTTGGTTGCATGACTGTAAAATGACCAGCCACTACATAGGTACTACTGTAAAATGACTAGCCCCTATGAAGAAAATTCATAGTTCAATTGCATTCATTTTAGAACACTTACTATTTTATGTATCCTGATTGGTCCAGATCAGTACATGTGCTAAACTCATTTTAGATCCATCTATATGTACTCAATTAAACAATTTACAGATGCCTGCAGATTTGTATTTTCAGTGCATGACAATGCATATTTTAACAAGTGTTTAATCATAGCCTTAACCATGTATAGTGGTAGACTAATCTAGAAAGAAAGCATTATACGTTAATTCAGTTTGTGTTTTGCATAGACCACGTCCTTGGCACAGTGGATGTAGGTAACCAGGTTTTATAGAGCTGATATGGGAATTGAAGTGTTCTGTGTTGCACCATCTTAAAAACCTAAAGCCATGACTAAGGTAATGTGTAAAAGAGAAGTTTAAGACTTGTGCTATAACTAAGTTTGAACTTGCATGTAGCTGGTGAAACCATGCCCTGACTATTGTAAAAGTGACCCATATGTAAGGTGAACCTCTCCTACATGGATAATCCCTGGTAGACGCTGTGGTTTTTGTAACTGCGGTGTTTGAACTATCCAGTTTTAATGTTGCTTCACTGCAGCAACCCGTTTACCCATCCCGAGTCCTGAAGATTTATGGGCCACCTCCTATATTCTGTAAAAAAAATTTGAAAGCTTACCGTGTAGAGGTTTGGTTGTTTTTCTTTCAGCTCGTCTTTGTACTGAACAATAGCCTTCAGGTGGGGCAACTGGTCCTTAACCTAAGTGATTGGAAAATTATATATTATTATTATATTTCTTAGCCAACGCCCTTATTCAGGGCGACTTACAATTGTTACAAGATATCACATTATTTTGTCACTACTTTACCAGTAAGGGTTGCTAAAGTATAAGACAATTTGTGCCCAGATTCATTGTGGTTTTTGTAGTGAATTTTCAGTTGTGAATAATAATTCTTTAGGTGGAGCCAGGCATTCCAATTGATTTTTAGGTCCAGCAACAAAATCTTAACTTGAATAGTCAGTTTTTAGTGTTTTTTGTTTTTTTTTTCCCCAGAGGGTTGGCTGTGGGTATCTATACAACTAACTCCCCCGAGGCCTGTCAGTATGTGGCAGACAACTGTGAAGCAAACGTCCTGGTGGTGGAGAATCACAAGCAGCTGACCAAAATCCTACAGGTAAGAATAGTGGCCAGACACAGTAACCCAATTTCCTTGTTTGCATACTAGATCACTTGGAAAGGAAGCATTAAGCAAATTTTGGGGGACGTTCAAAGGCAAATGTGTTTTCTACCATAAAACCTGTACAGCCACCTGCTGTTCCCACTTTTTATTTTATGTAAGTAAATGACGTTTCAATGTTAAACATGTGCGTTTCCCCTCTTGTTGTCTACCCTGTCTTTTGGCTGTTAATCTCAATTTACTGTGTGTACGTGTGTGTGTGTGTGTACGGCAGCAGTATGGACTAGTGGTTAGGGCTCTGGACTCTTGACCTGAGGGTCGTGGGTTCAATCCCTGGTGAGGGACACTGCTGCTCTACCCTTGAGCAAGGTACTTTAGCTAGATTGCTCCAGTAAAAACCCAACTGTATAAATGGGTAATTGTATGTAAAAATAATGTGATCTCTTGTAACAATTGTAAGTCGCTCTGGATAAGGGTGTTGGCTAAGAAATAAATATATAATTTTCCAATCACTTAGGTTAAGGACCAGTTGCCCCACCTGAAGGCTATCGTTCAGTACAAAGACGAGCTGAAAGAAAAGCAACCAAACCTCTATACGGTAAGCTTTCAATTTTTTATTTATTTATTTATTTTTTTAAATTTATGAACTGCATGCACCAACGGAGTATTTGGTGGGTGAAAATGCAGACAGATGTATATGTTTGGATGTGTCCTGTAAAGGTCTTCCGAGCCTCACCTATAGCTGCATCTTGGTCACCCCATTGTGGATAACATTTCTCTTGTTTTTATACTCTCTCCTGTGCAGTGGAAAGAATTCATGGAACTAGGCAAGCAGATCCCTGATGCACAGCTTGATGATGTCATTAGATCCCAGAAGGCAAATCAGTGCTGCAGTCTGATCTATACGTCCGGGACCACGGGTCAGCCCAAGGGGGTCATGCTGAGCCATGACAATGTGAGTGTACACCTCCATGGCTGCCATGCAGGACTAGGATGCAAGACCCATTCCCTCAACTTGTAGTAGGATCTATTACAACAAAAGAGGTGGCTCACTGAGTACATTGAGGGGGGAGGGGGGGGGTTGAGAGTTTGTTTGTTTGTTTGTTTATTACAAGAGATTTATATCTATTTTCAGTTAACATGGACGGCAGAAGCTGCTGGTAAGACAGTTAATTTAGGAAATGGGACTGAGGAATGCATCATAAGTTACCTTCCACTCAGTCACATTGCAGCTCAGCTTATTGACATCTGGATTTCCATGAGGTTTGGAGCAACCACTTACTTCGCAGAGCCAGATGCATTGAAGGTGAATATCTTTAGATTTAATTTCACTTTACCAAATTTCCTGGCATTATGTAGACTGACACGTTTTTAAATTATGTACTGTGTATGAAAACAAGTCGCACTTTTTTTTTTTAAACTTAAAAAAAAAAAAAAAAAAAAATCTATTTTCCCACAAGCTGCTAGGTTAAGTGACTCGTGTCTCAACTCTGCTGAGCATCATTCTTGAGTAATTGTTTCCATGTCCAAGGTGCTACTCTCCCTCTTTGATGTACATGCTTATGCTCGGGAAGGCACATTGCCTTGTGCTGTCTCCCATTGGGCTGTGTGTGCTCAAACAGCATGTGTTAAACACATGTACAGTCTTGATCCTAGTGGTCTGAGGGAACACGGCTTCACTTGCGTTCTTAATCCAGACAGTAAGTTCCTGTCAAGTCAAGGTGCTGGGCTCTGTTCTCAGGGTTCCTTGGTGAACACGATGCGGGAGGTGCGTCCGACAGCCTTCATGGCGGTGCCGCGGGTGTGGGAGAAGATGCAGGAGAAGATGCAGAGCCAGGCTTCCAAGTCCTCTCTCGTGAAGAGGAAGGTGGCGGAGTGGGCAAAGTACATTGGACTCCAGGCAAACTACAACTTCATGAACGGGTACTGTACCAGACTCTTCCTGATAGACTCTGCTCGGCCTGCATTTTAAGGGTGTATTTGTCCTAGGTGCGGATTGGGCTTTTTGTAAATCCTGTTTTTCAGTAAGTGTATTTTATTATGTATTCTGCTTAAATACATGTATACAAACATGTTATTCTTGCAATACTTCCTGAAGGTTTTGTTGACAAATGTTGGTGTTTGGGCAAATTTATACGACATTTTCACCTGAGTGATTGCAATACCTAAGTGACATACACATTTATTCTTGGTCTTAAGCAATAATGGACACCACTCCTGGGGTGTGTTTTTTTTTTTAAATTTTCACAAAACAATGCCCCTCTGACATCACAAGACCACACCCAAGAGGTGCATGTAACAATTATTTATTACTCTGCAAAAAAACATTCTTATGTAGCACTGCTCCAACCTCCTGAGCCTTAATATTAGCACTGCGTATCATAAAGTATTTCAAATCCAACCCCGTAGCTACACGGCTGTGAGTCTGTACCTTTTGTAGGGCTCATGGTCTGACTGCAGCTTGTCTCTTGGAGTGAGTTTTAACTACAACCCGTGCAGTGATTACATACAGTAACAGGAAGAAGCCTCTGCTTTTCATGTCGTGCTGCTGTTTTTAAAATGTCTGCAAATTTCAGCCTTGGATGTAAAATGCAGTAGCTTCATCTAAATGAACTGGGATTGTGGCTTTTCAGAGTGCCTGGTGGTTTTCTCTGGATCATGTTTAGATTAACCAAGGCAATCAAAATGGAGATGCTGTTAAGACTTGAGGTGTGTGTGCGTTTGTCTTTGTTTAATGTGTGTGTTTTTTTTTTTTTTTTTAAATTTATTATTATTATTTTTTTATATGCTTAGAAATCAAACTGTGCCCTGGGGCTACATGCTGGCAAACAACTTGGTGTTTAAGAAGGTACGGGCAGCGCTGGGACTGGATCGCTGCACAATGTGTTTCACTGGAGCAGCACCCATTACCAAGGACACACTGGAGTACTTCATGAGCCTCAACCTGCCCATCTACGAGCTGTACGGCATGAGCGAGAGCACTGGGCCCCACGCCGTCTCCAATGAGGCAGCGTTCCGCATCATGAGGTCTGTTCCACTGACCGACTGTTTCTCTTGCCAACTACAATGCAGCCCTTGAAGTGTGCTTGTTCTTATAAAGTACTATGTTAAGCACATCTAGTAAAGCAGCATGGCAGCACCTGGTCAAAAGTACTCTACATGTCCCATGTATTCAATGTCTGCTATGTACAGTTTTGCTCAGCTGTGGTTTCTTTGTTTCAGCTGTGGTAAGGAGATTCCCGGCTGTTCTTCTAAACTGGATAAGCCGGATGAGGAAGGGAATGGCGAGATCTGTTTCTGGGGACGCCACGTGTTCATGGGCTACCTCAACATGGTCGACAAGACGGAGGAGGCTCTCGACCAGGAGGGCTGGCTGCACTCTGGAGACCTGGGCAAGCATGACCCTGAAGGCTTTCTTTATGTTACTGGCCGCATCAAAGGTAAAATGACCCATGTACTGAATACATTGGGGGAGGGGGGAGGGGGGATGTAATATTGAGCATTAACATTGGCATACCATTCTGGTATGTCCACTGTTTGTGCAATGAGGGATTTTAAATTTGAGAATCTGTGGAGGAGGGATTTGTCATTGTGAACATTGAACGTTTGAACATTAGCATCTCTTTGACAGTTTTGTAAGCTTGTTTTCCCTCTCTGGTCTCCCCCATAGAGCTAATCATCACTGCAGGTGGTGAGAATATCCCCCCGGTGCTCATTGAGGATGCTGTGAAGGAGGAACTCCCGATTGTCAGCAACGCCATGCTGATCGGAGACAAGCGCAAGTTCCTCTGCATGTTGCTGACCCTTAAGGTACCACTATATTACTATGACAGTATTATCTATTGCGGTGATTAGTTTGTTGCATCATCCAACATTTCATATTTTCCTTTTTTTTTTTTTTTTTTAGTGTGTGTGGATTCCATTTTCATGTTTACAAGTGCAAACTTTTTTTATTTAATTTTTCACTTCTCTCTAATCCCAAACCACATCCCAGTGCAATGTGGATGATGATGGGGAGCCAACTGATGAACTGACACCCCAATCCAAGGAGTTCTGCAGGCAGACAGGCTGCAGGGCCAGTCGCCTGTCCGAGATCACCAGCAAGAACCACCTGCCTGTTTTCAAAGCCATCCAGGAGGGGATTGACCGGGTCAATGCCAAGGCAACCTCCAATGCCCAGAAAATCCAAAAGTGGACCATCCTGGAGAAGGAATTCTCCATTTCAGGGGGAGAGCTTGGTGAGGAGCTTTATTCCAAAACTGATCACTAGATCTGTATATTTCTTGGATTGTTTTATGGTACATGTCTAATATATTATATAATGTGTGGAGCCAGCTTTTTTGTTATTTTAAAGGCTCCTATTGCATACTGTAGCAGTTTTGTCTGTTCAGTTTAATGGAACTGTACACTGCGAAATAAGTAAAGGTGTCTATGCAAAAAACCTCCCTATTGAATGTGGAGTCTTTTGTCTAATTTGATAGAAGGTCCTTTCCAGCTTAAATGACCCTGTTATCTCTCTTCTATTGTAAATTTAGTTTAGTCAATAAACTCTCTTTAGTATCAATTCAAATTTGTAAAGAGCACGGCTGGCTGGTATCTGACTCCACTTGCTTTGTTTCATCTTCTCAACAGGTCCAACATTGAAGCTGAAGAGACCTGTGGTGCAGAAAATGTACAAAGATCAAATTGAAGAATTTTACTCTTAAAGTGATACAAGGAGCTGAGGAGATATATTTTTAAAGAAGCCAAGGCTTTTGAACTGTGAATAGGAATTTGTTTTGCTGCTTTTTTCTGTAGATCGTTCATTTCTTAATTTTGCACAAAACACCATCACATTTGTTACTTAATGTTTAATAACTGCTTCCTTTTAATTGCCAGTACCTAAATGTGGTTTTCTACAAGCCTTAAATTTTACACTGATCATTTAAACACTAATTGTATATACACAGTTTTTAAATGACGATCAGCATAGTGCCAAATGTACAGTATATACGCAATTTCAAAAGCCATTCTTGCTATTTTTCTGAGTTTTTGCACTGTTAATAATAAACTGTTGCTGCAATTTACAAGTATTGTGGTGGATTCTTAGTTGTCATCTTTGGAAGATGAAAAGTTTTTTTTTTTATGCATCCTGGATATGTAAAATAAACACATGAGGTGTGTTTTAAAAAGGCTCAGTGGGGTTGATGCAAGAACATGTGAAAAGCACATGCTGCCCTCTGGACAGGTGTGTGTGGGCAATTTTATGTATGCTCTGTCCTCTAACCAAAGTGTGTAAATACAGTATATACTGCAGTAACTCACTATATGCAGTATCTTTAAATTTGTACAAATCTACCTTGTTCAAAAAATCATGTTTTCCTGGTCCAATGGGATTGCATTCTATAGTTAATGCACAAATTACTAAAAGCTACACAATCAAAATAAATGTGGTTTGCATTTGTTCTGCCTAAGGTTCATTTACCACCAAACATTGGCTATCCAAGTAACTGGTATTCCTTTATCTGTCTCAACTAAAGTAACTAAGTTCATTGTAAACCCATGTCATAATAAAGGACAGGGTCAAGCAGATTTTTTTTTTTTGTATTTAAGGAATGATAGTGCTACAATCATAGCACACTACCTCTTTGTTGCAAATGTAGCCAGTGTAAGGTATTGGAATAGTACTTTATGGTTTAAGAATGCATTACCTAAAATTTACATTAAAAAAAAAAAAGAAATTGGCATTACACTTATTTTGTTTACACAGGGTTTAGTATTTATTAAGTCCCTACTGCTTTCAGTAAAAGTACCCATACAGTGTTATTATATTGGCCATCAGACATTCAGCAATACACACGTGTTAAGTGCACACACTACATCATCAAACAAGCATGCCTTCAATAAAACCACAGTGGACCTGTAAACTTGAAGGGTCTGGTATTACTGAGATGTTGAGTAGCATCTCCTTTAAGTAGATTTGTCTTATTTCCAGGGCTTGTGAATATTCTTGAATACCTTCCCAAATATAATTCACAAATGTTAAACCCAGAACTACTGAAAGTAGAGGAGGTGTAAAATTTAGGGAGTACAATTTCTTTAACAAAGAAAAGAAAAAAATGGTACACTAACATTTCAAAGTAATTGCTCCTCAATTGCAGTACAGCACTTTAAAGATGACTTGAACTGTTCATTTTGGCCGACACGCAGTATCTATTGCATTTTATTTTGTTAATATTGAGGCTGCAATTTTCAAAAAAAATCTAATGCTTTTAAGAGTGCTAGGTTTTTGTTTTTGTTGATAAAATAAATCAGAAGAAGTGTAATTAAAATATACAGTGTATTTAACATAGAGGTGCCTTTCAACCTAACCAGAATACATAGCTCCTGTATAATAAATCAAATATATTGTGCAGTTAAGCCCATTAGATTTCATTTTTAAAAACTGTGCATTCATTTTAGAATGCATTGGTGTTATGATAAAATTAGCCTTACTGTGGAGCCTGCCTTTGACAAAGTTAGTGGCTTCTGCAGTAAACGGGAGAGTTGTTTTTACAAGTAGCTTTCTTTGGTACAAGAATATAAATTAAACCTGGACACAGCAATACCACTGGCATAACATTGGGAGAATTTAGATCAACCAAGTTCATCAACATTCATCATACTACGTGTTAATATTCATGACCCTTGGCATTATGGTTTTGATGGTTGTAGTGTTAATCCAGTTCATATGTACCTGGGAAAACCAGATGTCAAAGCCACTCATCAGTACTAAAAGTCCATATTGTCATTTTTTTCTATTTCAAGCCTATTGTTTGTCCTTTTTCTTGTCAGGAGGTGACAGATTGGGTCTCCTGAATGACTGCCACATCCATATGTTTTACGCTTTCCTGAAACACTATGATGGTGGACTGATTTACATTATTCCTTAAGATCTCCATACCGTTGAAAATGCATACAATTCAACCAGATCTTAAAAAACCAACACCTTTTATTAAAAATGTTTAATAGGAGAGGTTTATGCTACAAGTTGAAACCAACTGAAGAGCTGCGAAAGCGAGTCTCTTAATGTTCCATTAAGTGTAGTGTCTCAGAATATGAAATAGGGTCTTCAAGTAGTTCTAAATTTGAGGGGCAGAAATCGGAGTGGCTCTGATGATACTGAACACAGGTGCTTTCCGTTTCAGGAGTAATGCTTGGAAGCCACAGTTTTGGGATTAGCCTTCAGAGTTTTTTTTACCAATGAGTTGCTTCAAGCTCTAACGCAAGATTGAAGGTGTTTGTGCTTTCAGGTATTTGAAGTCTGTCTGCGGATCTGCTCAGTACTCGGTCTCAGAACCCTCAGCAGTGTCAGTGTTACGAGACAGCATGTAATTGTCCATGTCTATGGAAGGGCAGTTGTGGATGGAGTAGCGCAGTCTCTCTGCCATGATGGCCTGGCTTGTGTAAGGTGGCAGACGCAACTGGAAGAAGCAGGTCTGTGCTGTAGGGAGGCCATTGATGGGCTGTGGGGAAAACATAAGAAAGCAGGTCTCTTATTACTGAAGAGAAGTGTTTTATTGTCCAAGCTGGTGTTGACTAATCTTGTACTTAATCACATGAAAACAGCTTTGACCTTTAGTCGATGGTAATTGTTTACTAACAGTACATGTTGCCCTTGGCAGTGCAGGTGTATAATAGGTCACATTTAGAAATCAGAATTCTATATTTAAGTAAAAGGTGAACAAGTACAAGAGAAACAAAGTGTAAATGCACACACAGTAACCTCTGTTTTGGGAATTAATAATAGTGTAACAGAAGAACTGCTGTAACACAAGAATGGTTCTATTCTTCCTTTTTGATGTTGAAAGCAGATCAGGAATGTTCTGAATGTGTTCTTATTTTCATTGAGACCTGTAATTCAAACTGCTGCACAGTTTTTTGTAAACCTGACAAACAAGTGTAATACACTATACCGTACTTAAAGCTAGGGAAAAGGACACCTTCAATTCCCAGAATCTGATACTCTCAATAACATGTGCCAACCACATTTCATCAGAATTAGATTTGACATTCTTTTGATTTAGAATAACATACATACATCTCCTCTAAATCTCGTAATTGATCAAGGTGTGTGAACCTCGAAACCAAGCAAACTTACTTATGTACAAGTAGAAATAGAAATAAAATAATTTATAGTGGTAAAATCATATTAAGAAATACTAAAAGAAACACATTCAATGACAAATGTTTTTGAAAATTGAAAAGTAAAAATCGGACAGTATAGTGATTCTAGAACTTTACTGGATTGTAACTGTTTTCTCTTACCCGGTCGACTTTGATGATCTGAAATTTCTGGGTGATGTCAGCGGTGTTTGCTGGCAGCCTAGATCTTCCCGACACAAATCGCAGAAACAGAACTCTCTCCTCATTGGTAAATTCCTCTAAGGTCTGCCACAGCCAACCAATCAGCTGATGGCTGTCATTAATGTCCCGGTAACGCACAACCTGCTTCAGTGTCTCCACAGACACCTCTGGCATTCCACAGACCAACTGCTCAAACTGCTTGGCCGTGAGCAGAGACAAGAGAGGCACTGGGATGATTGAGGACATGCCTTCTCTCACTGCGGCCACCTGCACACAAAGAACAAATGGGGACAGACAAATAGGTATTTCATTATGTAGCAATTTATTGATTTAGGCAATTTATCTACATACAAATGGTTTCACTTACCTGTTGGTCCATTTCATGCAGTCTGTAGTTGATGGCTCTCTCTACGTAGTCCTTTCTGTTTGGAAAGGTCAAAGGGATGTGACATCCTCCAGGAACTATGGGGACCAGCCTGCCATCAGCACTGCGTGCCATAAAGGAGTCCAGAGGAATCATCTAGCAGGATAAATGAAAGAACATTACTAATTTTACTGAAAACTCGTGTTTCCGTTTCTTATCCAACACGTTTTACACATAGAACTACTGTACTTAACTTTGTTTTTAACTGTGGTCACTGTTTTTAAATAATAATTCCTGAGCGCCTGTGAGACGGGTCAACATCACCTCCCTGTCTCTCCCCGTTTCTCAGAGGATAACCCACACGCCCTATCAAAGGCTAATCTTTTTGATAAATGCATTATGTGACCAACAAAAACTGATGGTGTGATTACTGCACGTACTGGTGTGAGAAGTAATGAAGCTTGTCATGAGCAAAAAAAGCCTTGCTTGCAGCAAACACTGTCTGCCTTCTCAGTTCATAATTCATCTGTAGGCAGCATGAGTAAAAAGGGAAGCTTAACTTTAAGCATACAGGGAAGGTGGAAGTTTTTCTTGTAGATGGTTTCCTCACCACAGGGAAGTTGTCCTCATTGATGCCGCTGTTTTCCAGGTGCAGGATTCCCTGCAGGCTGCGGTAGTTGAGCAGGTCTACCTCCTCCAGGTCGTGCCCACTGAGCGGGACGGAGCACAGCTGCTTCCACACCCAAGGAGCCAGGTGCAGGTCCAGAGGCTTCTTGGTCCGGATAGCAACAGCCATCAGGATTCCCAGGAAACGAAACTGGATCATGTGATCTTCTGAGCACGCAGAGGGATTCAACAAAAACCTGAAACATCAATGTTCATTAACCACTTGGTCCTGTCTGTCTGTATGGGTGCATTATTGCAAAAAGAAGAAAATGCTTTACAGAAGTGAAACAAGGGATTAAAATATAAGGTGTTAATCACTTTACAGAGGTGCATGCTGTAATGTACCAGCCAGCAAAAGTAATGCAGAAATACACTAATATACGAGTGATATTATCTTAATAGTTACTACAAAATTTGAATAATTCGTTATGCAAACTGACACATATTCTGTACTCTACAAAAGCTTAATTTATCTGTTGAAAATCAGTTTCAGACAGACTTTGATAAAAGACGGATACCAGCTGCTTGGTTAATAAGTGTGTTTCCATAACCTAGGAACAAAAAAGTGATGACTGGGAGCAATTCTGAGATCATACTTCCATCCCCATCTTCCCTGAAGGAAAACAGTAATCTCTTGGGATTGGTCACATATCTATCCAGAACAAATATAACATCTTGCAGGTTTGTCACGTCATGCCCAACCATCCAGGCTGACTATGGTGGTTGTACACCTTATTGACTGCGCTACGGCAGGCATTTCTAATTTCTTGTCCAACCGCTGTATGTAAAGCATCATATTTTGTATACTGTCATATTGTGTATTTTGATAGTACCGTTTAAAATCTCAATAGTTAATACATTAGTATAATGGAAACCTACAGCAATCCCTTAATTAAATGATAAGATATTTATACATCAATCATATGTAGTTATTTGACCCCTTTCGAATGAGTCAGTGCCTTTATTTTTTTTTTTTACACTATTTCATTTGATTTCTCATTTGTGGATCTGTTTCAGCAACCAAAAAGGTAACCATTGCATAAGCTTTCTTCTTACACAACAAAGCACATAAAATGATCACAGTCATCATTTGGATCCTATCAAATTTGCCCAGAGGTTGTGGGTGCAACACTAACTTTTCCCATCTCCTTTGTGTATCGTTTTTATTTCCATTGAGAATAGTAGAGACTGTATTACACATACTCAAATTGACATTTGATCTACTTGTCTGTGAATACATTCTAAAACAGACAACTAATTCTCAGGACTGCCTTGAACAACAACTATAGCATGTAACCCACATAAAACAGGTTTGAAGCCTAGACTAATAATTTTAAATTAACACATCCTTCACTTGTTTTGCCTGCCATAAATATTTAATTAAAAAAACCTAAAATCGATGCATTATTCAACACAGCTTTTGAGAGTTATTGTGCAGTAGCCATGTGGCTTAGTGATAGCTAATGGTCTTTAGCTGTAGTAGCTGGTTTTACCTTTTTGATCCTCCCATAACAAATGACTTTTTTGGGTTCTCTAGATTCTATTACTTGGTAAAAACCCCATGTTTAATATATGCCCACAACACACATGACAAAGGACTCCACTATGAAACAAGAACAAAACACATCTGCTTTCAATGTGATAATCCACATGCTGTAGCTCTGCAAGTACCTGTCTGAGTTACTGCCAACATCAGCAGTACTGTTTGGAGTTTGAATGAGCAGATCCACAACACCAGACTCTAATTCCTAAAAAAAAAAAAAAAAAAAAAAAAGATATATATTTATTAGCATTTCCTTCTCCTTTCTAACAATGTCTATTAATACAAGGTCTTCACAAATCTCTGGCTGATCCTAGGTAAAAGTAGAAACTAATCTGACTCCATACTGTCTGGTAACATAATGTGTGTATTACAGAGCATTCGGTAAACAGAAAATTATTAGACAGAAAACAACAAGTAAACATTGACAATGGCTGCACAAAAAAAAAAAAAAAAAAATGACAAGTTCATCTCCAAAACGCATTTAGGAAATTCCCTGATAATATCCAAATGTATAGGAAATTAGCATTACAGCATAGTGTATAATTCTGAAAAGCAAATGACACACAGCTAGTCATTTATTTAAAATTAATATTATGGCCTTCAATTATTTCCTGACATACCCAACACAATGGCAGCTGTCAGTAGAAACACAGTTGTCCAGCTCTGCCTAGTGACACAAGTGTTACTGCGTAGAAGAGCTTCCCAGACCTAGCCTCACCTGACACATCTCTGTGATGGTGTCGTCAAACACTCCGCCCGCATCGTCTGCTCCCTCTCCCACCAGCTTCACCTTCCAGGCTCTGGAGGGCAGCCGCAGCTCTGAGGGATTCAGGTTCACCACCTGTCTAGCGATCTGAACAAAGATGGGCTTGCTGGAGCGCCCCCTGCGTAGAAGAGCATCACAGTGTTAACAATGCTTGTGAGTGTATGGTACCATACTGAGGTAAAATCACCTCATTGTCAAGGCATCTATGGCATTTACTTTCTGTATGGCATCTGCCAACACTTTCCTAAATGCTAGAAATAGATGCAACATTTAAAGTTTCCAAGAGCTCCATAGTAGCACATGTCCCATCTTTGTGAGCTGTCCCCCCACCCCCACCCCCACCCCCACCCAAGTCATCTGTACTTCAAACTAGAATTTAATTTATGATAATACAACATTGCCTTATAACTATAACACTTAATTTTAAAGCGAGGTGACGGTACATGTGACTAACCAATGGCCTACAATGTATCTGCTCTCTTAAACCGAAGACACACTGAAAAATAATGGATTATTATGAAACTACCTGGTGGAAATTCTCTTGACAGTAATCTGAGGCCCATAAGTCTTCCCTTGTATCATTGTCCTTCCAATAGATCTGACCAGGGGCAGGGTGTTCACCTTAGGTGACAGCAGGCCTCTTAACTGGCCCTGTGCAATCGCAGAGGCTCCTGAACTGTATCGGGAGGCTGAAACCTGCTGGAGGATAATATATACTTCCATTTATTAGACAAGGATTACAAGCCAATGTATTCACATTTAACTGAAAATTGAGGTGGTAAAAACCTCCTCAAAGTATAATGTGTGGTTTCACAGAGACTGATTACAATGAATCATGTGTCTCATGACACATTATTTATTTGTTTTGTTAGAAAGTGCTTGAAACAAGCTTTAAAATGACACTATATTTCACCCCTCCCCCAAAAAGATAAATTAGGTCAAGGGTCATCGAAATGGGTTACACTATGGGGTGTGAGTTACACAGCTTCTCTTTTACATGCTCATAACATCTACCCTGGAACCCCTTTCTCCATGCGCTTTAGAAATTGGTCCATTTCAGCCAAAATGATTAGTCCAAGATCAGTACTCACTCAGGTTCTGTGAAACCAGACTTTAACTGACAAGAATATTTTTATAGGACACTGTTTAATAATGGCAATTGTAATTGCTTTTTTTGAAATTAGCCCAAAATACTGTATAACATGTTACCTGATTCATTGGATTGAGGTTGAGCAGTCTCCAGGACTTGTACATTAAATCAGAGAAGTGGTAGAGGACCCTGAGCCGTGCATTTAGATCCTCAGGGTTGCAGTCTTTCAGTGCGTTGTACTGTGGGGGAATGGACTGAGGAAGGCCAAGTTGGAGGGATGCCATGATGCCTGTAACACAAATCACACATTACACTGTTAACGAAATATAAAAAAATTCTGTAGGTCAATCACTTAAGGAATCTTTCTTACTTTGATGTTACATTGCTTTTTTGCATTAATGGCAAATACTTCTTTTGATTCTACCTATCAAATCAAAGTTTTTAGGTTTGACCTTGGGCCCTGGCAGCTGGAGATGGGGTGGTCCAGGCAGCACTGTGACACCGTCCTGCTGATATCTGTCTAATGTTCTTCCCTTGCAGGGCAGTCACCAGTGTCGGCTCTTTCACTGGGTTTGAATGCCCGAGGCCAAGCTGAAAATGCAAATAACTGTTAAATACCCAAACTAACAAAAAAGACTGCAGTGTATTTGACACACTGTTTTTTTAACAAATTGATTTGCAATGTACAGTACCTGCCCTTCAGAGTTACACCCCCAAGTATAGACGTCTCCTGTAGAGGACAGAGCCATCATGTGTTCTGATCCAGCCGCAATATCTTCCACAAAGACACTCTCCAGTGCTGGCACAAGTTGTGGATGGTTATGGTTCTTCTGCATTGACTCCGGGAGCCCAATCAGACGCTCTGAGAACAATATTAGTATACTTTGACAGCACATTTTCATGTGGTATAATCCTCAGGTTGATTATTTTGTATACAGGGTTTCTTGTGTCTCCAGCATTAAAATGCTGAACCAGACCATTCTAACACTAACAGGCACTATGAAAAATAATTAGATTGCACTCTTGCATCAGATATACTTTTGTGAAGACACTGCTCTAAGGATGCCCTAAAGAGATGCTGCATACACCAATAACTAGTGTTTGCTTGCACCAACAAATGGCTGATCTGAGTGTATTCTTTATTGTATATTTGACCAATTAGAACCATGGTCCAGAGAACCCTACTGAAAAACAGCAGGATTGCAAGTTTCTATCGGGCCTACACCAAGTTTCAGGTTGCTTTGTGATTTGTTTTGTTTTGAGTGGTCATAGTAAATTACAAGTGTAAATCAGTGCATCTCCAATCAATTCTGTCAATCAAAACTAGAAGATCTTTATCATTTTATATATATTGTTTGGAATCATGAACCTAAAAGCACAAACATTTCCTACGGACAGGTAAGTTGTGGCTTTATGCAATCAGATTGCGAAGAAGATTTATTTTAATTATTATTATTGTTATTATTATTATTAACCTTGTCCAAAAGTGTACACATGCCCATCCTTCAAAAGTGCGATTGAGAACTGGGTTCCACAAGCCACTTTCTTTATTCCTTTGTTGCACAGCTGTTCCACCTTCTAAAGAAACAAAAGAAAAACAGATACATCAATTAGACGACTATTGTTAGAAAGAAAGAAAAGTTATACTTTTTCAATTTAACACAAAGTACAACTAATTGAAAAACAAAAACTCCCTAGTCACTTTAGAATGTCCCGTTACCTGTGGAAAGCACTTGACAGTGCAAGACCCTGTGCCTAGCTTCCCATAATCCCCATCTCCGAACGCCCAGACTGTCATACCATCAGAGGACACTACCAGTGTATGATTTAAACCACAGGACACCTGCAGACAAAAGAACAGGAGAGTGTACTGTACATCTGAAAATAATAAAATGATTCATAGTTTAAATTGCATTAAAGAATACGACTAAAACTATGTAAAACTACTGTGTTGTGTTCCCAAACTTAAATATAAATCTAATTGAAATTAGAGAAAAAAAAAAGAAAGGCTTGGTTCAGCAATAAAACCATGCTTACCTGTCCTACGACGTGACCTTCCAGGGACACAACTCTCTCTGGTAACATTTTGTTAGACGTTGTTCTTTGTCCTAAACGGCCATAGTCTCCACTCCCGAATGTGAACAGTTTGCCATCAGCAGTCACCACTGCCGAGTGCTTAAAACCACAAGCGAGCTGGGGAGACATAAAAGAAGGAGCTTGACTTATATTTCCAATGATCTGACATTATGTTAACTGTGAAAGTCATTTTAATAAAACTGAATGTTTTACCCAGGGCCCAAAGCTAGATTTTGTATCCTAACCTTAGCTTAGTCCTATAAAACAAAATAATAATAATAAAAAGATGAGAAGCACAGCACTACATCATGTAAAGCAGGGGTGTCCAATCACAGTCCTGGAGGGCCATTCCACTCCAGGTTTAGCAGGTAACATTATGTAATTAACTGCTTCAGGGTCTGAATGAAGGTTTAATTGGTCCAATTAAACAATTTAGAACAGGATTGGAACAAACGGGACTGGAAGGGCTAACTTTGGCCATCCCTGATGTAAAGCTTCTTTAAAAAGTGAAATATGAAGCTTGAGACTGAACTTGTTGAAGTAAATGATTACAGTTGGACATAATCAAATAAAAATACTCATCATCGATAATATTTGTTGGACCAGGAACAGACAAATGAAATCGTTAATTTTGATCAACACTATTTCTAACATGTGGATGCGTCTAATTTACAACGCCCATCTGACCAGTAGGTAACACTCTGAGTAAGTTTGAATATTAATTTCCTCCTCTCGCTGGTGAACTTCCAGTCCTGACTCATCATCTCACCTGCACCACCTCCTCCCCCTGCAGGGCCTCAATCTGTTTGGGTCGTCTCTGCCTCTCGCTGTTACCATGTCCGAGTTTCCCATAATCCCCATCTCCCCAGCTGAAGACTTCGCCGCTTTCGGACACGGCTAGGGAGTGCCCATCAGACCCACAGGACGTCACCAGCTGAGTCACCACATAGCCTGGTATACAGGAGGGAAAGTAGCGAGGCTTAGCATGGCCAACACAGTCTGTAAGCCACTCAAATTAAATAGAGTGCAGAAAGTAACTATTATTTGAAAATATTTAAATATGAGTAAAGTAGCTGAAATACATTGAAATAATTAAAATGTACCTAACATACAGCAGCCTAATAATTACCCTGCATTCTAAGCAGGTTAAGCCTTGTCCTTGTTAACCACTCAATTATCTTTTGGAAACTGCTATATTTCAATTAGATTTAATTTGATCAATTAATTGAAATATTTGAAAACAATTAAATATCTTTAACCACTGGTTTAATGGCCTGTTTTGAAGTTATTGAATTGAATATGTTTAGCATTTTCTTCATTAGAAATCCTCCTCAACCACCATGTGGTAATTGCAAGACTTGGTACATAATTATACATTTAGGGTAATAATTAGGTTTTAGTTTTTGATTATTCATGAACTATTTGGGAATAGTTGGGAAAAAAATATATATATATATATATATATATATATATATATATATATATATATATATATATATATATATATATATATATATTTTTTTTCAAATAACTTACTATATTTAAATATTTTCAAATAGTATTTGACTTTGTGCAATTAATATTTGAATATTTAAAAACAAAATGGATTTATTCGAGCTTATATATTTAAATATTTCAACTATTTGAAATAGTTGGTGTTTACAAATAAAATATTAAATCCAACTATATTTGTCCCAGGTCTGTTGGTTATGTGTTTGGGGATTTAAATATGGCTCATGATTCAGTTTCAATCTTGTAGAGGTGAGGCCGTAGTCAGTCTAGATGACAATATAAGTAAATACATTTTTTCTTATGGGTTCTCTTGTGGTCTGAACCCCAATTATTGCTTTAATAATCTCAAAGCTACTGTAACACCCCTGAGACTTGATCCCCTAAAATAATTCTATAGCCCTGCACACAGCACATCAGTGTAGTACACTGTGTGCAAAGCTGATAAAGTAATTCATTAAAAATCAGAAAATGTCTTCAACATTTTACTTTAAGTTCATTTGTTGACAGAAAGGATATTTGTGTGTCTAGAACTGTATATGAATTACAGTACTCAAGTAATGTCAAATGACATTTTTCACAATGGTTTTTAGCGCCCTCTTCTCTTTGCCATCATTCCGAGTGGCTCTTTCTGCAATGACTCAGAAGCTGCTCTTCGGTTCTAATTGCCAGCCAATGGCATATGTAACACAGACTATAACCAAACAAGTGTTTTTGTGTTAGTAAGTGCCACCGTCATCTACACCTATGAGACTATTTTAAATTGTAGTACTTAAAAGCAGAAAAACAGTACTGAAGAATATAAATCAGCTAAAACTTCTAACCTACTTGGCAGGATTCAGACTATTCAAGGTAAATGATTTACAAAATGCGTTAATATTAAAACCAAAACAAAACCTCAAAAAACAGCACAAATGTTTTAAGCATTAACATCACCATGCTAGGTGGTCCATGCAGCAATATAAAAACTGAGTCAATGTGGGGATACCATGCACAGCTAGCATTATTTTTTTTTAGACACATTTGTAGAGCTGTCTTTGCTAGGGTGAGCAGCTGCTGCAGTTCTATTATAGGTCAAATTACTATCTGAATAATTTCACAATCTTTTCAGTTACACACACTGTCTAGTTCTGTGAAAACTGGGAACGCAACTATAAGTGGTTGAATCTGAAAAGGCCACATGGCTAGTGCTTAATGAGATTACGAAACAAGGAGATTTCTTATTACTAAACAATAACCTTTTGTTTAATAAAATAATCCTGTTGGGAAGTAAACCATTGAGCAAACATGATAGTGAACTGAAATTAGACATTTCAACAGCACAATGAAAGCATTAACTACAATTAAACATCCTAGCAATCAATACACAGTACTGTTTTATAGATAAATATTCTGACCACAGACAGTGTGTCGTCAGGAGAGGAGAGGATTCAGGTACGCTTGTCTCACTCACACTCAATGAGTGCCTGTCATATGTAAGGTATAAACCACGACGGGCTGTGCGGTTCCCATGAGTCATGTGATGCTGTTTAACCAATATCAGAGGTTGTTATTTTTCCAAGCCATGTTTTTAAATATAAATTATATATATATATATATATATATATATATATATATATATATATATATATATATATATATCCGGGCTGGTTGAGTATATAACATTCCCACAACTGCAGCTAGGCTCCAGTGTTAGCCTTTGCTGATCTGTACAAACCTACCTACCACATGGTTTCAACGTGTGTTGATAGTGCTTTATTTAGGTAGTGTGAATAGGGTGAAATCAAGATTCTTGGCCCTGAATAAATAGAGGCTGATTATTTGTATTTAATATGCCTACGTTAAGACAACTGTTAGCTGGACTTCTATTGTGCTGTACAAATTAAAAAAAAGACTGCAACCTTGTGCTAAACTCCAGTTGTGTGCGAAACCTCCTCCTCTATTTCAGGCTCACTTACCCTGCAGCGCGGAGATGACAGTGGGAGTGTATAGATCATCCGAGTTTCCTTGGCCAAGTCTCCCGTAACTGCCCTCCCCGATGGCTAGGACTGTCCCATTGGCCTGAACTAGGAACGTGCAGTTTTGTCCGCACACAACCTGAGTGAGGCAAGCCAAAAATAACATACAATTAGGAATCTGCAGGACAGACATTCAAGTTACACAACTGACAATAAAAGAAGATGCATCATCTTGGCTTCATTTCTTGTTAGCAATACAAAAGTTAGTTTAACCCCATGTAAAAAAAAAATCAAGAAGTATCGACTTAGATTATGAAACTAGGACATATGTTAAAGTTGAAATCTGTGTGGGGGACATGCAAAGTAAAAGTCTTCTTAAAAATGAAAGTTAAAGCGGAGTTCCACTTTGTTCTACTAGGAGTGGGGCCCAACACAACTATCCAGCCTCAACTGATATTAACTAGATTGTAATGAAATATGCAATACTGTAATGCTATGCACTGATGTCATTTCTTAATCTAAATGCATCTTTAGGACACATATCTGGTGCTCAATACCTGCTGTGCCTGGGATAGGGAGGGAGCGAGTGTCGGTACCAGCAGGTTGCTTCCTGCATCTGCCAGCTGCCCATGACGACCTCCTCCCCAGAGGAACACTTCACTCTTCCCCCCTAGCTGCCAGTCCTGTACAAGAAAAAGCATTTACCAAATCTGCCTCATATGCTGATGTTCCACAGTGCGAGTACAACTTTTTTTTCCTCCAAATTAGCATGAGTGAAATTGAACAAATAAAAGCAGGTGGTTGTCACCATTTCTAAAAGTGAAGATAACTTTTTATTTTATTTTATAAAAAACAACAAATATGAATCACGAGTATCCTGGTGCATACATCCTGTGACTTAAAGAATATACATTTCATAAGAATATAAACACTCAATGCTGTGATTTGACAAATTATTTTTTAACTTTTTTTAAAGTGTTAAGATGATGAAATATTTCATGTAAAAGTATTGCATGCAAGTTGACAGCTGCGTAGCAGTCCTGGCTAAAACTTGCACAGAATTTTTAAAGTTATAAACCCAAATTTCAAACTAATATGAGAATCTGGTGTTTAGGCTTGCAGTAAAACAGAAAACATTTTATAAGAAGTGGAACCTCATACAACCTACTGTACATAGTAGTCAAAGGTGTTAAAAAACAAACAAACCCATATACCAGAATATGTAACCGACACATAAGACATTATAAAACAGAGACTGTGGATCAATTGGTCAAATTCAGGTCAATGGCTTCCAAGATATAGCTTTTAATAGCATACAACATGGGAAAATAAACAGTGAATCAAGCTGATTTAAAAGATGCTTTGCTGCATATGTCATCATTATCAAAACTGGTAGTAAAAGCCAATAGATAAATGTAGCGTGTATATAGACACTTACTTCTGGTCTGGCTGTGGCCCAGGACATCAGTTGTTCATCCATCATGATGCTCCATTTACTGTTATCCTGAAAGGGATTAAAACACCTAACTAGATCACATAAGCATGACAAGTCCTCACTTTAGCAGACAGCAAACAGCTATTATAACTAAAGCACTAACTTCATATGTACAGACAAAACAGGCAACTGGTTCCTTAAATGAAAAGAAAACATAAGAAAAGTGGGGTAGTTCAAGGGGAACTTTTTCTGGGTTTAATAAAAAAAAGCCTAATTAATGATGGATTATTTACACAAACATTTACTCACTAAACCTTTGTTACACTTATTAAAATTAAAATGCCAGTATATTGGTGTATACAGTATAAGTTGATAACAAAGTTAGACCCCTCTGTAATGTAAAATTAAAATGGAGAGAGAGGACTGCAGCCAATTGTATACAAATTGAAGGAACAAAGAAGAACATGTGTTAAGTTCAACAGTTTCTGTAGTTCACATAACGTGAATTTTACTGGCCAGCCTATTAATGCACTTTCTAAACGTGGCAACGTCACTCAATCGTGCTTACATCAAAGTCAACATCACTATTAATTAGAGCCCTTCAACATGTTAGCAATGAAATCAACCTACCAGGGGTTTGGGGATTTCAGAGTCTCCAACTGGTCTTAGATCAGGAACACGGAATGACTCTGGGAAGGCAGTTCCTTTGGCAAATGCTTCGGCACTCTTGACAGTAGTGGAGAAAGCTGCAAGCCAGCCCCATTCTGTGGCGCTCAGGTCCAGGTTGCAGTTTGCATGGTGAGGGGCGGCAGGGGCTCTGCAAAGCAGCTGCTCCAGAGAAAGCCCCACCGCCAAGGAGGCCAGGCTCTGGAGAAAGGCACTGTGGACAAGCTGATCGCCAGCAGTCATGTGGCACTAAGTAAAAGGAGGAAAAACAAGGCAACTTGACACTGCTAGGCAATCAAATGTGTGCACGTCACACCACGAACTGTCTATGCAATTATGATTAATGGTATGACTGCTAAGAGTAATGAGTTAAAAACACTGACATTCACTGAATAACTGTATGGTATACCATTTGTACTACTTCTCAGCATATTTACAACTTTGCTGTAGAAAGAATACCCTGCAAACACGGCAATATATATAGTAAGTTAGAGAGCATTTTTTGGTTTGCTGCTGACTGAATTACCTTTTCATAGTTGTATTGTTCCTGCAGGAGAAGGGGTAGTCTCTCTAAAAACACCGTCATGCAGGGGGCCTTGTTCAGCCCCACGATGCCCTGAGCACGGAGGACCATGCGGCAGGAGGCTAGAACGTGATTGTGAGAGATCCAGTCGGGGGTGCAGCGGATCAGCAGCACGTCCTGCAGACAACAGAAGCATCATAGTCAGGGTTCAGATACATGCATTGTAATGTGTATAAAAGTATAAAACAAGTTTCATACCAGTTTATGAACACAAAGAAAATTACTTCAGCTTATTGTCTTCCATTGTACAATCAATAATTTAGCAGGTTAGGGTGCTTAAACAGGGACTGACCTTTGACCTTCCGGAGCATGCTGCAACACCAACATCTGGAATCCAGGCAGTGCTGACCACAGAGCCCAAGCCAGTTACAACTGTCTGCAGTACTGATCCATCCTGATTGGGGGGCAGGGATAAAAAAAGAAAATGACCAATGATGGCCTTTGTAGCTCTTTATAGAGGCTGACATAGGAAGGAGATGCTGTAGCTAGAGCTGCTAATATTGTATAATACACAGTGATTCAGATTTAGAGTTTATCAAACACAGTCTTTTACACTTAAATATGGCACGTACATTCCAGGACCAAATATCTATGACGTGAATTTGTAAACAAGGTAACCAAGTCCCGCCTAATTGGAACAAGTGTTCACTTTTAACAATACATTTTTCGTTTTTGTTTTCAACATACCCGAAGGGACCAGATATTGAGGAGGCCTCCCAGTCCTCCAGAGAGTAAAGCCATCCCATTGGGACTGAAGGACACTGACTTCACAGCTGTGATGTGGCCATTCAGTCTGAAGACACACTTTGCACTGCCTCGCTGCTGGTACTAAACAGAAGTAAGCAATATCCTTGTTTGTTAAAAACCCTTGTTTAGTAAATATAACAACAACTTTTAAAAGAGAACATTTTTCACTGTACAAATTGCAGATTTCTAACTGATTTTCATTACATGAGAGTAGCTGTTATTTACTTCATGCTAATATTGGGCTCTGCTTCACTGTAATATATGCGCCTGCAGTGCTTTTCCTCCACCAGGTAACGTGTATTTCCTACTGGCTCGGTGTTGCTGGCTGAAGTGTGATGCTGGCTCCAGGGATCACTCTATTTGCCTCCCTGGTGCAGCAGCACACACAACGGCGGTGATGCTGGCTCCACAGATTAACCAAAGTGCAGCCTCCCTAGCGCCTCAGCATGAAATCATATAGAACTGAAACAATACATCTATATTTTGGAACAACTGACGACAAAAATGAATGTCGATGTATTTTACCTCTATGATCCTCTCTCTGTTCTGAGCGGTGTTTAAAAGGTTAGGTAGTGATACAGCAGTGCCACCTTGTGGTACAGTCCACACGTATAGAAGGCCATTCTGACACCCTCTGTAAAAACAAACAGAAAACGTGGCATCATTCAAATAAAATAAATAAATCAATAAAAATAGGCACAGATTATTAAGGTTAATCAACTAGCCTGACATAACACAATGTACATATCAAAGGAATATTAAATAGGAAAAGTGGCATTCTGTTTCGTATGCTTTGTACTTACACAGCCAGCATCAGTCTGGGGTCAGAGCCTGTGCCAGGCAGAGGGCACCACACAGCAGCATTAACTTGGGCAGTGTGAAACAGGGAGTGCACAGTAAGCCAGGTACTTCCCACCCGGCCCCAGATCTTCACCATATCAGCTCTGGCCATTGAGAGAAGCAGGTGTCCTGTGGGGTCCCATTTCAGGTCAGATACGCTCTCCTGAGAAAAATAATTATAAATTATAGAGGTTAACCTAGCAGGCAACTGAAGTCCAAAGTGGCAAAATGTACAATTTATATTAAAATTTATATATTTTTTACTACTGGTAAATAATATATCTTAACAATACAGGTTAGTTATATTTCACAGCAAAGCCTTGTACAAGTCCCCCCCCGCCCCTGCCCATAATTGAATGACAGATATTTCTTCCTGCTGGGGTATTTCTTACAGGAAAGGCAGACAGTATGAGCGGGCTCTCTGTGTCACAGGGCTCTGTGGTGGAGATCAAAATCTTTCCATCTGGGTATCCAACTGCAAAAGCCTTATCCAGACTGTGCCAGGCAATACACTGAACAGCTGCTGTGAATATAGAAAATCAGGAGTAGTGTGTTAGATATGGTTAAGGCTCGTGGATTAATGAAAAAAAAAATGTAGGAATGTATATGCTTCCTCATTGTAACTGAACCAGGACACACAATTCATCATTGCTGTTTTTACTGTACTAAATGTTTCAGTGACGCACCATTATTCCTTTGGCAATGGGTCAATTCAATGCTTTCAATGTGAAACGTCTCTGTGATCTCTATCCAGCACAGAGATCCATCCAGTCTGCCGACAAGCAGATTCTCAGCAGATCCACCCTTGGTTGCAGCTCCCTGGCTGGGGTACGGCATGCGAGTATCCACCCATGAGATGGCTGTCACCCACGAGGGCTGCCTCTCCACATGACACTGTGAACCTGACAACAAAAAATACACAAAAATGTTTCTCTCACGATCGTTAGCACCACTGACTATATATTATTCAAGATTCTCAATGCATGAAATCATGGCATTAATGTGATCCATTTTTTAATATTCATTTTACCACAGTTCTACCAAATGAAATGCCCAATTTCCTTGTTGCTTTACTGCTGCAACCCACTTATTGATTAGGAGGAATTAAGATCATGGGGAACTTCCTTCATGCCAATCGTTTTTTTAAGCAGCAAATGTTTCCAGCTACTGAAGCTGTGGGGTGAGGCCCAGTAGGGGTTGCTGAAGTGTGATGAGGTGAACAATCCCAAGCTGAGGTTCCTTCATAACCCACAGGATCTTAAGGGCCAGGTGGGCCCCTAGCCCAGACCAACAACGTTGTGAACAGGATTCAGATACAAAACCATTTGAGAAAAGATCTCTTACCATTTACTGTCCAGATGTTGACCAGCTTCTCTTGGAAAACAGCAAGAAACGTCCCACCAGCACTCCAGTAAACTGAAGACATTTCAATCCCCATGCTGCTGTCTGGGCCGGAGTTCTCCATGCTATTAGGGATCAGGCAACACAAATTGAGCTGATATTACCACAGGTGCTTTCTCCTAATTTATTAATGTCTTAGAGTAGGGGTTCCCAAACTGTTCAGCTGTATCAGGCACTGCAGCCCACTATTAGCACTTCTTAAGAAAAATGACAAATGAAAAACATTTTAAAATCTGTAACACTGTAAATAAACTTAATCTAAATTGTTATTTTTTCATTTGAATCTTATTTTTTGAATCTTCATTAGTAATACACAGAATGTCGTTGCTTCCGCGGCCCACTCGGGACTGCGTCGCGGCTCACCTTTGGGCCGCAGACCACAGTGTGGGAACGCCTGTCTTGGAGGATGTAGTAATAACACTGCTTTTTTCTGTTCAAAAAGGTAATAACCAAGGATTTTCTATCGTGCACAGTAAGTTACTAAATTCAAGCAATTTTTTCCTTGCCTAATGCTGCACTGCAATTCCCCAGTAGTCTTGGTGATGCTCCACAGTCGCATAGTTCCATCCTGGGCACCAGTGGCAAGCAAGCCCTTTTCACTGCACCAGCTGCAACTTGTGACCTGGGTCAATACAAAGCAGTTTAGAGTGGTGTAAATATAGTTGAATTATAAATCCCTACTACTTGTGATCTTGGGTATTTCTACTACCAGTACATGTCTAAAATTAAAACTGATTGGAAAGAAATTAGAATACCAATAGTGTTTCTGAAATACAACTGGGAGACTACTACAGTATGTATCGCCTTACCCTGTTGTGATGTGCTTCCAGTTTCGTTGTTGGGCACTTTCGCAGGTCCCCTGCCATGTCTGTGTAAGTCTGGGGTCTGATGGGATTGTCTCTCTCTGATGCAGCCAGAGCCTGCACAAGCTGCTGAGCAGCCCACTGCCTGTTTGTGTTGGTAAGTCTCGCGGACAGGCAGCATGCTGCCAGTGCGTTGGCCAGCTCCAGAGGCCCAACACGCACAGCTGAGTGTGGCACAAACGCACCTAGACCCACAGGGCTACCAGCATCTACAAAACAAGTAAACAGTTAAAATTTATTGTTAAAATCAATTAAAAAAAACTAAAAGCTAATAACCAGAGTATCCCAAATGCAATATTTCCATTGGAAAAAAGCTACAACCACAACTGGGAGGTAAAGTAGTCGTTCACAAAGCGCGTCAGGATCTGTGGGATTTTAAACCACAAGCCCCTGGCTCCCTGTCCTCAACTCTAACCGTTGGACTTGATGTACAATTTCACTTAAACGAGCTTCTGAGGCAGGTTCTAAGCAGGGGTAAGTTAGGAGGTACATCACATTATGTCTCATATCAAAGTTTAAAATATAAAAAAAGTAATACAAAATATATTGGTTTGAGACATTTTCATTTTGTTTTAATAATCTGTTGTGAGCTGTATGTGAATTACATTGTAGGGTATAAGGGTTATAAGAGTTTATTTATATTAAATTTGCAATCAATGTCTGATTTCCCAACCTCTCACCCTTAAGCTCTGTGTCTGCTCTCTCTGGGCTTTGTCGGTGGCGGATTCCCTTCTGTGTAAGCAGCGAGACCAGGGTTTGAGTCACCAGGAACATTGGGGAGGTCACCTCTTTGGTCTCTTTTGCTGGTCCTTTAAATGTAGAAAAGTGTTGTTTTTTCTGCTGTGGGTCACTGATGGCTCCAGTATTCATTCCTGTTGCTGCAGCAATCAAGTCCTGAGCAAAGTCAAGGTAAATAAGAAAAGTACAGTAATTTATTAAAAACAGAGAATTCATGAGGTGGTGGTGGCAGGCAGCAGTGGATGTGTTATACAGTTCAACTACAGTTATTTAACAGTAATTAATATGTGTTTGTTACTAGGAATGAATTAATCAGCATGGCGATGGTAAATTCTTCCATTAGCAGGTAATGACAAATCCTATTAAATCATGTTGTCAAAAATTCAATTACATCATTGTGTGATCAAATGGTGGCACAAACCAGTGAACACCTACAGCCCTAGCAAATGTCTAAACCACTGCTCAGAAGAGCCAGGCTCATTTGCACAAGCATAGTCTTTAACTTCAATAACAGAGGTTGAATCAGGAACAGCATGAATTAATGTCTGTTGCTACCTGGGTGCAGATGTCTACCAGCTCCCGGTAAGCTGAGGGGCTGCTTGATACCAGGCAGCCAATGGCTGAGCTCAGGAAGGTGAGGAAGACGGAGCCTGCCTTCTCTGCACTGGTGTCTCTTCCAAATCCAAGCCCTTCAATGGTTGTGTGAACTCTTCCTGCTGCAGCCAGGCACATTAACTGAACCAGGATACGAATGTCAGCGAGGCCCAGGGCTTCCAGACCACTAGACTGGCTACACACTGAGCCACTGGAGACAGAAAAGGAGGGGGAGAGGACATAAGGCATAATGCAAAAGCAGAGCATCTACTTCATTAATTCGAAATCATTAAAAAGGTAACAATTCTCAGAATATCACAATATGCTCCCTGAAGAACACATTTTTTTGGGCACGAAATGTCAGTTCAGAACAACAACAACAACTGTTATCTTAACTAATATATCGTTTTCTTGTTGTTTAGATTCACTTTGTGTAATTTTCTATTTCAGTCATTCATCCCAGTGACTTTTTAAAACATAGAAGTTTAAAGCACCCCCAATTATGTCTAACCTCTAAATACACCTGGTTCACCACAGTGTAACCATTAACCTCTCCCCTTTATAAAAGCAAGTCATGTAGTGCAGTGGTGTGCAAAGCAGGGGGGCGCAGAGAGGCAGTAAGGGGGACTATGACTAAAGGGGCAGTTCTGTTTAAAAAAAAAAAAAAAAACATTTTAAAAGGATAGAACATTTTAAAATTACATAAATGCCAGCTAATTAGGCCAAGTTCTTGCCTTTCAAATAAAGCCGTTGACGATCACTTTAGGACTTGTAGAACCGGAGAAATTATGTTTGAAGTGGCGAGTGTGTCAGTGAAACTGCAGAGAACAGAGCTAAATCGCGGCTTCCGTGTATGCTAATTACATAAATGTTAACAAACACATTCTAAAAAGTCAGAGTGTAAGGGCAGCTCTGCGAATAAAAAATAATTAAAACTATTGATTTAAATGGAGTAATGCACACCGCAACAAAGCGAGCAAATATAGAAATACATTTGTTTTATTTGTATTCGTGCTACGTGCTGTTCGCGTCGCAATGGACCAATCAGAAATAAGGTCAAAGTGACTGTCACTGTCTTGCTCACGCAGAGATTACCACACAAATGGGCATCAATGAGAATGTAATTATTAAAGGCGAAAAATATCATATTCTTTATGATGCCAGTGTCAGTGGTTATAAAAAGACAATAAAAAAGGAGGCCACATGGCAAGAAATAGCAGAACAATTGTAAATTGTTGGTATGTCTATCGCTCTTTATTTCACCTTAATTTTAGTCAAAGTGACAGGAAGCACCACACACTGGTTTCGTATTTCTGTAGAATGATGCTTCTTTGTTTTAATAATGTTGACCAATAATAACAATAATAATCACATTAGCTCTTTAACAAGCCGGTGGTATTCCCCCCAGCTGTTTCCTTTTTTTTTTTTTTTTTAAAGTGTGTGGTGTACCCATACTCTATTTCTTTGTATCAGGGGTGGAAAGTAACAAAGTAGAAATACTTTGTTGCCCTACTTAAGTATTTGTTTTCGGGATCTGTACTTTACTTAAGTGCTTTATTTTTGAGATACTTGTACTTTTACTCAAGAACGTTTGTTTAGAAAATCTTGTATTTTTTACTCCACTACATTTCCCAGAAGCACCTTGTTACTCGTTCTTTCAGCACACTGACTCTCACGCTGGCCAGGATTCTGACTGGGAGAGCCGCATGCGCAGTGTCTGCTTGCTTTGATGATGACATAGAATGTTGATGCCCAACAAGAGTCTGTTTTTGATTTTTAAAATAACCAATCAACAAACACAACGTTTAGCTGCGGAGGATGCTTTAGTAGCTTAGAAGAGTAACAGGACTCTACAAGCAGTTTCAAAACAGGATTTCACATTTTTAACATTTGATCCTAGAATTGTTTCATGAATTGTGTTTTATTTATGGATAAAGGTTGTGACTAAAATTTTAAATTCCTGATTTGAGATTTAAATTAAGCATTTGAGCCCGGAGGAGCTGGTGTGGTAATGCCTGCTTCGTGCAGTTACATGCCCGAGCAGAAGGCGAGAAGGCTCCTGAGGGCTCAAATGCTATTAGAATATGGATATGTTAAACAAAATTATAAAATTACATTTTTCAAATAGTTTTATCCTGATTTTATGAAGAACTAGTTTGTCTTGCTAAGCATTTACCTCAGTATTCTATGAGTAATGTGGTTTTCTCAAAAAACATCCGTGGTCTGTTCAGGCTCTCTGGTTTAATACAAGGGGTGGACCCTGTAGGTTACTTTCAGTTGCGGTGTAAATAACAATTTAATACAGTACCGTATTTAATTAAAATATTGTACTTACATGCAGCTGTTCGTACCCTGTTTTGTGAAGTGTTTGTTATCGATAACTTTTTATTTATTTTTTTTTAAATACGATTTGAATGCATATTTGTACAGGCAGCTAAATATCAGTATTTACTGTTAGGCTACTTTTTTTATGTGCTATTGGTAATCGGTTCTGTTGTGTTCATAAAGTTTATTCCAAGTGCTGTCAGAGAACAGGTACCATGACTGTGTTGCTGGTGATCCGTTAAAATAAAGTCATTGAATGTCAGTCTGCATCCATTTGTTTCACAACTTGTGAATAAAACCATAGAGTAGTTGCTATAGCCACTGATTAAAAGTAAGTTTGAGTTTTAAAAAAAAAAAAAGAAAAAAAAACAACTTGATTTGCTTTTGTAAATTTAAATCGATACAGTAAGGACAGCTAGGAAGTAGACATTGACAGACTGTGTGTGTACAATAAGAACAGAGATTTTCTTCCATCAAGCAGGAAAAGGTAAATAACATCAGAAGGGAATACATACTGTTAGTCTGCAGGACGTTTTTTTTTTTTTTTCAGGCGGATTTCCATGGGTAGAATTTAAGGGCGGCTACTTTTTACTTCTGATACTTGAGTACTCTTAAGATATGATACTTTTGTACTTTTACTCAAGTAGTTTTCCAGAAGGATACTTTTGACTTTTACTTACTTTTTTTCCAAGTAACAGTATTTTTACTCAAGTAACACGTTTGAATATTTTTTCTACCCATGCTTTGCATTTTATTTCGTCTCCACAAGAAGTCTCTTTTCATGACGAGCTACAGTTTTCTTTTTTTTGTACTCATGCTGTATTCGTGACATTCGCCTCGCTCCCGGCGTGCATACTTTATTTTGTGAAAACCCAGATTTATTGTTTTAGATTTAACTGCTGAACAGATAAGTTTTTCAGACTTTTCTGTTAGGTAAATGTTGAATTGCCAAGTTATAAAAAAAAATAAAAATTAAATTTTAAAATTAAAGTTACATATTTTTTCACAGATTTTTATTTGTTAGAAATGTCAGCTAAATATTCACTTGCTAAGTGTAAAAAAAAAAAAAAAAGAGACTGATTTTAAATTTTGAATTTGTGGTACGCTTATGTAGTTAGCTAAATCTGGACTTTTTGTGGTTAAGGAAAAAATACGTGATTTACATGGGGTGGGTGGGATGTGCAACAAAATGTATGCTAAAAAAGGGGGGAGGCATTTAAAAAGTGTGCGCACCACTGATCTAGTGAAAAGATGCAAAACATCACATTTCTTTTAGTATTGCTAGCAATACACAGCTGTGCACTAGATGGCGCTCTCTCACTCGCTAGATGGCGCTGTCTCACTAGATGGCCCTGCCAAATGGTCTTATTCTATAAAGACACTTATCTAGTGTAAGCTCCACTGGTACTCAAGTTAGCAACTCACAAACTGATGCAGCATCTTATTTACTACTGTTCACACCTGGCAGAAATCCTGGATAATGCCTTCATGACAATGCCCTGCGCCAGGAGGATTTGTGTGGCGGTTGTGATGCGCCTCAGTGCCAGCAGACGGTCCTGGGGATCTCGGAGAGAGGCAGCCTGCTCTCCCAGGCTCTGTCTGGCAGAAGAGCCCTTCTCCTCAGCACTGCGTGAGCCTGAAATAGGAAGGAAGAAACCAGAGTTCTCACTTTTTGTTTGTGGGAATTCAAGTTTCCTGAACAAACGATGAGGCTGGTGGTACATTTGGCATATAAGGATGTATTATTTAAAGATAGGAAACCAGCTACAATAGTATAAAAAGGGTTACTGCATCTTACCATTACCTTTAAGAATGATCACATTTCCACAACATAATCAAAAACAAAAAGTAGTGTAACACTTACCTTTGAGAAGCAGTGAGTGTTTGTTGCTGGTAGCGTTTGTAACTAGAGCTCCCAGGGGGTCCTGTTCTGTGAATGGGACTGGATCAGGAACCTGCTTCTTCTCACCCAGCCCAAGAGACCCAGAAAGAAAGCCAAAATCTTCCAGTCCTGTCAGTCTGTCACCATCCTCAAGGTCTAGCAGCTCCCACTCTTCTGTAAAACACATCAGACACACACAAAATCCCTTGAAACAAACTGGTCCCCACTGTGACACTGAACACTGTGCTAGTATAGTATATACACAGAAGAGTATTTTTTTTCTTCTTCATTCTACTGTACATGCATATTATATTACAGCATTTCGGTTTAAAGATAAAAAACAATGGTTATTTTCTTAAACGATCAGTTTACTGATGTTGGCATATAGTAAACAAGAATGCAATACATTATCTGTCATTGTTGTTTAGTCCCCAATCAACTTTATAAAGCACCCTATACTATTCCCTAATGACAGACAGATACCTTCCGAACTGTTATCCAATCTCCCAATTAAATCAGAGGCCAAGTTCTTCAATCTGAAAAAACAAACAAACTACAGTTTCACTCAACTGTAAGTAATAGAATGTTTAAAACAATAGCTATACAAACACCAGAACTAGGTATAACAAAGTTTTAGCAATGATCTGTTAGGTTGTGTATGTGTGTGTGTAACATGTATACATAAGTGAAGACAGATGGAGAGGCATCTTCCCATATCCCCAGATTAGGATGCTCTCCATGACTTGTGATATAATAATAATGTGTCTGAATCAAATTTCATCACAATAGGATAAAAGTTGAATTTGGCTACATATAATAACAAATAATGGCATTGATAAAGACATTTTGTATTTCTTGCTATATATATATATATATATATATATATATATATATATATATATATATATATATATATATATATATATACAGTACTGTGCAAAAGTTTTAGGCAGGTGTGAAAAAGTGCTATAAAGTAAGAATGCTTTCAAAAATAGACATGCTAATAGATTATATTTATCAATTAACTAAATGCAAAGTGAGTGAACAGAAGAAAACTCTAAGTCAAATCCATATTTGGTGTGACAACTCTTTGCCTTCAAAACAGCAACAATTCTTCTAGGTACACTTGCACAAAGTCAGGGATTTTGTAGGCATATAGTCAGGTGTATGATTAAACAATTATATCAACAGGTGCTAATGATCATCAATTCAATATGTAGGTTGAAACACAATCATTAACTGAAACTGAAACAGCTGTGTAGGAGGAATAAAACTGGGTGAGGAACAGCCAAACTCAGCTAACAAGGTGAGGTTGCTGAAGACAGTTTACTGTCAAAAGTCATACACCATGGCAAGACTGAGCACAGCAACAAGACACAAGGTAGTTATACTGCATCAGCAAGGTCTCTCCCAGGCAGAAATTTCAAAGCAGACAGGGGTTTCCAGATGTGCTGTCCAAGCTCTTTTGAAGAAGCACAAAGAAACGGGCAACGTTGAGGACCGTAGACGCAGTGGTCGGCCAAGGAAACTTACTGCAGCAGATGAAAGACACATGATGCTTACTTCCCTTCGCAATCGGAAGATGTCCAGCAGTGCCATCAGCTCAGAACTGGCAGAAAACAGTGGGACCCTGGTACACCCATCTACTGTCCGGAGAAGTCTGGTCAGAAGTGGCCTTCATGGAAGACTTGCGGCCAAAAGCCATACCTCCGACGTGGAAACAAGGCCAAGCGACTCAACTATGCACGAAAACACAGGAACTGGGGTGCAGAAAAATGGCAGCAGGTGCTCTGGACTGATGAGTCAAAATTTGAAATATTTGGCTGTAGCAGAAGGCAGTTTGTTCGCCGAAGGGCTGGAGAGCGTACACGAATGAGTGTCTGCAGGCAACAGTGAAGCATGGTGGAGGTTCCTTGCAAGTTTGGGGCTGTATTTCTGCAAATGGAGTTGGGGATTTGGTCAGAATTAATGGTCTCCTCAATGCTGAGAAGTACAGGCAGATACTTATCCATCATGCAATACGATCAGGGAGGCATCTGATTGGCCCTAAATTTATTCTGCAGCATGACAACGACCCCAAACATACAGCGAAAGTCATTAAGAACTATCTTCAGCGTAAAGAAGAACAAAGAGTCCTGGAAGTGATGGTATGGCCCCCACAGAGCCCTGATCTCAACATCATCGAGTCTGTCTGGGATTACATGAAGAGAGAGAAGCAACTGAGGCTGCCTAAATCCACAGAAGAACTGTGGTTAGTTCTCCAAGATGTTTGGGCCAACCTACCTGCCGAGTTCCTTCCTTGATGCTGTTTTGAAGGCAAAGGGTGGTCACACCAAATATGGATTTGATTTAGATTTTTCTTCTGTTCACTCACTTTGCATTTAGTTAATTGATAAATATAATCTATTAACATGTCTATTTTTGAAAGCATTCTTACTTTACAGCATTTTTTCACACCTGCCTAAAACTTTTGCACAGTACTGTAGCTGAGTTTGGCTGTTCCTCACCCAGTTTTATTTCTCCTACACAGCTGTTTCTGTTTCAGTTAATGATTGTGTTTCAACCTACATATTGAATTGATGATCATTAGCACCTGTTTGGTATAATTGTTTAATCATACACCTGACTATATGCCTACAAAATCCCTGACTTTGTGCAAGTGTACCTAGAAGAATTGATGCTGTTTTGAAGGCAAAGGGTGGTCACACCAAATATTTGCATTTAGTTAATTGTTAAATATAATCTATTAACATGTCTATTTTTGAAAGCATTCTTACTTTACAGCATTTTTTCACACCTGCCTAAAACTTTTGCACAGTACTGTATATATATATATATATATATATATATATATATATATATATATATATATATATATATATATATATATATATATATATATATTTTTTTACTACACTTATTCTCTTTACTATTTTGAACATCCAAAGTACAATATATTAAATATATTAACCTGACAAATGTGCCTCAGCCTCTTTGCACCTGTGTATTGTCAATACAATTAAAATTGCAATCTGGACTGTGCATATATATCACCAGAATTATGATTTTAATCTCTCACCTGTTGGATTTGAAATGGTTTTCGTCAATTTTGGCAGCAAGATATTTTTCCCTGCAGGTACTGCACATCAGGTAGTACGGACTACCGGAGCCACACTCCCCTCCAAACCAGCCATTAACGTATGTACCGTTGCTACGGTAACCCCGGCGCTCCGCGCCCTGCCCACATCCTGGGTGGGTTTTTTTCATATGGCTGTTGAACTGCAAGGTCAGAGTCTCACAGAGCTCGCATTCCACCATCTCCCCAGGTTCAGCCTGGTTCTCTCCTCCCTGTCATATACAAAAGTGTAAAAATACAGTAAGGACAGGTCCCAAGCAAAACCAATAACCTATTAGACTGGCACTCAAAGCACCTCTGCCATGCAAGACTGTCTCTCAGATAACTACACACAGAAATATAGCAACTTATTAGACAGGTAAGTACCTCTACCATCCACAAGGTGTCCCTCTCGGCATTCGTGAACTCTGGTGTGAAAAGCTCCTCGGAGGACTCCTCGTGCTGCGTATCGTCCATGAAGCCCAGCTCAGGCTCCTCCTCTGCAGGAAAGGGGTGAGTCTCAGCTCTCTCAGGCCAGTCCGCTGCCCCCTGCTCACGACCAAAAAAGGGCGGCACCAGATTGGGGGAAGGAGAGTCTAAAAAGCAAACAAGAAGTTCTTAAAGGTGTGAAACCAGCGTTCTGGAATCAGCTCCTTATCTTTTATTAGAACTAGCGGTATTAGGTTAATACCTTCCACAATCCCACTTTTCTTGTGTTGAAATATGCTGAGATATTTCAATTACTTTTAAATGATATACTATGCTGCTGCTTCCTGTGCATGTGTAGAGATTGTATTACCAGAATGCGGACAAATTAGATTCTGGCAACTTCGATAAGGAGCTGGGTTTTTCAAAATAGCTTTTTCCCCAGGTTAGACAAAAAAAACTTTAAAACTCAATATCTGAGAAACAGCACTAATCAGAACTATTGCAAATATCATGAAAAAGGTAAGGGGGGGGGGAAATCTGTTCAAATGTCATTAGAAGTTACTTACTCTAACATTTCTACTGTTCAGTCGATGACTTTAGGTGAACATTACATTACATTTAAATCCATCTCAAGACTGCAGTTTGTTCAGAGCTCACTCACTTGTCGGACTGTACAAATAGAGATGAACGTACCCGCTCTCCTGAAAAAGGATCGCTGTCCCAGACTGGACCGCTGCCTGCGTGCTGGGGGAGGCCTGTTTCGGGTCAGGTGGACATCAAGGAAGTTCTCTCTCTCAACATGATCCAGACCCGTGATTAAACTGCAGCACAAGAAAAAAAAGAGCCCTCAAAGCCCTCTCCAACACATGTATTTACACTGCAGTACTACAAAAGATATACTTTCGTTACAGTTCAACAAGCAGCTCAATGCTGACAACCTAAAAAAAAAAATCAGATCAGATATTTAATATGAGATTTCCTATTTCTTCCACAATAAGCATATTATTTATAAAGCTATGAAAATATAAGGTTTTAGTTTTTTGTCTAGGCCTGGTCAATACAGGTGTTACAATACAGGTCAGGTGTTGCTGTGTACAAAGTTGTGTTGGTGGCTGTGGCAGGCAGAGTCCTGCGCAGGTCCAATTTTTACGACCCGCTACTACAGGACCTGAGCTGAACACGCAATCCGCTGCAACACCGTCTTCTAACCCGCGACCCGACCCGCTTTAATAAGACCTGCAACCTGACCTAAACCCGCAAGAGTTTGTCCTTTACCTACTGCCTGCGTCGACTGACTCTCTCACAATTCACATACAGATTTGAGTTTATACAATAGGCTATACAGCGTGCTAGCTCCCTCTAGTGGTCTGGTTATATTTTAACATTGTAACATATTAACTATCTCTACTTACTTTGCTATAAAATACCTGTCTATTCCTTTTGTGGCACCAGTTGAAAAGGAGCTACACCTGTGCTTTCGCAGAGATGTACCAGTTTTGTGGCTGTAGTTCACAAAAACAGAATGATTTTAAGAGCAATAATCCAGTCACATGTTCATTATTTTCATTTGCTATAATTCCAAAAGAATTCCGCACTTGTGATTTACCTCTCAAACTATTATCCACTACATGATATAAACCCTGCGCTATCTTTTGTTTCACCTCGTCCACAGACATTTTTAATATCACTAAGCAGACGTGATAAAAGGATCTTGCGGCGTATCAACCGAGAACACTACTTAGGTCAGCCGACTCCTCTCTAATCGACTGCTTTAGTGTAGGAAATACCATTACATTTACCTTCTAATATGTTGTTTGGGAAAGGGTTATAGATGAGTACACTAAAAGGACAGAAAACATTTTTGTCGATTCAAATTCAGACCTGAAAATTTTTGACCCACACCCAAACCACAAACCGTGAAAAAGTTCACATTCCAACCTGAACCCGACCCGATGCAGGACTCTAGTGGCAGGGGCAAGGCCCTGCACACAGGATTGAGTGTGGTTTTGTACTTCGTTTTTTCTGTGCACTGTATGTTGTTTGTTTTCTTGCATTTACTATTGTAAAATGGGAAACAAGACAGACACTCTGCGTGAGCCTTGCTTTAAATCAGTTGTGTGTGCCGCCAGGGATTAGACAGCTGTGTAACCCTAACCAGCCTGTGGGCCGGTCTCAGCAGTGCGTCTCACCATAAAAAGGGACCTGCTGACACACTCCCGGGCTGAGAGGCTAAACAAAGCCCTTCGCCGCAACGCAAGTAGAAAAGAACAAACATAAACCAAACATCTGACCACTGCATTTGGAACCTGGGTCAGTGTTTTGATTATTTTCCTGTTTTGTCAGGGATTAGTTTCGGGATTGTTAAATCCAAAAGTACAGGGGTGTGTCAATGGGACCTCTTCTTTATAGCAAAAGAAAGAGCCATATTCATGGCACCTTTTGTTGTTAGTTGTTTTTCCTTTTGTTGTACATTTGTATATTCGCCTGTGTCACGCAGTCTCTTCTCGTCTGCTGTGTAAATAAATCCTGAGCGCCATTTCAACATCAATCTCTCTCTCAAATCAGTCAGAGCGGATTCCCACACCCCTCAGTGGCTTATTAAAGACCACTCTTCCCTCTGGGCAGCATGTTGTAAGGTGGCTTGTACTGTAGGAGTTAATATACTTTGGATCAGATGTTAACCGATGACCCTTTAACTCTGCAGACTTTAAAAGATCACGTGGCAAAAAAAAACAAATGTGTGTCTTGTCTAAATCCCGAACAGAGGTCAATAAATCTAAAACACTAAAAAAAAAAATTAAGTAAATTTGGTACCTTTCATCCCCCTCGGGGGGGGAGTTAGGAGTGGGTGACTCTGGCCGCTGGACGGTCTCTGGTCCCTCAGTGGAGACTATTCCAGTTCCACTGGGGTTCTCTGTGGATGGGTAATCTATCAGCTGCTGCTCTGTGAGGGGGTGCTCCAGCATCCAGCTAGCCAGCATCTCAATAGTGCGGGCGTCTGCTTCTCCAGTGACTCCTGGGAGGGAAAAGCAGGGAAATCAGATCAGAGGAGTTAAAATAACGCTTTATTTTAACCTATAAATTGCATCACATTAATGAAATGACTCCTTAACAGTTTGCAAGAACTATGTAACTTTACTCTGGGAGGAATGCACTTTTAAGGAATTTACTGTAACCATTTGACTTGTTTCAAAAGACATCTTTTAGGTATGCCTTTTTATACGTTGTAAGATTCCTATATACCTGCATCTTCCATTGCTTTGTAGATATGTCTCATGGTGAAGCCCATTTCTAGCAACCGTACAGGAACAAACATTTCGGGTCGTTCTGAAAATTTCAAAAACAACATACAATGTCATGCATGAAAACAGGTGCTTCCCTTTGATTACAGAATTATATTAACCAATTACAACAGCACTGAAATGCAGATTATGTATTTGGGGGGGGGGGGGGGTTAATTGAATCAGAATTAAGTGAATCAATATCGAGTACAATACAGGTATTGTCTGATTGAGAGTGATTCTTGTTTCAGCTATATAAAACAGACCAACTATTTATTAGGTTGAAAAGATACATATCATATAAATAGGCATCCACATTCATGTACAAGAAGGCTTTGATATTGTCTTTGTGTAGTAATGTAAATATTTTGCTTTCCCAGTCATCCTTGGCCATAAGGGGCACTGCTTTATGCATTTATACTAGGACACAGGTGCATGGGAAAATCTTATATGACAATATATAGTATATATATTGAACTGATGTGCCATGAACAAATAGACTGTATACTCTAAAAAATAAAAATAAAAACTGCATAATTGAGTACCAACTGTATATTAAATGTATGTTAGTTTAGCACAGGTGTTTTCCCCCCAAAACATGCAGTCACAGGCATTTCCATAACCCTTTTATGCCTACAAAAGCAATAACACAACTCAAGCACACCGTTTCCTGGTAACACCAGCTGCGAAGTCTAGAGACACAAGGACGTTTATTTTCCCAAATCCCGCCACCTTACCAGGTGGATTATTAGCCTGGGTGTGTGGTCCTACGAAGCAAGGCCGCTGTTCTGAAAAGCCCTCGCAGGAAGCAGAATTTGCCATGTTGAAGCTGGGATACAACATGGGGTTATTGAGCAGTCCAGCCAGGGTAGGGAACCTCGCTAACACCATCCGCCTAAAAAGCCAAGACACAAAGGATGCACTAAACCAAAGAGCCGAGCTACATTTCATACCCCAAGTAGTCTACTTATTGTTTTATTCTTTTGTATTAATTTTTGCAAAGACAGCAAAAATAAGGACAATATTGTAAAAGTAGCTGATAAACAAATTTCAAAAGGAAACATTAGGTAACAGGAGGTGGGTGGGTGGGGGCGAAGACACAAAGCTTAAATTTGAAAACCCATTGTCTCTTGGAAATATGAATATGCAGCTGCTCTTCTTTGGGATGCAGGGGACTCAGAGGTTAGATGTTCTGCAGAGCAGAAGACAGTGGTTAGTGCACAGGCTCAGCCACTTACCTGATGCTGGTTTTTCAGTGCTTCCAACTGGGGATGGACATCTGGAGTAAAAACACAGTTCTAAGGCAGTCGGTCATGACGACTCCATGTGTATAAGGAACAAACTACTGTGCATGCCTTACCCACATTCTTCTGTACAATAACTTATAAGACTGAACAATTATACTCCCCGACTCCCTGGGATCCAAAAACAGCATACTGCTGTACACTGTATATGCAATACAGTACTTAGTCATTGAGACGATAGTAAAAACAATCTGCTTACATCAGACAACCAGACAAATAAAATAATTTGACTTTGAACCCCACTTAGTGAGCACTGATAGTCAATATAGTCAATATGTTTTTAAACGGTATGTTAATGACTACACAAAATTGTAATATACATGGCATTACTTCTAAGAAAACCAAAGCCTTTCAGATACAACTCTTCAACAGGAGTGCATGTTACTACTTACTGCAGAAGATTGATGGGGAGGAAGGGGTTGAAGTTCTCCAGTCCATCTGCCTGCAGCACAGTGAGTAGGGAGGCTGCCAAGTCATTACTGGAGGAGGATGCCGACGCTTCATTGGACATGCAGAAAGTAGCATTCCCGTCTGAGCCGTTGCTGTATAGAGATAGTGTGCTTGACGATTGAGACATTGTCTGTGATGGAGGACAAGGGACAGTCCCAGATTCTGGAAAAACAGAAAAAAGTCTTAATCTACCTTGGTATATGCTTTTATTGCCTGATAGAGGTACAAATGCAAATAATTCATCATTTCTGTGAAAGGTTTAGACTAATTATTACTATTATCTTATTTTTATATCGCGCCTTTCATTATTATTATTATTATTTATTTCTTAGCAGACGCCCTTATCCACGGCGACTTACAGTCGTAAACATAGTGGACCACCATCACAAAGCGCTTTACAGAGGTAGGCTCTGAACTGTGCATTATATGCAGAGTCACTTACAATAGGACATTGATTTAACATCTCATCCGCAGGATGGGAGGACAGACATCCACAATAAACTGGATATATTGGAAAAAGTCTGTACCTTTTTGATGGTCTGTTGTCCCAGAATCCTCCTGCAACATGCTCAGAGCTCCCTTGAAGATCATAATCTGGGCACGCTCCAAGTCAGACAGGGAGACAACTTGCTTAATGGGGCAGGTCCTCACTGCCCACTTCACCATGCTCCGCACCAGGAACTGCAGGACCGACCGCAGCTCCCTGTTTTCCACACTAATCAGAGTCTTGGCTGTTTCTGGCTGATTCTGACTACTGGCCTCCAACTTTGGTATCAAAAGCATATCTGCAAATTTGCCACAGCTCAGAATAACAGCAAGAGACTTCAGTGCCCCAAGTAACAGGTAAGACACCTGCACCGCACGCAGCTCAGAGGAAAAGAGGTCAGTCCGACTGTTTGCCTGGGAGTTTAGGTTGCCCTCATGCTCACTTACATTCTCTTTGCTTGCTGTCAGACAATCTTTTTTGGTCACTTTATCCTCAGCTGGTATAGTTGGGGTTTCCATGCTATCCAATACAGTGACTGCTTCTGGACACCCATCCTCACCCATCATGACTCTAGCTATGTCTTCATCCAATCTCTTCTCCAGTTCACTTCTTTGGCTGCTTTCCGATTTACTCTTTTTTGGTGCCCTCCTGCTGATGTGGTTCTCCTCTTCCTCTAGCACTCCGGTTAGGCAGATCAGGTCTAACAAGACAGAAGGCTTCAGGCCCTTGAATCGGGCAACGTCCAACTGGGGCACTTCACAGGGCTCCAGGGAGGACAGCGGGGTGTCGCTGGGTGACCAAGAATTCAGGAAGCTTGGTTAGTGGAAGGAGAACCGCAACATGCAACAAGGAGAGGGAGGTCAAAAGACATGCGGAGAGAAAAAGGAAGAAACAAACAAAAAAAGAACCTAAATGATAAGCCAGGAAACTGAGGAAAGCACACAATGAAAAGATCAGATGGAGGAAAACGATGTAGTTACAGAAATGGCAAGCAAAAGAGATCTTATAGGAAAAAAAAACATTTATTGTACTGTCCTGCATCCCATAAAAGTCACTCCTTTGTAGGTTAAAACCTACGAGACCACCACATATACTAATTGATATGTTTTCAATTTCGGTTTATCTTTAACAATTGTTTTTTTTTTTTTTACTTTATTACACTTTATTTTATTTGTACTCTATACAAATCACAAAGCAGTTGTACACCATTTAATTTTTGACATACTGTAGTAGTTTACTGGGTGTTTGATACCTACAGTTCAAGAGCATCAAAGTCTGTCCATTTATTTTTTCCCCCCAGGAAATGCAAAATACGACACAAAATGCACGGCCTTTTCTTAGTTAAGGGAAATTTGGTTAAGTTTGAGGTCAAAGATTGGGGAGTACCCAGTACACTATGTAATTTAATGGCATTTTCTCTCATTGTTTATTGGCAAGGTCGGGGTCTAGTGTGACTTCAGGGAATGTTGAACAACTATCTTTTACAAACAAACTGTCAGGAAGCTCAAGGCTTGCCCTACTAACTCATTTCTACATTTTAAAAAAAAAATTATGATTACCTGACAGTCATGTCGACCTCTTCCCACTGCAGCTTGGCTGATGAACTTCCTTCTTTCACTACCCCTAACAGCGTGGCTCTCCGGTTGCTGGGTTTATGCTGACACTGCCCTGCAGCTCTAAGCCCACTGTCCACTCCCCCAATCACAGCCAGCACTGGCCAGATCTCAGAACAGAGTGCCATCAGCTGAGGATCTGCGAGCTTCGAGAGGCACGGGACTGCCTCCCCACACTCCGCATCTGGAATCTTCTCCTTCACATGCGGGGCTGCTCTCTTAAACAAGTTACAGCCAACTGCTGCAGGAAAAGTAACATGTGTGTCAGGAACAATCATAAAAATATAAAGGGGTAGCAATTTGATAAGGAAGCAATTTTAGCAGTGCGCTTACTTTGTGATCTGCTCACTTTTCCAGTTCTTCCTTCTTTCATTAGTGGACTGATCCGCTCCAGCCTGGCCTGCATGTATTTGTTGATGGATGCAGTCCAGCTGTCGTGGCGATGGAGTCTGCGCATGAGTTGGATGCCTGCTTCCACAAGCACTGTGGCTCGAGGGCTACACAGCGGGTCCCCTGGCAAGAGGTCACGGGGCACCCCCCGCATCTGAAGGTCACACAGAGCTACCTGCAACAGGAAACCACGCAGGTTCAGCATTCGCCAGTGTATTCAAACTATTTCTCTCTTATTGAGCAAACTCTGTCAGGAATGTAGAAAACAGCCTTTCCAAGGAACTTGAGATAATGGTGATCCGGCAACTAGGTTTAAAATTGTTTTTGATGGTGCAAGGTTTCATGCATTAGATGATGTGACAACAGTCTCTAAACATGTTGGTTTTCATGGGAATAGTTCCATGTACAGGCATTAAGGAAGGCACGAGAACAACTAAAATGGCTAGTCTACTATATAATAATGTATATATTTACACAATATACATTTACGACTATTTAATAAAATGGTTTTATATACTATTTAATTGGCTATCTTATTGAAGTCTTTCTGAAAGTTACTTAATGCTAAAAGGAGTTAAAAAGCCAAACATAAGTTGAAAACATTACCAGAAAATAACCAAAACATCCAATAAAATGTAGAGAGTTTATGAATGAAAACAGAATTACATGTTCAGCAGTAACTTAGCTTGAATCTTGTATTCAGGGTATATTTCCAGTTCAGGATCCTATAGATGATAGCCATAAGATCTTCTTGGTAGTATTATTCATCTTAAACTCACTATGAATTAATACCAGCTCACTTACTTTTTCTCCAGGGTTACTGCTATAAAACATGACACAGGGATACAACTCTGTGGCATCAACATCTTCAAAAGCTAACATCGCCATCTGTTAAGAATGAATATATATTATATATACATACAGATTACAAATCTTTTTTTAAATCACACACTTTTTGATCATGTCTAGCAAATAGACTACAATTCAAAGCCATTAGCTTAAACAGAATATAATTTTTTTGCAATCACATTCAACAATAACCTGAATTTGACTGTAATGCTAGAATAACTGGCATGCTTGCTTTTCATGTGCTAGCAAGTCTGATCTGCCACAAACTTCATGCTGCTGTACTTTGTACCTTATTGTTCTTGGCAAAGGAGATGGTTCTGGCCTCCATGTCCAGTATGCAGGTGATGGTATCTCCCTGCGTGAAGGTGGGCAGTACTCTACCCAGCTCTCCACCATGGTACAGGCTGCCACTATAGGCACGGTAAAGCCACATGTCCATCGTGGTGCGGTGGTTGAAGTCTCGGATGGGCCAGCGGGACACCCCCACACACGTGCCCTCATTCCCTCTGTTCTCCTTGGTGATGTAAAACTAAAAGACAAAGCCAACATATTACAACTGTAGCGGAAAACAGAGGATACCCTATCAGTTACACTGAAGCAATATGGTTCAGCGAGAGAAAAGGAAACAGGGATGGGAACAAATAGTTAAAGCAATCAGTGAAATTACGCTTACAATTAATACTCTTGAGTGATCAAAGTCTTGTAAGTAATCAGATAGGCATATAACTGAGGCTTCATGTGTCAAGGTATCAAACTCATCCAAGCAGTATAATGGTACTTACACTTGCACTCCTGGCTTCAGTTCTTAGAGGCAACATATTAAACGCATACAGCAGCTTTCTTAAATGCAATGATTGTTGCAGGATCATTGATCAGAACAAACAACAATGTAGGTAGAAAATCTGCAGAGCCAGCAGTGGGTAGAGAAATCTACTCCAGTCCATTAGGTTGCTGGTTGGAATGGTCTAGTCAGTGGATTTTGATAAAGATCTTTTACAAAGATCTTATCTGACCTATTAACAGATTTCTCTTTGTATTTTTAGTTTTTATTTGGCAATGAATGAACGCTTACTGTCATGGTTAACAAAACACTACATTACAAAATGAAGAATATCTAATAATAATCATCTAATCTCACCTTCCAAATAAAGCAGCCTGATGTTATAGCTGTTGTAGCCAACCCATACCCTTTCCCTCCAGATCCATGGGACAGCACATTCCCACTCTCCATTGAGCAGCAAATCAGTTTATCTGGATCAAAGGAAAAATCTCCAATAGGAACACACTCTTCTTCATTGTCAGAACCCTGAAAAATGCAGTTTAAAAAAGAAAATGTATATGTTTACTACATATTTTATGCCTGTAGGTTTAAGTTGTAATGTTTATTTTCTATAGCATTTAAGGTCCTTAATGCGCAATATATAGCAAAATGTGTGATAAATAGCTTTTTTTATGAAGGGTTCTCAATTATATGGATTGCAGTCCAGCTCTTTATCTGCACTTATTTTCTTAAGTACCATAATTAGTTATGCTACAAATATACAAAGCTGATCAATATACATATCAATTATGTATAATTTACATTTAAAATCTACACAAAACAGAGCCACGCAGATTAGTGTGTGTGGTGTCCTTCACCCAGTGTTCTAGAACACTAGATTACCTGCTTGGAGTTTTCAGCTTGGTTCTCTTGTTCTTTGCTGATTGCTAGAGGTTCTTCCCACATACAGGCAGACACCAGCCCAAACAGCTGATCTACAATCTGAAGAAAGATAGATTATAGGGTTAATGCAACAGTTATCACACTAGCTTAGAGCTACAGTAACCAAAAGTAGGAGCTGCTTTATTTAAAAAAAATAAAATAAATTATGTTACTGAATAACAGTGTTTTCACTGACCACAAACAAGACACAGGACTACATTATTTAGATCACTTTAACCCTCCACTAAATGTTTTTTTTTCTCAAATAATGAACATAATTTAGATATTTTATTTAACATCATGTAATCAAAGAAACCACAAAATGATATCGCAAAAGTCTACCGGAAGCCATAATTGTAGCACAGTATTTCATGTCCCATTTTTCAATTTTTGTCAGCTTTTCTTTAAGTATATGGAAAACTACAAAGTGGTATGTAATTCAATGTTAACATAACGTTATTCAGCAGGTTTCATTCAACTTTATGAAGCACAATTAGTTAATTCTATAGGGTGATGCAAAATTTTTGGCCATAGCTATAATTTGTAAACATAAATATCCACAGAAAAAAATATGTTTTAATTTCTAACAGTATATCCCTTCATACATTTTAACGAAGCAATGTTCAAAAAACAAAAACAAAAAAAAAGCTTCTTACCTGATCAATTTGCAATGGCTCTGAATAGCCAGGCAGCAGGGCTTCCAAAATGTGAAAGGCAAGCAATTTGGTTCGTAAGTTCTTAATGAGTGGGACACCTACCAAGATAAAATATAGAACAGCATCATTCTTGGATATAGAATTGTTTGCTATACTAAACCAGAGTATAATCCGTTATGGCGCACAACTGCTACTAGCTGGAGAAATCACTAGATATGCACTTTTGGATTTCTTAACTTGCGGTTACTAAATAAAAACACAAACAAGTATTCTCGTTTGAAAGTAACTTTAAATGACACATTACCTGAAGTGTGTTTCTGAGAAACAATTCCCATCAGAGGATTGATCCATTTGACAAATGCAGAGATGCTTTTGTTGCTTCTCAGCGAGACTAGACGACGAAGGAAGACCAGAAAGTCAGCCAGATGAGACTCCACTATTCCACTGCTCTTGACACGGGCTTCTAAACAAAAAAGTAAAGTACATGAATCATAAAGACGCAGCTAATTGGGAACTGACTGTGCTGTAAAATATTTCAAATCCAACACTTCTGTGTGAATGTCCTTTTTATAACTGGTCTCACTTTCTTGTTCTGGATTTTCTCCGCATGTAGTTTTTTCTGCATGATCCCCTGTATTCAGGTCAGACATTTCTTGCTCATAGACCATGTGTAAAAGGTTCTGTAGCTGTAGGCACATCACATCCATCAGTGCCTGTAAAACATCTAAAGGAAGGGCATCTGCACAGGAGCTGTTAATAATAAAACACAGGAAACATGCTTCTAGTTAAACAGGACATGTCTCACTTCTATTGAGCTCCCAACTAAAACAGCAAGTTATCACAAAAAACAAACACAGTGCAACATGTAATGTAAAAACATGAGCCCCTAACCCTGCCACATGCTAATGAGTTTATACACAGTCACATAACAAGGTTTCTTTTAAGCTTCTCCCCCCCCCAAATACATACCTGGCTGCAATGGCGAGTACCTGAAGCAGCCTGGCACTGGCAAGTTTAACTGCGCCACTGAGCTGCATGTGCCCAGATGCTGTAGTAGTGAGCCAACGTTGGCTCAGTAGCACACAAGTGTTGTCTGTCAGCTTTGAGAGAATTTCCAGCAGGCCACTCTTAACAACCACAATTAGGTCCAGTGCTTGGTAATGGATATTTAGTGCAAAGAGGGTGGCGAGCAGAAGATGTTGATAGGACCCTGTATGAGAGAAAACAAAAGCAAACAAAACAACCAGAATTTAATTAATCTAAGAAAGGGCTGAACATTTTGTTGAATCACTTTGGATAAAATGTTTAAACTATTTCTGCAAGCAAACCTGAAAGTTCCTTCTCAGCCACAACTCTGTTTCTAAGTGCTTCCACCACCTGCTGGTAGTGTGTGTGTGCTGCAGCTTGAAGGTCCCTCTGAGTGCCTGCTTGGGCAGATTGTGTTCCCGACTAAAAAAATAAATAAAATAAAGTTTTGAACATAACTTTTGGAACATCTGACATCCTCAAGGCAATTAAATAAAATCAGAACATGTTAAACTACATTACATTTTAAGAAATATTATTGATTGAACAGTAAAATGTGTCTTTATGTAGATTAAGCTTAAACTGATGAAATACACATTTGTTTAAAAAATATTTTATGGTCGACTGCAAACATGTTTTTTTCCAGCATGATTTTAAAACGTACAGTGTAATGCTGAATTTTCCTATTGCTCCCAGATAGGCTGGTTGACATTGGAGTTCCCAGGTCGAAGCAGCCTGACAGGAATTGAAGCTGTGCCGTCAGAAGTAGTCCAGGAAATCTACGAGGTGTTGAGGAGCAGCTGCTCTTATCATCCATTTCTGAGAGGAAAGATGAGATCTGGCAAAGTGCTTCCAGGCGAAGCTGTGAGAAACAGGGAAACTTGTTAAGATGATCATAGTTTTGTTTTTAATTGTATCCGACTAAATGGACAAATTAAACATGTGAACACTAGTCTTAAGTTAAATACACATTTCCAAACACTGGTACTGCCTTGCGATAACCTAGACTTAAAACATTCACATTTTTTTATACTAGCAGTGGGCGTGTGTGTTCATCCTGCTTGTTTTCTTTGCAAAAATCGAAAACTCACAGCCCTTCAAAGAACACTTGATTGACCTTGGTTCGGAGTTAAGGTCCCTGGCATAGGTTGTCAAAGAAACAATCAAAATGACCTTGTGTAATTAATACCATCAAACAGCTCATTACCTCTGCTCGCTGCTGTTGCTGTGCCATGGCAAGGGCAATAGCTCTGGGGTCCACCTGGCTGCCTGCCTCCTGTTCTACCAGGGTGGATGTTCTCATCATGCTCCCACACAAAAACTGGAATATTTGAGTAAGCACTGGAGCGCTGGACCCGGCACAGAGGTTAGGGGTGGGGCTAATGCACTGCCGCAGTCTCTCCCAGGCATCCTTCATAATCCCCAGCGAACAGAGGGGTAAGCCTGCAGGAACAAACAAGGGAACATTTCTGTAGTAAGATTTACAACAATATGGTCTGGAAAGAATTCTTGGATACATTGGACAGTACACTGTAGGCTGACATCTGGCAGAAAGAGAGAGCAAATCCTAACACAATTCTAAACCAATCTAAATCCTTATGGGAAATTAGATTGGCAAGCAGCTCACGAATACTGAATAGCAGTGGAATACAAGGGTACTGAACATTGATTGTAACTAGAAAATGTACACAGATATGGAAATGTGATTTAATTTGAATCAAAATAACTTACCCATTTTCTTTTTTGAGGACCTAGACTGGGCTCTTGGTTGATCTGAAAACTATAGAAGACCCATATTACCTTTTTAATACAATAATGAAAAAAAAACAAAAAACTGAATAGCAATACAATAGGTGGTAAAGTTATTTTTAAGGGCACAACATATTCTCGGCTGGTCAAGTTAAAATCAACCTTCATTCCCCCATAAGTATAAATCCCATGTGAAGAGTTTTGCTCCAGACAAGTTTTACAAGGCAGGGGTTTATCATGGATTCATGCCAGTAGACAGAATCACTATTGTTCAGGGCATTTCCAGTACCTATGGTACTCAGAGAAGGCCTGTTCAATTTTAAATTGTTTCTACAAACATTTATCTTGCTATGTAGTTATTACCTCTTTCTCTGCTAATGTTCCTGTTTCAAGGTACTGGCTGAATCCTGTCTTTGTGTAATGCAACTGCTGGCCTTCAGGTGTAGAACTTGATTTTCTACTTTTAAATAAAAATAAAATAAAAAAAACAGTGAGTAAATGCATTTGAATCCAGCTCCTGATAACTGAGAAGTCCTGCTTTTTTGAAAGATTAAGGTGAACCTGTGCAATTTCATAACTTAAATGTTATTAATCAAACACAGTTATGTTTAGAAGATTTCACAACACAACAATGGCAAACATACTACTGGTAGATTACGTGATACTTTAGTACACACTGATAAAGTTCAATGTCTTCTGTTTTACCTTTTCCCTGGAAGTTCTGTGTCCGTGTCCTTGTCCAGTAGTTCTCCTTTGTCCTGCCAGGCCGCCCTCACTCCAAGGATGAGAAAGGCACAGCGGGAGATGGTGGAGTGGCAGGCGGTGAGGAAGGACAGCCCCTCCTTACAGCCTGGTTTCCTCTCCCAGTCCCGGCGCACTGGGGCCCCAGCTACCTCTCGCTCAGGGGAGCCGGGGATCTCTGTGCTGCTGGGCCGTGTGCTGGTCCCGGAGGATTCATACACGGTCTCATTCTTGTGGAGTTGCATTGCCTCCCGCGTGGCCAGGAAACATTGCAGCACCTCTGAAAAGGAAACAACACCCCAGACTGTGAAAATGCCTAAAACAAAATCTACTACTAGGTTACTAGGCTAAGGTGTAATTCATATACCCTGTAGAACTGTGCTTTTCTATAGAAATTACTCATTTACAAACTTAGAGTTGCACATATTTACTGGTCATTTCTAAAACCATCTCAATTTTAGAAGTAGTTATTTGTTTTCCTGGAAAAGTCAGTAAGTGAATAATCAACAATAGGGAAAGATGGAGATCACATTAGCAGGATATTTAACAGGTAAAAAAATGACAGGATCAGACTGAGCTTATATGCAAGTTTTTCATCGAATTTCCATTAGCGCAACTATCTGCAGTGCAACTCTGCTGTAATCCACACTGTGACCCCTGAACCCCAGAAGACTCCATAACCCAAGGAGAGAAGAGAAGAGGAGGTGTGATTTTCTTTTACCCGGCAGGTACATACTGCTGATGCTGGGGGTGTCCTCCTCGGGCCCTGCCTCCTGGTTGTGCTCTGCAGTGTCTCCCAGGCCACTCTGCTGCTCCCCTGGGCCTTCCGCTGCCCTCTCTCCCTTCTCCCCAGCGCTCACCTCCTGCTCCACCTCAGGGGCCTCTGAAAACTGGACACAGTTTAAGTGATACTTCTCCAAGGTCAAATAAACTTTGTGCATCAATTAGATAGAAAAGTATCCTCTGTTTGTCCATGTATAGCACATCAAAGGAGATGTTTCCCACTAAGGAACATTAAAATGAACACATTACTAAGCATTACGTTTTTTACTATGTGTTCAATGATTACCTTTTTACCAGAACAACAATAATTGGACCCTTTTGACTTTGGCCAAATATTTGTTGTTCTTTTATACTTTGTACTGGAGAAGACAACACACCTAAATACCTAAAACATCCAGCATATATAAATGTAAACAACTTTGTTTATAGACGGACAAGGTTCTCTATATTTCTCCAGATATTGTGGTAAAGATGTTTTCATCAGATTGGATATGCTGTTCTCTACATACAAGTACAATCCAAAGTTTGACATATGTACGTACAAGAGCCTCAAACAAATATATGCCAATGGAGATAGGCAACAGAGTTCAATTTTATTTGAACTTGGGTTAATAATAAAACGTATTGCAGGTGCAAGCTTTCTATTACCTCTCTGGCGTCGGGTAATGTCTGACCATTAATGATGTTCTCTGCCAAGTCCTTGCGTGAAAGCAGAGTGTTTCGAACCTTGTACACAATCTGGTAGATTTCTATAAGCTTCTCACAAGGCTCATACCTGCAGAAACAGATGTTTGAAAAGCAAACAAAAACAACAGAAGAAAAAGATGTCACACTTTACAGTTGTAGAAAAAATAGGAGGGTCCTTAAATATGACATGTTGTGTTCATGATATGAATGGTAAGACTATACTTGTTAGGTCTCCCAAAAAAGCAGGGGGGTTGGCTCTGTGAAATAAACAATACATCCAAAAAATCTAAAGTTTTGAGCAACAATAGCTTGATTCTCCTTTACAGATACTAAAGCAGGGATGGAAATAAGACTTGAATTGCACAGCAGTTTAGTCCATTTCTGGTTTTACTATGAGTTTAGTAAGACACACCTGAGCTTACATATACACTATGGATGAGCAAGCTCGTAGTAAAACCTGGAATGGGTGAAACTGCTATGCAACAGGAGCCTTATTTCCATCCCTGCTAAAGGACAAAAGAAGATGCCTACAATCATGAGACAGAGTGATAGGCTGACACCTAATGGTGAAAATGCATAATAATGAAACCAATAACATTTTTATTTGGTCATTGTCTTGGGCAAAACCGGATCTCTATTGGCTTGGTGTGGATGATCACAGAGCATGAGAGCAGTGTTGCTTCTCCAAGAAAAGAACAGAAAGTTCCACAACAAACAGATCCATTCTCACAAGTTAGAAAAATACCAATGCTCACCTATCCTCCCAGTATGCCTGCTCATGTAGCCCAGCGTGTTTCAGTAAAGCAGAAAACACGAATCTACATACTGTATCCAGAAGAGAATCTCCAACAACATTACCATTCTCCCAGTCTTCAACACAGCAGCACACAAGGAAAACAAGAACAACATTTGTTATATTTATTTATTGTTTTACAGATGATAATTCCATGGGCAGAACATAATTAAAGCACGGTAGCAGAATGTGTGGTCCAGTGGTTAAAGAAATGGGCTTGTAACCAGGAGGTCGCCGGTTCAAATCCCACCTCAGCCACTGACGCATTGTGTGTGACTCTGAGCAAGTCACTTAACCTACTTGTGCTCCGTCTTTCGGGTGGGACGTAATTGTAAGAGACTCTGCAGCTGATGCATAGTTCACACACCCCAGTCTCTGTAAGTCGCCTTGGATAAAAGCGTCTGCTAAATAAACAAATAATAATGTCCAAAGTCTTCAGGGCACAGACTGCAAATCGTTATTTGTTTATTGGAATAATGTAAAATATGCCTCTCGTTTTGAGTGATTTTTTTTTTTTCATTAAATATTTGTAGTAATTTAGAGAAAAGTGCATTATTTATTTATTTTGTAATTAAAAAAAAAAAAAAAAAAAAAAAAATCTTAATAGTACTAGTAATGTAATTTACCAAAAAATGTGCTGTGTAAATGAAACCTGAGAATACATTTCAGACGGGAGTCTAATTAATTGCCATTACACAGCAAATAAATAAACTAGACAATCATTGGAATAATGCATTTAAAACACTGTATTTATAATTGAAAACTTTTGATGGAACGAATATATAGAAAGGTATAATGCATTTAACCAAATACTCACCATCCCGATAAGAGTAAATATGGCCCTAAGTCTCTTAATGCAGTGTTTTGTAAAGAAAAAAGCTTGGAGCGTTTGTTTAACATTTGTGTGATGAGCAAGCTCAGATCGTCTCATTTCTGTTTTACAATAATCTCATTTCACCCTCTGATGACTTGGAGGAGGTGGCATTTTAATAATAAAAATAAAAAATTAACAAAATCTGAATAAAAAGAAATGTAACAAAATAGCAAAAAAGCTTGTATTAACACTGATGTCATATACTGTATTACTGCAGTCACATGTTTGCAATCACACCGCATGCAGGGTAAAAAATGACATAATGCTTTATCTTGTTTATGTGAATAAACCCCAAACAGAGCAGAGCATGAGAATTAAAGTGAACAATATGAGCCCGATAACAATGGTCCTGGGGGGATGATGATAATCTTTGGCTCCCGACCAAATCTTTCGATGCACATTGTGCGCCAATGTTCTGCAGCCCTGAATTAAAGTGTGTTCACAAATTACAGTTAAATCCCAATTTGTATTGCTTATAAAAACAAACCACAAATAGTATAATACAAATTCCTTGTGTATCAATCACTTTAAATATCATTCAATTCTTAACAATTAACTTTATCAATGTAGTATCAATGTCGTATGCATTGAAAAGACGTTGTATTTTACAATAGAAAATGTTTTTGCAGGAGGTAGATTTTTTTTTTGTCTGTTGTCTATGGCGTTACCTCGGCTTATGGCATAGTCCTTCATTCTCCTCCAGAGGCTGTGTGTTGGCTCTCGGGCGGTGCCCAGAGCCAGCTCTACCAGCATGGCATTCTCCTCAGACAGCTTTGCATCCCCTAGCTTGGGGTCAGCACAGCCAGAGAGCGCAGTCTCAGTCAACCACATGATTGTGGAATCTATGAGGGGTAAAAAAAAAGAAAAAAGAAACATATTACAAATGTATTCTTTTTTTAATTTATATGGAATTTACTATAAATACTTAACTTCAACTTTCCTGATATGCACCAGCTAGTGAATAACAAAATATTGCCTAATTTAATAGTTTTGAGAAGTTATATAATTTACCAAAGAAGCCTGATAAAAGGGGGTGTGTGGGGGCATAATTATTAGACTTAACTGGCTGTAGTATTTAGATCCACTTATGATTAGATTGAATAAACAGCTACTGTATGCAATGTGAGCCTTTGTACCAACTCTGGATTGCAAGTGTTACACCATACCTTGCTGATCATAGTCCATCTCCAAGCCATTTCGCAGGAGGGGGTTCTCTAGCCAGAACTCAGCTGCTATCTCCTGTTGGGAAAGGGGAGGCCCCTGTAACATTCCACCCAGACACCGGCCAATAGTCAAAGCCACCGACCTCTCCAAATCAAGCAGCCAGACCCACGATCCAGTCTCTGCTTCAGCTGATGGTTTAGGACTTTCTGATGACTCTAAAATAATAATAATCCAAAATAGCAACAAAAAGAATTGCCTCATAACTACGAAGTATTTTGAACCGTTCTTTATTTAAATCCTGTATACTTCAATAAATAAATAACATGATCGCTGCAAGCTACCTGCACTTAAATTTACAGTATCTGATGCCAGTTGCGTTTTCTTACCAAATAGTGTTCCTTCCAGCTCCTGCTCCTCCAAGACTCCGGTATCAGGTAAGAAGCAGTTGAGCTCATTGACATGCTCGAGCAGGGACAGGAGGTGAGGCAGTAGAGGACGTATAACATGGAGCGGCAGTAGCAGGAGAGAGTATATCACCTGGCACACGAGGCTTCCTGCTGCAGAGCTGTACAGAACAGCTGGAAGGGAACAATACACAGATATGACTGAATTAACACCATACCAAGACATAAGTGCAGGAAGCCTCCCTAGTGACCACACGGCACCACCATAATGACTAAATACCCAGATTGCATATTAGTTGCTTCCCAAATGATCCCCTTCACTTTTCTTTACAGCGATTTAAACAGCAATTCGAATACCAAAAAACCAGCTCGCTAGAATTAGCCATGTAAAGGTTTCAATTAAAAAAGTCATTCACGATCATATACAGCAGCAACTCTCATCAGCTGGCCAAACGGCATACCTCAACAGCAACCATAAAATCATTACAGCAATAGTTATGCAAGATTATGCAAGATCGAGTGAAGCCATTAAGCAGTGGGTATGCAGAACCGACTTATACCTGGGGGGGGGGCTATTATATACCAAATGCATTATTGGCTTCCACTTTAAAAGGAACAGAAACACGTGAAAACGTTCATAAGGTAGAGAAGCCTGGGCCACAATTCAATCTGGCACACCAACGTGAGTGGTTTACAGCATGGCTAACTGAAGAATCTTTGAGGTTTCAACCTCTTTAGATGAAAGAAACTCATTAGGAATAAACTCTTACTGTGCAGTTTCTTAACAACGTGCTTGTCAAGAGAGCTTTCCTCCAGTAAAATGGTAGACCTCCTAAAGGTGTCAGCAGCGTAAGGCAACAGCAGGCAGAGGTGTTTATGAAGTAACGTCACACTGCCATCATCCTAAAGGAATAAAAAAGCACAAATTCCAAGTTTATCGATAAACAAACAAATTATACAAGGCAGATTAAAAATCAGGAAGATACACAAGCCTGTGTTGTATAATAATTTGCAATGGTCAGCAGGACGTACCTTTGATTCTGTGTTCGTGTAGCAGTGTGCCAGGACGTGTCTGTGCATGGCTGACAGGAGACGATGAAAATGAGAGGGTGGATCACTCTGCTTATGGGCTATGCTGCTTTGTAGTTTATCACTATTTTTCTCCAATTCTCCAAAAGCACGTTCCTGTGGAAAGAACATCACTTTTTTCCTTGTCCTTATTTGTCAATGCTGATAAAATATGTCTGTTTATGACGATTTACATTTAGATTGACAGTTAAAATTAAATAAGTTTGGAATATAAAATGAATTGATGTTTACTGCACATGAATAAAATAGGAAATGTAATTAATAATTCCTGCTTGATTACATTTTAATTACCAATACTAGTTATAAAATGTTGGCAAATGAATCATAACTGCAAGATTGCAGCAGTGGACCGTGGTGGAGAGTTAAAAACCCCATCTATTATACAAGGCTGAAATGAAGCAACGGTGCTGCAACTTTAAGTGCACTCTGAATCAGAGTCAAACAATAGCTCTGATGATGTTCAACAACACTTAAAATGTTGGCAGACTTGTGTACGAATTAATCCCATATTTTTGGAACAAGCAGTCAGAAAAAAGGCTCTTTATAGCTAGGCTACATTTTGTTCTGAAAACTGTATCAGAAGGTTGGCACAAAGGTATTTGTTTGGATTAATACAGTATGTGTTGAATGTAGCAACAATCATAATCAATTGAATTATTATAGATGCAAATAAATTAAAACAACAAAATGCAATTAAATATTTACAGTGTAGAAACCGATGTTCAGTAGAAGAGTCTTCAGGAGGACTTCTGCCAGGTGAAAGTGGTCGTTAGTGTCTGAGCTAACTGATGGCTGGTCCGGTGCAGAACTCTGGGTTAGCCCTGCAGATAGCTCTGCTGGAGAGCTGTACCCAAGCAAGGAGGCAACATGGGACTGCTCCTGCAGGCTGTTCATAACCATGTCCAGCTGCATTCTCTGGGATAGAGATATAGATAAATAAACAACCTTAAATAAATAAATAAATAAGGAAGCATGTCCACATGCATGCAGAATCCAGTTGCTGGGCCAGGTCAGTTTGAGTAACTATCAATTACATCATGTGCTGTAAAAAGGTACTAGCATGTTGGAGAATATGATATACTGAATCTCTATGAAACACAAACATTTAGGTTTTTTGGTGCCAAAGGCACAACTATGCAGCTTTTCTCTCACGTTGATACACATCCTAAGTTTCATCTGACAACTTTTGCAACAACATTAGACCCCTACCTGCCCATTGGAAAGGCTGTCCCAGCTCTCTGGGCCCTGAGGTAGAAGAGAGTGCAAAAGCTCAGTTCGCTCCCTGAGAGGGGGCAGGAGCAATGACGCACCAATGGAGAGGGTGTTCATCACAGCCTGAAAAGAAACACACACAGCTATTATTTTGGAAAATAAACAGATGTTCTACTTTTTCTGTGAAATCTCCACAGTAAGGTGTAGCACAGACAGTTGGGAACTGTTACGATCTAGCCTGGAAGCAGATAAGGTGCAATTTTACTACCAAATCTGTAACTGGACTGCTGATACTATTCAAGAAAAAAAACAACTTCACATTTGGTAAGTCTTTGTGACAAAATGCAGCATTTTTAGTTACTGATCATTTCCTTTCAATTATTTTATGTTGTAGTAGTATTAAAATATATATTCTGTAATAATTTTATACAAACTTTCAATGAGATAACAGACTATATTAATACACTGATAAAGACTTCTCTGCTGTACTGAATGTTTAAAGTTATGGATGATCATTTTATGCTGTACATCTCCCAAGTTTATAGTCCAGAGACATTTGATCAAAATTAACTAGAAAAACGTTTTCTACCAGATTCTAAAAAAATGATAACAGACATACCTGCTGAATAGAATCAGGTACATTCGAGTCAATGAGCCTGAAGAGAAGGTTCCTAAGGGGCCTCCCCTGCACCCCCAGGACCGAGGCTCCAGTCCCCCCTGCATGGGCCAGGGAGAGGTGAATGGACAGCAGCTTCAGACAAAGCAGCACAAACTGGTGGTGTTCTCTGGACAGGACAACAAACACAAGGTAACTTAACTTTGCTATATACCACATATTCTGTAGGTGTTTTTGGTACTGTGTTTCTAGATTTCAAAATGTCATTAATATATTAGTGGGAGGGCAGGGGCACTGCAAATTTTATAAATACTGTATATGTTTTTGTTTATAAAAAGCATGTGTTAAATATGTCAGGGCTGGGGTTAGAATCCCCTCCCTTCTAAAAACATGTGCGGAATGTGGCCAGAGAGCTGGGAGACAGCTCCAAGTGAGTTAGTTTAGGAAAAGGGCTGAGAACAGCAGGTTGTGCTCTCTGTCCTGTCCTGTTTTGTTTTGGATGTTTGGTTTGATTTTTACTTATTTCTGTTGTAAATAAAAGCGCTCAGCAAAAGCTTTAAAACTGCAAACTCTTATCTCCTGCCTGTTATTCCTGACGCTTGCCTTGACTGCAACGCTGCCCTTCCACAATCTGTTTCTCTTTTTATAAAGAGTAGTTTATTTTTATAAAGTCCAAAATTACAGAACCCTGCATATATCTCTTTGTCCTTCCTCGGAGTGGAGTTCTGTGCCACTGTAAATATTTGTCCTCTCAAGTAAACTGATAAAACAATTGCAATTTAGTACAAACTCAAATATGAAGTATATCTCATTCCAACAAACCCCAATACTATGATGCATACCTGACTGAACTGGTGACCTGCAGGCAGAATGTTTTTAAATTGCTGTCAATCCACTGAACTAACCTTTTCAATCAGTTCACTGTTTTAATGTAATTTGATATTGAACTATAAAATTAGTAAAGTAGTTTGTAAAAATAGAGAACCTAATAAAGAATTGTAGAAATGCCCCCATTACTGTATTCCTACCTCTACTTTACGTGCTGCTGTATATCATACCTTATACAGGAACCATGAGGTGAGTGAGACAGATGAGTAGGGAGAAGAAGAAGAAGAAGAATATTTCCCACACAATTAAAGGAACAGAAGATAAAGATTACTTTAGTTGGGACTTTCAATGCTCAAAGTGGCGTCTTCCACAGTTCAAACCTCATTTCTACTAGAATACAAGGACTCACAGTACCTTTGAGATGGGAATGGGGGTGGGGGCACATCACTGTTGATCCCATCACAGTAGCGCTCCAAGAAGTTTCGGAGGTATGCGAAGGTGCTCTCCTCCAGATCGACACAGAAAGGTCTGTGCCAAGCTACCAGCTGCCTGTATGATAAGTAACAGGAGTAAACGTAATGAATCACAATAATTGAAGCTCACATTCAGAATTCCATAAATAAAATAAAAAAAAGGTTCCAGAATGACAGCGCTGAAGATAGAAGTCGACAGTTGCTGATGTGTTCTTTCCCTCAATGCCTCGCTCTTGGGCTTACCACAAGGTGGGTTGGAACACATTCATCTTTGTGCCCATCTATTGTGCATGTAACTGACTTTTTATTGTTGTTGTTTTTTTTTTGTTTTTTTTGTTTTTTTTTTAAACTAATTGCTTCTGTCTTGTTCATACACAGCAGGACACCTGATTAAAATTTTTACAAGTCATCTGCAAACTTATCGTACACTCTAGCCTGCTTGAGACGTTTCAGATTGCATTTGGGTGCAATACTGTTGGATTTATGCCAACTGTTAATAAATAGATTACATATTCTGCAATTAAGAGGATTCGCCACATGTAGATACAGTGGTTTCCATCCACATGAGCCTCATGTTACAATGAATTGTGACAATTTAAACAGATAACCAAGGTTGGACTAACCTTTTTATTATCATTATATGAGACGTAATTCCAAGGTCCTATTGTAAGTGACTCTGCAGCAGCAGTTGTGATGCAAAGTTCACCCCCTAGTTTCTGTAAGTCGCTTTGGATAAAAGCATCTGCTAAATGTCTAATTAATAATAATATTATATTTTTTTAATCTTTAGAGGTATAATATTATCCCGTTAGTATGGTTTTTTTTCTCCATCCTAGATGTGATAATGAAGTTGTTGCTTAAAAATCAGTTTACTATCATACTATCACGTCTTGTCTGAAATAATGTACAGTGAAGCTCATTCTCCATTCCCACCTGTCTGTAGGTACTGCTGTCCAGGCTAAGCTATGCGAAGTGCCAGCAGTAATCTGCTGAATGGCTACTCCCTCCAAGCTAATTACTTTCTTGGGTTTTGTGACAGGAGTGGAGGTGTGTCCCTGTCCACACTGCCCCATTGCATTGTTACCCCAGGCATACACTTCATTTTCTGCCAAAAAAATAAAAATAAATACAGTTATTACAGGCTTTGGCACTTGTAATACACTATGTTATTTGTCTTCGTTATTTCATTTATTCCCACCATGTGACAAGGCAAGACAGTGGCTGTCTCCGCAGGAGATATCAATGATCTTGGTCGCACTCAGTTCCTCAATGAGACGGGGCTTCAGGGCTGTTGTTTCAGATGAACCACATCCCAGGCAAGAGCCACAACCCCATGCAAACACCTGCATGAGAACAAAGTAAAAAAAAAAAAAAATACATATTATAAATAAGCTTTCAGATTTTTTTTTTTTTTTAATAAAAGTCAGTGACTGCCCTTACCTGTCCTGCGGAGGTCAGTGCCAGTGAGGACTGACTGCCTGCACACACTTTTCTAATACTGAGACCTTGCAGCGCTTCAATTACTTTGGGCCTGTACACTCGGTTTGTATCCCCATGGCCCAGTTTACCTGAAAGACAGTAGCAAAAAACACACATTATATCAATTATGGTTTTGTGACAGAGCAGAGGCTCTGCACACTGAGAAATGTATGTTTGGTGGCTGGCAGCCATCTTGGCTCAGGCACAGAGCCTGGGGACAAGATGGCCACCTTTAAGCAGCCAGCCAGTTTACATTGGTGTGGGTAATTGTTTACTTAATTTATGAGAAAAGTGTGGAATGTGACCAGGTGGGAACTGAATTATTGATGTCAATTAACTCCTGGACACACCCTATAAAAGAGAACAAAGAAATGATTGTTGGGGAGATGGTTCAGTGAAGGTGCATGCCAAGTCTGAACACAGTGTTAAAGTCAGGTTAGTTCATGTGTGATATCCATAACTTGGGTGCTGTTTATTTAGAAGAGTTTTGTTTAAATGATGTATTTGTTTAAACCTTTTGTTTGTTTGGTTTTGTTATTTGAATAATAAAAGTGTGCCAAGGCATTGAACTGCACTTTCCAGAGTCTAGGTACTATTTCAAGGGCGCAAACCAGCCTTGACCTGGGACTCAACCACAGGTTTATTGTACGTTTTTTTTTTTTGGAAAACATTTTTTCAACCAAATAATGTGTTTAATGAAATACATTTCACACGATGCAAAACTTAAGTTCAAAACAAAACAGAACAAAATAATATAATGTAATACTGTAGGTTTGATCCTCCAGCGACAAGTCTCCAATACCAGTCTGAATGAAAGAGAAAGTGAGCTGAGCTGAGCTGAGCTGAGCTAAGCGCACTTGATTAATTAGCCATTGACCTCAGCCCCCCTCCTTCCTTCTCTTTGTGGGTTCAATCACCCCGGGCACCCTGTGGAGGGTCTCGTGTACATGTCGTAAAGAAAGCCTGGTTCTGGTTCACACTGTCTAAGATGGTGTTATCTTGGTGTGGCCCGTTGCTCTTTTGTGCTTAACCTATGTTATCTCTTGAGAGCATCGGTTCCTACAGCAATGTGCGATTGTGTTTATTCCAGCAGTCAGACGGTCGCCATCAGTGCAACTAAATGCAATATTGCATTTACCAGTTACTATACCTCCTCTGATAATCTCCTTTTAAAACTAACAGAGTGTACAAACCTGTAAACACGTGTATCTTATATAGCATTAAAACTTCTTTCTGTGTTATCCAACATTTTTATACTTAAAAATTGGTTTACATAAATATATCTATCTAAATAAATAAATAAATAAATAAATACAGGGCTTCCGCAATGACTCATGCTTGCAGGAATCTTTAAGAAGCTATGCAAAATAGTTGATCATAATGCACTCCATGCCTGCATACTTGGGAAATGATACAATGCAATGCACCTAAATCAGTTGATACTTAGGTACACTGCATTTCATCAGCTGCAATTATTACAATTGCAAATTGCAAACCTGATGGTATGCTTTGAACACAGAAACAGCAGGTCATTTTCACAGAACTTTGAAACTGTATTGTGAAGACATGTTTGATTTAGGCTTAGCATTGCTTCAGTAGATAATGCAGACTTCATTAAATAAGAGTCACCAATACTCAATGCCAGTCAAGTCTCTACGAACCAAAAGCACAATCTGAATTGTAACTTGACCAGTGCAGGTGTATTGACATTTTCCTTGTCATCTTTCATAACAGGACCACACTGTAATCAAGGTAGACCTTAAGCTCCCTATATTTCAGCTGATAATACTTCAAGTCTGAGCTCCATATTTACCATTGTCACCACCTCCAAACGACCACCCTACCCGGCCATCCTGAGCCACCGCAATGGTATGGGAGCTACCGCAGGCCACCTGCCCCACTCCACTGATATCCTTCACAAGGGTCGGCACATTCCGGCTATGGCTGTGACTGTGCCCTATAATAGAAAAATATGTAAGAAAATAAATCCACATTTTATGCAAATTACTTTTAATTATTTTTCAGTTTCAGTCACATGACATACAAACCCCAACCTCATCAAACATCCAACATTGAGATCCTTATATTTAAAAAAAAAAATAATAATACAGTGAGCAATGCAATGCAACTTCCAAAGAACTGCGTAAGAAAACCGGTGATAAAGGCATCCAATTACATTTTTGTTAAAAGTACCTAAGTTGATTTGCAATCCAAAACAGCAACAGCAGTGCATTGATCAATTCTGTCTTCTTAAACACGTCACCATTTTTAACTTTTTTTACACTCTTACAGCTGGTCTCCATTTGCCTCTTGGCAGATTTTCACCCCATGGACAAATGCGAGATACAATCTGCTTGTATATACTGTACTGTAGTGTTTAGCCAGATTAACTTTGGTAAAGTGCAACAAAAGTATCTGACCTACCACATTCACACACGATATGCCATAGAGTAATTTTCTCCAAATCAAGAAAAAACTTGATCTGTTATTTTAAAGCAGAATAATATTCAAAATATGTTTTAAGCATGTCAGACAAAGAAAAAACAGGAGACTCACCAAGCCTACCAAAATCACCTTCTCCCCAGGTATAGAGTTCTCCATCACTAGTTACAGCTGCACTGTGTCTGTATCCAGCAGACACACAAACCACAACCTGGGGAATTCAAAGATAATTGCACCCCATGAAGTGAGAGAAATATAATTTGCACACACACCATTTTATACATAATACTCTACTGCATGATTTTTCCCCCCTTTTTAAGAGATTTTTATATCATGAATGTTTAATCAATTTAACTCTAAAGCAACAATACAGAAAGATAAATAACCTTAGAGTCACTACGGTTATCTCTAAACAGGTTGAAAGAGTAGCCATCAATATTATCAAAGAAAATATTAGACAATCGCCACAGTTTTCCTGACCTTGCCAAGCAATGGTCCCTGGATGAGTTTGGGATATTTCTGAGTTGCGCTGTTTCCATGTCCAAGTTTCCCGTAATCGCCATCCCCCCAGCTGAACACTTCCCCCTCTACTGTCACTGCCATCGTATGGCCGTCAGAGCCCTTTGAAGAAGAGACTTTCCTGATGTTTCGAGGGGGCTCCAGCACCAGTTTCTTGGGAACCGATTGATTATTGGAGTCTCCCAGCCCAAGTCTTCCGTAGCTTCCTTTTCCACATGCTTTCACTGAGCCGTCTGTGGACACTGAAAACGTGCAGTACTGTCCAGCTTCAATCTGAGATGAAAAAACAGACTGAAGTTATTATCATTACTGCTACTATTATTATTATTAGTATTATTATTATTATTATTATTTACTACTACTACTCTTGTTATTATTATTATTATTAGCTATACTTAAGGGGAAGAGACTGCTGCACCCTATTAGCAACAGTGCCCAGGTTTTGAATTAAAAAAGTATGTCTTAGCTATAAACCTGGAATGTGATCATTATCAAACAGATCTCTGCACATGCAGATGTATTAAAAACAAAAGATTACAGTATGTGCACACTGTACTTAATTTGAACATGTATACCATTTGTGGGTTACTGAATCCCTGAGCCAGTTTGGGCTGCAGGATCTTCTCCAGAGTGCCTTCCGCTAGCTGGTGACTGCTGTTACTTCCCCAGACATAGACAACAACAGCGTCATTCTCGCTGCCCTGGGACCCAGAACTAGTGTTGCAGGAACACTGGCAATTGGAGGCCAAATGACAGATCTGGAAAATAAAACATTCAAATATATGCAAATCAAGCCTCTCAGCTGGACAGTGTGTTATTTTTGAGGTTACTTGAATTATGTTTTTGCTGTATTAAACTTTAATAAACAGGATGCTGAGGGGTAAAGGGCTTGCTTACACCTCATATTTATGGTTCATTAAATGGATGACTAGCACAGATATTGTTCAGCATTACTGCAATGCACAACCAAGGCTGAAATAGGAAATATACTAAACCAGTAAACAAACTGTTCCTTCCTTTCCACCCCAAATCCTGTACTTTTCTTTGATTTATGTAATTCTAGAAAAATATATTAAATGGACTTGACTAAAAATAGTATGTAAAACTATGTAAATGACTTATATAGTAGTGGCATTTAGATACTGTATGCCACCGTTTTGATAATTAAAAAATGCCCAACATGTATACAGTACATTTAAATATTGTAATGCCATAAATATTTGAGACCAAAACATTTGGCGAATCACACCCATAAAACCTGTTTTGCTCCAGAAATGTTGGCCCTGTTACAATTTACAAAGTTTGCATTGTTAGTGGAATTTGATATTCATGCCAAAAATGTGAAAAACTCATAATAAAAGGCTTGCAAATATTTATGGCTTTAGAGTATGATCTGTCACTCTGATGGCCCAGCCCCATGTCTTGAATGGCACAGAGCAGCTGAAGATGATTCAGTAAAGTGAAAATAAACAACACAGTACACACCTCCTCAAAGAGACAGAGCGCCACATGAGCGAGAGGGCAGAGTCCATCAGCGGTTTTCTTCATTTCCTGGACATGGAGAGCATCTCCTCCAATACCCTGAGACCAAAAAGAGTATTTCACTAAGAGCAGCAACTTCCAAATGTATTTATTTAACCAGGACAGAACCCTTGAGATACACATCTCATTTACAATGAGGTCTTGAAAGTGACTTCCTAACTCATCACCAGCAGCTGGGAAAGGGGGGGGAGGCAGTTGTTAGTCTTTCTGCTACATATATCTAGCTGTTTTTCTAGACTTGACTGTAACATAAAAAATAAAAATACTTTTGGGACATGATCTCATGCAATAATGTGAGATATGGGCTCTTACTATACCTGATATTCTCTGTGCCAATGAAATAAACTTACTGAGTATTGTCTCATCTGGGCCAGAGTTTTGAGAATGCAGTCATGCCCGATCCCATCCTCATGCTCTGGCAATGTTGCGTTGGTGGCCGTGGAGGCTGCCAGTGACACTTCAATCCACTCCAACAAGAACCTAAGTGACCCCCTCTGCACTGCCAGCCCCAGCAGCAGCTCCAGAGCCAGCCTCCTACCCGCGCTGTCCGCCCCTGAGCTTGGGACAGAGGTCTTCTTCAGAAATGCTGTCACCTGTGTCAGGCAGTCCAGCCCCACTGGCGGGATCTTGTTCTCATTGGCCAGGGAGAGAGGAGGTAGTGAGGTGAGCACTGAAGAGGCTGTGGCTAGCACATCATTGCACAGGGCTAGGCTGGGGTCCAGTCTGGCTTGGTACCAGTTCTGCTGCAGCAGGGCAAACAGCAGGCTGAGGCCAGTCCTCACGCCCATCTCTATCAGGACGTCTGTCCCAGACTTGATGCGCATGCCCTCTAGCCAGGGGTCCGAGGCATGTTCCAGTTCCCCGCTGTCCAGGCTGTTTGTGGATGAGGCCTGCAGTCCAGTCCGAAAGCGATCATGGTACTTACTGGACAGTGCATAGTAGATACGCTGTATGGCTGCCAGTCTGTGGTGCAATGCCAGTGCATAGGGCGTGCTGGCCAGGGTGCGGCGGGCCAGGCCGAGCTGGCTATGGAGGAGTGCTGCCAGATACGCCTCCCGCTCCTCTGCAGCGCTTTCATCGTGCTCAAAGTCTGGGAGCCGGGGGCCAATAAGGTCCTGTGCTGGCTGAGCCAGCCCCACCACCTCCTTGTTGCTCAGGAGCTTGCTATAGAGGGTGGAGGCTCCCTCCCTCGTGGACACCTGCTCGCTGTTCTCCGACGCCCAGGAGCTGTTCAGGTGCTCCTGCCACTTTAACATCACATGGGTCTGACAAGGAACCATTCTCTAATCATAATCCTGCAAAGAGGAAGGACAGATAGCGTGTTGGAAAAAAGGATCAGGAAGAATGTTCAATTCTCTGTTGTTAACAATCAATTATTAAACAATTTAGGCAACTAAAACACTGGACAGGCTATTGGTAGCCTTTGTATCAGAATTACCAAACAGCTTTTGAAATCCTTTTTTGTTTTTGCTGCATTTCTTTTGGACAGAATTCCCTCACAGACCAGTACATTTTTAATATCCCATGAGAGCTACATTATGAAAAGCAAACAAAGAACACAAAGAAATACTGTTGCAGAGCAGTCTTTTTAATGATTGACATGCAACTCTTATCTTCAGGCTTAAAACTATAGGCTATAAAATACATTATAAATTGAACAAGAAAACTGACAATTCTGACAGAAAGACTGCCAAGTGTAGCCAGCCATCCCCATCTCTAACCCTCCAGGGATACAGTAACTGCACCAGGTATCCGGTAAATTAGGTCACTGTTCTCAACAGAGATTTGACAGTAACTCAGTAGGGCTAATCCTCACAGAGCATGACAAAAATTGACACAACTATTTAGGCCTACATAACAGGCATTAGAAAACAGTCCACAGTGTAAGTTTGCTGTAGCAGCCTCTTTCTCACTCTACCCCACATACTGTAATGGAATACTAACGTAGCTACTGGAACTGGTACTGTAGTTCTCCCAACAGAAAGAGGCCACCCTTATTATGACACGAAACAGTAACATTATTTTAAAAGTCCCATACAGTAATGATTCACAAGCGATATAAAAATGATGGGTCCAAATGAGATTAAATCATGTCCTGGTGCTGTACAGTACATAGTCACTGCCATTGTTCCTCTCTTACAGGCAAGCTGAACTGGCAGCTTCACTCTTGAAGAATAAGCATGCTACTGTACATGGTGCATTCATCAACTCATCAACCAAACTGATCAAGAGGAATGATTTGCAAAATAGATCAGAAATTGACAGCATATGAATGTAAATTTAGATGTAACTAGTTTCACCTTGAGTGAGTCTGATTCATTAAATGTTTTCTGAGATGCCTTCCTTCCGAACCCTTCTTCCTTATGTGGCAACACCTGTGTAAATAAATCTATATCAGAAGGTTGCTTTATTTAAGTCTGGTGGATGACTTCCCTGTTTAGAAACATGACCTGGTGTTAAGGGAGCTACCATGCGCAGTCTCAGCAGTACTACACATGTTAAGGCCTCTACAGAGACCCACCCACATTTATTACACTAAGGCTACTGTTTCCTAAGTACAAATATAGCAGGGTGCCTCCGACTTGCTTGCTGTACAGCACAGGGGTTTGTAACTAATGACAGAGCATGACACAACTCGTGTAAAAACTCCACTGTACACCAGCTACAGCACAAACGTTTTTTATATTACTATTTTCCCACTTTTTGATGCCTATCACAATTATTCCTACACATGAAAGGCATTTTCACAGGATCTTTTTCTTTATTTCACAGGATCTTTTTCTTTAAAACTTAAATACTGTGTGATCCATGTTGTAAATTGCACAATTTGCTGATTTGTGAGCCTGTGGACTTTCACGTTAAATATTTTGAATTCATCCCAAGGCCAGGTCAAGCAAATGTTTTTAGATACTCTGTAAACTGTATCGTGGTTGAACTGGCATTGCAAATATCCCCATGAATCTGGGGATATTTGCAATCTTAGATAAACTGTAAACTGTATCGTGGTTGAACTGGCATTGCAAATATCCCCATGAATCGGGTTCCTCCATCTACATGCATAGCAATCAAAAGCTTGTTTCCCTTCTCAAACAAACAGTAGGCATTGAACGAAGACTGCAAGGATTGATATGGAGTATACAGTAGAATATTTGCCCTTGTAGGGCCAGGCACAGTTTATAGGTCAAAAACTAATTTTTTTAATCAAGGCCGTCTAGCAATGGAGTGATATATGCAGGTAAGTTTTTGTTCTCATCAAAAATCCTGGAAATACTTCTCTATGACAGCCCAAAGCATATTGCAGCAATCAGGTCTGGACAAGTCAGTATCAATGCCCAAACACAGCAGAATTCTTAATGTGATTTTCTGTATGTCATGAATTAGCAACAGACAGAGGGATTTCATTACAATTTTATACTTATTTTGAATTAAGAAGGAGAACCACAGGACATCTATTTGCAAATATAATCACAAAGTGGGCGCGCTTTTACTGTAACAGCTCCCACCACTGTAGCTATAGTATTTGATGCAGATGTTCAGTTATATAATGTGCTTCAAATCCAGCATCATACACTACTGTACTGTATTGCATTGTCCGCTGAAATGATACAGCTTCAGCAGTTCCAGCCTAAACAGGGCTCAACTGCAGAGATACTGCTCAACAACCAGCTTCTTGTCTCCCGTTGCTAATACCAGCTACTAATTTGTATGGCAGCAAGACAGCACACAGTATAGCTAGACACAGTAATCTTTCCATTATCATACTATAAAATGGCTTTACAGAGCTGCCCTCCTACTCCATTACTGTTACTCTAATATTCTGCCAGGAATGTTATTTTTAGCAGCACATTCTCAGCTGGGAATGCAATGCTGAAAACACCAGTAGTGTCAACCATTTGACTTCCATGCGGACTACCCCAAGGAGCCAATTAAAAACCCTCACATGTATGGTACTGTTACTGTGATGTTTTACTTGTATAAACTCACAAATATCCCTTTTTAATGATCATCACAGGCAGTATTCAGGTCTCCCACTGTTTATATAAATGAAATAAACCCAGACTTCTGAAGAAACGGACGAACAAATACCCCTTACAAGGATGATTTAATTTAGAACAGAACAGAATAAATTGATATGGTCTGAACAATTTGTTTAATTTATGGAGTGCCATTTACTGTAACTGAAGTGTGAATAAATGTAGGTGTTTTAGGTCTTTGTATGTGACTGAACCTCAAGTAACAATTTACTGCACCTTAGACAATGGTATCCAACGGGTCATATACTGTAAAACAAGAAAATTTCACGAGCAAGAAATGTTTGCTAATTTTACGTTTATTAAATCTGCAAAATTAATGTGCCATGAACTATATTATTCATACATGCGCCGTACATTAAAAGAAAAAGAAGCGCAAACATTTATTGCAGCAAAAATTGACCTTAAAGGCCATTAGCGAAATTAAGTTGCTGCAAAAAAATCCTGTTTTAAGTAATGCAGGTGTGTAGATCACCAATAATTCATAAATCATAGACATATACTAGATCCACACACTGAACACTATTAAATATGGCAGCAAAAAGTAATTTGCTGTAATACCAAGTTTATGCAAAAATATTAAGTAGTTTATTTTATAAAGAAGTACAGTGCAGGAGTGAAAAAGTGTGAAGATTTCAGTCAATTCAAGACCATCCTCAGTGCAAACAGGTGAAGAACAGTCACGTATTTAAACCATCCACTCAAATAACACGTGCAAACAAAGCACGAATGTCAGTGTATAATTAATCAAGCTAATTGTAGTAGGGCCAATATCATACATAAATATATTATCATTAAGGTAACTGAATTAATATTTTCATGCAAGCCATACGGATTTCCTATACTTATTGGGAACATACAGTAATCATGGGTGAAGCCACAGTCATTTTCCTTTTTACCTGGTCAAAATGCAAGAAAGAGAAGATAATACTTGTTTTCAAAATGTATGTTTGTTTGTAATATTTAGCCAGAATAACAAGGTAGACCAATTCAAGTGAGAGTCAGTAACCCACAATCTTAAAAGCTTCTGCCACGACATGTTTGTCTGCACATTAATTACATTATGATAGCAATCTGATTTCTAGAGGGTGGACAGTAGCTACAGTAGTTTGTTTTAAGTATTAGCATAAAAGGAAAGACAGCAGGGCCTTGAAAAAAGGGAAGTACTCATGCAATATGACCATTACAATGTCAGTGCTCCCATGAATAAGCTACATACTGTACTGTATGGAGTGGCTATAATTAAATGGCCATAGTTAACTTCTTCCCGTTTTTATGTATGAAAAGTATTTAGTTGTAAATCCCATACAAGAATTTGTTTTTAAACACGTAACCCATAATGCAATGCTTGCTACGTGCAGCAACAGTGGCAACAGTTACAGTTGATGTCAGTCCTTGGCCATGTGCATAGCCCAAAACAAAGGGACGATACAGTATCTTAAAAAGTGGTATTCTGGTACCGTCTTCTGCAATTGAAAATTCTTGTTTTACTAAACTGCTGCTGGGAAGTCCAAAAAATATTTTTTAGTATATCTTGTTCAAAAATATATATTTTTTATTGATGTGACTAGGTACTGTAAAGGCAATCTGCATTACTGTGATTATTGATTCTACTTGTTCACATCCTAATTCCGTTTAATTTATTATGGTATATTATGATATAGGCCAAGTAGAAAGTTTTCTTCTACTTGTATCGGGGGTTTCCAGTCTTTTTGGAGTAGTTCCTGGTTCTGTTGCTCCAATATTAAGTTAATAGAATTTCTCTCTAAATGTGTCTTTAGCTAGCTTTGAGCTTACTGGGAGCTTGTCTGGACAATTCTAAGTGCCGGGAACAATATGACTCAGCTAGCCTCACTTAATCCCTGTTTATATGTCAGTGAGGTGGAGTTGAAAGTTCATATTGTTACCTGGTTTGCAAGAAATGAGGAAGGCTGTTTAGTTTCAGCACCAAGCTCAAAGCCAAATCCAGGTAAAGGCAGATTTAGAAAAGAAGAATAACTGAATACTGGAGGAGCAGAATGCAAACACCATACAAAAATGGGGGAAAAAATGGAAATAACATTTGAAGTGAACTATTTTGAAGCTTATAGACTGACCTATTGCAACAAATTCTTAGAGATTTTTTCAGAGTTCAATTAGCAATGCAGACCATCTCCTTAGGGTACTGGTACAGCAACTCAATTTCCCTTCTTTCTATATTTCACAATACTTTACCTCTGCAGTAGATGCAAAAATTGTTGCTGACCTGCTCCTAGATCAGGTACAGTTGTAACATTTAAACCCCCCCCCCCCACCTTAGACAGAGCACATGAGCAAATGAGGACTACATTATTATATTATTATATTACACTAAATGTTTGGATTTGATGAGTTGACAACTTTCCAGGTTACTTCACAAAACAGTGAAATCCAATAGAGTATAACCAACAAGGCCTGTCAGCAGCAGCAGCATCATCATTGGACATGATTTTACAGTGGCCCATACACTCCAGACTGCCATGCTCATAATCATATCATTTATGGTCAAACCATACAGAAGCAACTCTTGCAAAACGTTCAATGAATGACTTCTATATTCCTTACATCTGTGACATGTCGTATGTAGAATATTCTTTGCACTGACTACTACGTTATTTGAAATCATTTAGACAGAGCTGTGTGGAGGATCTATGCAGTATATTCTGCAGTAGTAGTACAGCACTATACCAGTACTAGCACCATGGCAATACAAACATTAACATTCCTGTTTGACGGAACTACCAAACCAGCAGTACTGTCCATTCTTAAAACAATTGTTGCAAATCCAACATCTTACCTCTTATTTCTGTTTCATTCACACCCAATTCACGTCTGGTGTCCTCTCTGTCACTGCCAGGCTGTTATATTATTGGGCATAAAAGAGCTCTCCCAAGGTCCCAGGTTCGAAACCTCTAATTAATACGTACTGCGAGTAAACATTCAGTTAACTAATCAACACTACTAATTATATACTTGTAAACTGCTGTCTCACAGTCTGTACCCAGGATGTTACGTCCAAAGAGCTCCTGCTGTTGCTATGAAAAACATCCAGGCCAGCCTTCAACGCACCGTGCGTCTACCACGTGTGTCGTCAAATCTCTTCATGAAACGTCATCCGTTATCCAGATTGGAAAGGGTTCCTTAGTTGGAGTAATGTGTCGTGTGGAGAGGTTAGCTGAACGTCTAATAAAAACATGTGTGTTATCGAGACATCTCGATTTCTAAATAGCTCTATGAAGCAAAAATAGCAGACTGGTGCTTACTTGCGCAAAGTGTTTGGAACATAATGTTGTGGTGGAGTTTGTAAACTTTTACGTGTGCCAGACACTTTTGTCGGGCTGTAGCAACGTTATGCGATGGTGCGGTAGTTCTGTTTTTGTATATTTTTTTCCCCCCAGTAGGCCTTTTTCCAAGCTAGCTAGTTACAGAACTGTGATATCAGATTTCTTGTGAAAATGAGCATAATTAATGTTTAGTTATTTTTTCCCTATACTATAACAGGTGAGATTGTTTTGCTGCAGTTAGGAGGACTCGAACACACTCGAACTTTTCGAACTTTTGGTTAGCGTGAGACAGTATGGCTTTGCTTACTTCAAAACAGCTGTAGAAGAGAAGCCTGATTTAGTAATTTACCTGGGTGGGGGGGAGGCATAGGGTGGCTAAGGTACATTTTGGGGAGGCTTCAGCCTATGTGCTCGTCTCTCTAGGATGAAATCGGCTGGAATTTAAATAATACATAGGCAGATCGGTAACTGGCATTTTTTGACTAAACTCGTTCTCAAGGAAACTGGAGTCCAAATCAAAACAACAATAGACATCTGACATGATTTCAGACATTTTAAAGTATTTTTAAAACAGGTACCGGTGCCAGTAGTGTTTGAACTAATGAAGCTCAGCGCTGTCCTGAATTTCAGCAGTACACCACTGGATTGGAATGTAAACATGAAACTCGTCCCAGTAAGCATATTATTTCTTTGAAGTGGAATAACAAAAATCGTTTTGTATTGCTTATAAACCCTATACTTTGTGTCCCCTTCTGTCTGGTCACAAAATATAAAGGTTAAAGGTTATTCAGCCTTCCTTATGCAGTGCAGATATAGCAGCAAGAAAGCATTCAATCGTAGAAGGAACTATGTTACAGTGTTCTAAATGGCAATGCAACTGTTTTAAATGGTATTGCACAAATCAATAGTATTTCTGCAATTAATGGGCAAAAAGTAATTACATGTGAAAAAAAAACATGTTTTCCTAAAAAAAACAATGATTCTGTGTGTAATGGGCTGTCTGTGACATCAATGGAGACTTTTTACTTTTTACATAAATAAAGAAATCATTCATTTATTTATTATTATTATTATTATTATTATTATTATTATTATTATTATTATTATTATTATTATTATTATTATTCCTTCTGACAACACTGTCCAAAAGACAAACTTTACACTCAGTTTATTATGTGTCTTATATTTTTAGGCGACCTTGAAGACTTACGTGACCGTACCCTCAATCTGACCACAAAAAAACAACTAAACATAATAGCAATGACATCAGCTCGTGCAATTTCAATTCCTGGATGGCAGTTGAGTGCTAATCCCACTTCCATCCCGGATTTCTCAAACTAAAACAAGGGGCAGGCTGGCAAATGCACAACAACACCGGATTGAGGAAATTGACGAGGGCAGTCCAATGCAAAGCAAACTTGTTAAAAACAGAAAAGCATGCAACCTGATGTTCATTTCAAGACAACCTGAGCATACATCGCTTATTCATGTCAGGTCCGTACTGTGACTGGAGCTTCATTTATCACAGCAATTTTGAATCGGAGACACGGGAGAACGACTAGTAGTTCTTGCAGATATGCAGCTGTCGGGGTTCACGGTGTTTTTGGTGCTGCTGCTGATGTGGGAGGTGGATGCCTGGAGCACGAATGTCAAGTACCCAGTGGATTGCCCAGAGCGCTGCGATGTTAAAGTGTGTACTGCAACCCATCGCTGCAAGAGAACCGTGCTGGATGATTGCGGCTGCTGCCGGGTTTGTGCTGCGGCCAGGGGAGAACTGTGTTACCGCACTGTCTCTGGAATGGACGGGGTGAAGTGCGGACCAGGGCTACGGTGCCACTTCTACAACGAAGAGGACGACTTCGGAGACGAGTATGGCATTTGTAAAGGTAGGTTACACTCTATGGCACACCTGCAGTGCGCTAACTAAAGCATGTTTAGTATTTGCTGTATTTAGGCTACAAGACTGTGTTTTTTGTGCGTTGCCATTCGGCAACAGTACGAATGATAATAAAATAAATATAATAGGAAGTACCATATTTCCTTTCGGTAACCTGTTCATATTTTAACCAAACTGCTAATTTGCCTGCATACGTAGATTTGATGCTGTGGTATACGGTGTGCTGTATGGAAATATGTTGCATACTGAGATGCTACAAGAAGGATATGCCCAGTTGCTGCAGGTTTGCACTTGTATTCACTCAGTCAAAATGCCTTTCCCTTTTAGATTAAAATGGCTGCTTTTTGGGTTTGTTTGATAACACCTGGAGGAACACAGACCGGCTCCCCATTTTTTTTAAATGAAATTAATGAATATTAAAAGCATATCAAATAACTATGTTATATTTGTTTGTACTGCCCACACAACATGGCGAATCATAATGAGAAGTCTGTAGACAATATACTGTACTTAAACTGGTGTAGCTAAATGTCAGTCCTGTAATTAATGTTAAGCCAGGAATGTGAGCACTCCAATATTAAGTAAATACTTCTTACAACAAGTAATGGTTCACAGATATTTTAAGCACCGTCTTAATTTGTTAATTCTAAACACTACACGCTGAACTATTCAAGCTTTTGATGTAATGAAGAATCACTGGGCATTCTGCTGGTTTGATTTAAATTATGGATATTGTTCCAAGTTTCTGGCCAATACAGGCCTGTTAGTATAAATACAGATATACTACTAATAAAAAGCTTTTTTTGTGCAAGCTCCGTATACCTCAATTTATAAATATCTATATACAAATATATTGAAATGGCGTCTGCAATAGAGTCATTGCATGTTTGGTATTGCTGGCACTGTAGTGTTATACTGCATTATTCCCCAGCCTATCCTGCGCTATCATCAGTCAGCAGTGTTATTATTAATCTCTTTAAAAAAAAGAAAACAAAAAGAAAAATAAACAGACTATGTCTATGATGTACATAGGAGGACACGTTTCAAATCAGTGCCACACTTTGTTTCTGTTGCCCTCAGACCTCCAGGTTCACAGCTCTAGGGCAGCAGTGTGGAGTAGTGGTTAGGGCTTTGGACTCTTGACCAGAGGGTTGTGGGTTCAATCCCTGGTGGAAGACACTGCTGCTGTACCCTTGAGCAAGGTACTTTACCTAGATTGCTCTAGTAAAAACCCAAGTCTATAAATGGGTAATTGTATATAAAAATAATGTGATATCTTGTAACAATTGTAAGTCGCCCTGGATAAGGGTGTCTGCTAAGAAATAAATAATAATAACAGGAACAGAATGTTTCTGTTCAAGGTAAATGGTTTATATCTGTTGCTATAACAGTGCCAACAAAGCAGTGAATGAGCTATATATTTTTAATACCACCAGCTTGTCCATATCAATATAAACGCATTAACATTAAAAGCACGCACAATTACTTGTATGCATGCCATCTATTCAATGTTATTTTTGTTTTAACCATCCTTAAAATATTCTTGGCGGAAAAAAGGTCTTAAACTATGCAAGTTCTCAGTGTGGATAGCTAATTAAACAAAGCGTTAGTGTTGAGTGAAATCATTGCTATCGGCACACTTTGAAGTGTTTCCTGCACATTGCTGGTTGTTTTGACATGTTTCTTCGAAAGTTACTGTTGGCTGTTTAGGGCAAAGCCTATATAATTTTTAAAACTATCATTATTAGTTTCAGCAGCATGTTAAAAGTTTGCACAAAGAAATATGATCTGTAGTAAAAACACGCTTAATCTCTAATAGGATAACAGTTCCTGCAAACCATTCATTTAGAAATGTTTTGTATAAACACACTGAATAGGCTCCCAACAGTACTTACAGTTTCCACAACATTGGATTTATATAAAGCTTTTTTCAACTACCTTGTTGTAATATTTTATTTTCAAAAGATACTGATTGCTGGATGAAAATAAATACAGCTTTAAGCCATTATCGGTTTCTAATAAAATATGTAGATCTTATAAGGTGAAAGTTTGGGAAGTCTGTATACCTTCTCTGACACAAAATTGTAAACTGTTGCTTTGTTGGAGAGTTATTTTTCTACTTCTGTTGAAATTAGCAGTAAAACAAATAGCTTGTAGAGTGTGCACAGTTACCGCATTTGAACAGTGGCTCCTATTAATATTGCCTGAAGAAGGATGCAAACATTTTTTAAATATTTTTACTCCAAATTGTATTTTTTCTAAAGGGAATAACACCTATTACAACTTGGGCATTTTGATCTAATTTTAACATGCAAAGGTGTTTTTACACCTCTTTTGTCATAAAGAAAAGCTGTAAGCATCCCTCAGGTGTTCTGCTAAATTGATTAAAAGTGCCAGCAATTGAAAACTTAAATAACTTAATTGTGAGTGAATGAATCTTCTTTAATTTTAATAATGTCTATTTTTCTCATTTACAGAGTGTCCTTATGGGACACACGGACTGGAATGCAGGAAAACATGTAATTGTAAGACTGGGATCTGTGATAGAGAAACTGGAAAATGTCTGAAGTTCCCGTTTTTTCCAGTCCCGGCCTCCAAGCCAGCTAATAGACTCAAATTCAGAGCCCAATCGGGTAAGTGTCTGTCCTTCCAAACGTTCACTCAGTAAATTACTCATTACATTTAGCTTGGTGAAGATACCCTGCCTCTCATTTTACCAGAAGCTTAATTTAACATACAATGATAGTGAACTCCAAGTCATTTCTATTATGATAAAAGCTAAATTCTAAGTATTTTAAATAATGTATAAGCTGCATTTTTAACTAATTGGTTGAGTAAAAAAAATTATTGTATTATTGTATGCATGTTAATAAGGACTTTTCTTGGGTTGGGGGACTCATTTTCCTGGGTGCAAAGGTTTAAATACTTCAAATAAATTGACCCTTTAATAATGTCTCTTACCGCTTATCATAAGCATTACAGGACATGCTCTAGTTCAGTGGTTCTCAGCCCCAGTCCTCGGGGACCCCTGTGTCTTTCATTCCAACTGAGCTCTCAATTGGTTAACTAAACCCTTCATTGAACTAATACTTAATTAGGCCTTTTTAATTGTTCTCTGTGCCAAAAAAGTTGCAGATTTCAAGTTACTAATAACATTTTATAGTTAAGTTGAAATCTCCTACTGTTTAAGAGCTGAACACAATTAAAAAGGCCTGATTAAGCTAATTATTAGTTCAATTAAGGGTTTAGTTAAGTAATTGAGAGCTCTGTTGGAATGAAAACCAGAAGACACAGGGGATGTAAATTAGAGTACATTTTTGAAAAGCAAGCAAGCTCATTCTGTGTTGGAGAGCAGTTGTGCCCAACAGCTATGTAAAAAAACAAAATCATAAAGCTACTTCATATAGCTGTTGTCTAGTTTTAAACCATGTATTCCAGGGATGGAAATAAAACTTCTATTGCATAACAGTTTCACCCATTCCAGATTTTAATATGTGCTTGATTAGCCACAGTGTTTAGGTAACAAGCTCAGGTGTGTCTTATTAACTTACAGCAAATCCAGGGATGCATAAAACTGCTATGCAACGAGAGTCTTATTTCCATCCCTGTATTCATTCAGTGAATAAACACCATCTAAAGACTTATGTATGTTTTCCAAATTCTTTTTTAGACAATGAGATGGGATCAGGTGACCACAACAGTGATCTAAAAGAGGATTTGTTAAAGGAGAAAAATGTCCGATCTTCAGCAATGAAATGGTTAAACCCACGCTGACACCTTTAACCCTGGAAATAACTAATTTAATGAATAAATGTAGCATCTTGGGCACTGAAAAGAGATTTTCTATTTTATTATGTATGCGGATACAGGGCTACCAAGACTGTACAGCATTGGAAAAACTGGGACTCTTCTTTCTACTCATTCATCTCAGACTTTTGTTTTATTTCTTTGTATCTGAAAACAAAAGTTTCTTGTTGTAGTTTATCTAAGTGTGAAGGTGTTATTGTGATGACTGTTTGATATATTTGTTCAGTGTTCGGTAGCCTTAAATGTTTTATTTAAGAATAGTTCATATCTTTAACTTTTTCTGACAAACTTTATAGTTGCACCTTCTTTAAAAGCACAAAATGGAGTTTAACTGTGAGTTGCCAAAAGCCGTGTGAACACAATAAATCACTTATAACGAAGCAGTGTGTCCTGTGCTGCATACTTTTATAGAGAGGTGTTACTGTTCATGTTCCCTCTGAAATAACACCAGTATTTGAGGATATTTCTGTGTTAATAAATGTGACACAGCGAAGGTAGGAGGGCTCCTACTAGTCCAGGACCAAGTTTTGGTTATTAAAACTACCTTGTTGAAAAGCCTGCTCTGAACTGACCAACTCAGGGTGCATATTCATGAAGCATTTACAACTGTACTAAGATGTGAAGCAAACATCAAATTGACAATCTAATAGAACTACAAACAACTAGGGTCTATAGGAGCTCTTAATTTACCTCCTGAGTTACTTATTTGAAGCTTTAGTTAAAAAAAAAAAAAAAAAAAATGTAACAGGCAGTCCATGGCATTACAGACAAGAGATGTGTGACAGACAGACAGACAGACAGGGAGCCTCCAGATATATCTCAAGATTATACTGACAGACCTTTGAGAGTATACCTTGGAACCTTTTTTTTCCCTGCCGCTCTGTGACATAAATAAAAACATAATTGTTTAAAAAAAAAAGATTTCTTAAATATCTGTTTATTTTACATGTACAGAGGATTTTGGAAAAGAAGATGAAAGTATTAGAATTAGAATTAATAAAGGATCTATGAATGTCCATTCCATGACTATTGCACTACTGTCGAAATCCCCAATAACAAATTATGTAAGAAGCTACAGGTAAAAGAAATGATTTGGACTGTAGACAGCTGGATGCATTTTGATTCATTATGGTAATTGTTACAATGACCCATGTTAATGCTAGCCCTGGTGTCCCCTCCCGGAAAGCTAAAGAACCAAGAAAAAAGAGACCAGTGGTATTGTTGCTCGTGTCATAAGACGTACAGTAAGAAAACAGATTTTAAAACCTTGGAAACTTTAACAAGCACTTAACGTCATACAGCAAATGTGTAAAGAAGGAGATTGGATACGAAGAACATAAAGTTACATTTGTAGCCTTTTCTTTCATAAGCAGTGCACACAGCAGCATTGTGTTGTAAAAGTCCTGTAAGTGAATAAATTGCACATAAAGTCTTTCTGTTGTTTTTGAGATTTACCCTGGCGTGATCCCTTTACCAGGAAAGGACCCAGGCTTGAGTGTATCCCTCATAACAGTGTTCCAAGCTGGAAGCAGCTGCACAGTCTGTAGCACATGAGCTTTGTTTACTGTAATCACAAAGATTTAATCAATTGTGTATATATTTTTTTGTATATTCTTTGAGACCGTCATTTTGCTTATGATGTTCCAATTGTATGTAATCCACACTTTGTTTAAATTTCATTGTAAATATTATCTAAAAAAGGGAATAAAAACATAATTCATGGTTTAAATGTGTCTTTTATAACTCTTTCAAAATTCTCTGATACATGGCAACAACTTTGGTTGTTTAAGCCAGTGCAGAGCCTTCAGTGTAATAATCTCTGCACCAAATTACACAAATAATATACTGATTCAAAGCTTGCCGTTGTTTGCTTTTTTATATCTAAAACAGTAGAAAAAAAGTTGATTTGCGTGCAGTGTTGGTGTTTGCAACTACTGTACCATTCAGTATTAGGCACATTCACAAAAAAAAGTAATTTTTCCAAAGCTGAATTAAGTTTAAGCACCACAAAACTGTATTAGCATTAAATGCAATAACTCTGTTTCAGAAGTTGTACAACTTTTATGCTACCTGAAAAAATAGGAACTGGGTGTAAGAACAATTAGCATTACCCGATAAAGGATGAAAGTCACTACGAGGATTTCGTTTAGCAGTAATGTGTTTATCATAATACAATGTGTTAGGCATGTATACAGACAACACATTGCTACATCAAGAAGAAAACAGGTTTTTCCTGAACAATACTTGAAAAAAAACCCAAAAACAAGCTGTGTATAGAGAGTAACTGGGAAGAATGGGTGTGCAAGCTACTTTGCATCAAATTCTGAAGTACCTGCACAGCTTTAAACCGATGCTGTCAAACTCAAATACAAGAATGCATATGGATCCACGTCTAGAGTGGAGCAAAACAACGTAATAGTTGCAATGAATTAATCTGTCAATCTCTGTTTCAGGTGGTGTATTATTAAAAGAGAATGGAAAATCCATTCGCTATAATGTTTGTCTACTTGAATTGTGTTCTATTGTTTCGGCCATGCATGAAAACCAACCTTGTTTTAATGCCTGAATTACTGGGCATAACAGAAGATCCAGATCAATGAACATTGCACACTACAGCTTTGTGGCATTCAATCTGTGGTAACAATATAGTTTATCATACAAGTGCTGCCTGTATGAAACACCCAGTCCTAAAACTTAGCAGAAACTGGGATGCAGTAAGCTACAATATTGTATCTACAACCTGCACCTTTCTCATTGATTGAGCAAAAATGAAATGAAGAGCAAACCATTTTTGTCCCTAGATTTAATCAGTGGAGCAGCCTTCCATTCACCAAGAACACTAGCTCTGGGGCAAGTTAAAATAACGTGGTTATAAATGTGCTGGTTGACACCTTCACCTTAGTAAGTGACTTCTTTGTACTCTGTTATTTTTAAGTATCCAGGTTGTTTATTTCCTACATTTCCTGACACCTCTGAAATTGGCCACCACTTCCTGTTGTTGTTGTTTTGTCTGCCCCCAACAGGATTTTAACAAACTGGACTTCGTCAAGTGACACACGTCATCATAGGACAGTCAAGGCAGCGCAAGACACTGAGTGTCCGGCTGTGTTATCAAAATTCTTTCCTGAGACTAACCAATCCTATTGTAAACAATCAAGCTCTATCTGGAAGCTTCTTTGAAGATATATATATTTTTTAATTGTCACGCTTTACTTTAAGGGACACTGTTAACAGCTAGCTTACTGACATCAGACCCGCCGGATTATCAGCCCTGTATTGATCATTGAAAATAGGTTTTATTTGTTTAAACGCACATTTAAAGATGTTACTGTAGTAATGTTTAGCAAAGGAGATCATGTTTTATTGCATCATACCTTGAAGGGAGCGTGATTAAAAAATACAGATACATTACAAACTTCTTTACTTAGCACTATGTTTATATGGGTGCTGTGTGTGTATCACTACTGTTTTTTGAGCAATATTAAAATAACCCTAGCCCTAATTTAAAAATGTTCATTAATTCAATACAATTTTTTTTTTATTCTGTGCTAACGTCCGCTACGGCACAGGTTCTTATTTTTAGCTTCCTATTTCCGGGTTCTTATTTTGGACTTTCCTTTACTTCCTTTGTTGTTTCCCTTTGTAATGTGTTTCCTAATATAACTAACACCGTCCTTGTGCAGCAACCAGATATACTCTTATTGGAAAGAAATGACCAACTTATTAATAAGAAAAAATGAAGGGACTCTTTTCAGCCACCACCAGCAATATGCCCATGTCAACATCACCATCAATATTGGTTTTATTAAACATCTTTCATGCCATGCATAACCAAGTGAAAAAGTAATATAAAAACCAGACCATGTGACCTACAGCACAGCAAAGGAGCCAGGATGCAGCACTTTATCGATAATGTTGTATCTGAAACATCTGCATGTCCTGAATTAAAGAAGATTCAAAGAAGATTCTCATTGGAGAGAATTTGAACTACAACACTAAGTACTGTTTTTTGAAGTGTGTTTATAAGTATTTAAAAATATAAAGTTAAACTTTTTTTTTTTTTTTTTTAAAACGAGAATACACTTCAATATTGCCAGTGCTAACAGGGTTAGAAACCTTGGTTAGCACTCTTTGTAACAACAAATAAAAAGATAAGCAGTCAATGACAGCTAGGTTTTCTGGCCATTTGGGGTTTAGCTCACGATTTTATACGTATTTCTACTCCGTTCACTATAGCATTCATTTTGCTTAAAAAAGAGCAGGGGCTGTGATTTCTCAGTCCATTAATTACACTTGTCTCTGCGCTTCACATACACGGGTTGAAGCAAGCAGCAGTTTTGAAGAATGCTTCTGATAAGAACAGGCACCACTGAAAACTTAAGGGAGGGAGAACAAAGTGATCTCAAATGCCATGGAAACCAAAGTGGAGAAAAAAGAAGAAAAAAGGCCAGCAGAGAATGTATGCCTGTTTTAAATTTTCAGTTGCATTTCATACCATGGTTTTACAATAAACATAAGAAAAAGCTATGAGCGAGAGGAGGCCATTTGTCCCATCAGTGTTCCTCCCTAAGTCTACACCAGTGCATTTTACAACCTCATCATAACCGCCCTTGATGTGTACTCTTTAATTTTGACTTCTGTGTATAATAAAGCATTGAGTTTTCCTTTTTAATTGCTTCCCCACACTGTCTGGTAACTAACATAATACATCGTGGCTGGCTAGTTCGGTACCACCCATTTGATATTTGGAGTTTTGTGACCTGCATGTGAAGTATAGTGTAAAAACAGACTTATCAAATATACTTTCTTGGCAGCATTGCATATTAGGACAGAATATGAACAACATTAATCAATAATTGTACTCTATGATTTGCTGCTCTCACCTTGGAATTTCTGAGGTTAGGTGGTCTACACATCTCAATCTGGAAATGTGAAACATCTTATAGAGCTGGCAAACAGGCATGTATTAAAAACTATAGGGGAGAGTTCAGGAGTCAAGATTATTTCTGAAAAAAATGCATTACTTTGGTGCTGCCTGTATTGAATTACCCCCAGAACATAGCTCAAAGCAACCCAGTATAGGTACTCTCTCACTCCCAATGCTAATTTTAAATGAATAGGCACTAAAACTGGTGGTTATTCCGTTCAACAATGGAGTGCCACTTGACATTCCAAACCAGGTATTTACTAGGGACTGGACTAGTGGGACAAAAAAAATGAGGTCATTAGAACATGGGCTATTATAGGAACAATTTAATATTTTCCATTCACAATATGCCCGATTGAAATGATATACTGTGCATATCCGGCAATCAATGTAGAATAACAAGTTTCAGGGCCAGAGTGTCCTGGTGGCGAGACTTGGTGATAAGATAAACTTGAGGGGTGGTGTTAATATGGTTCAAATGTGTATACAGTATAATTCCCTTGAGAACAGAGACGCAGGGAGATTGCAAATAAACAAAGGCATATCAATAACAGGAAACTGTTGGTGAGAAATACCCTTTATCTTCCTGTTGATGCACGTCACCACCGCCTTCGGAGACAAAGGTGCGTGAACAACATGGTAAATAAAAATGATTTAATGCATGCCATTTCCACGATGTTTACTGTAAAACCACGAAAACTAATTGTTCATTTAAGGGACAAGTAAGTAAAAAATAGCAACACACCCTGATCTTTTAGAAAATCAAGTGATGTCTGAGTCTGTTGCTAAAAACAAGCCTGAGAGCCAAACCAAGGATAAAAAAAAGTTTATGACCTGTATATTACACCACCCATTATAAGCACTTGTTTCCCAAAATTCCTAAAAAGCATAATCCTTTTAAAGAAAATACCTTACACAGAAACGGACGTGCATTCCTTATTGGCAGAAACTGAAGAGCCTCAACTGTAGTCTTTTGTGTTTCAGATTTATTAATCACTCCAGTGGTTCTTTAGCTTTAAAAGATCACCAGGTGTGTGTGTTACGATATACTGTAGCCTTGAGAAAGCTGTTCTTTGTTATACTATATACTAAACCTTTCATTCCTACTTTGAATAATTTAGAATTAGCAGACAGGTGGTGTAAATGATCAAGCAGACATGAAGGCACATCAGCGTGGATGCAGTCAGAGGAGTGCAGGTCTGTGTCATATTGGCTCTGGTGCTCCCATCGATTAATAAGGCAAAATCATCAGGCTCTTTCCTTAGCGAGCTACAGCGGACCCTAATGGCCAGCACCCGATGAGGTCAAGCGGGCACCCGCAGGGCTAGCATTTACTCTCCAACATCCACTGTCAAGCTCCTGAGTGTAAAGACAATTGGCTTGGTCGTGTGATCAGAAGGGGCCACTGACCTTCAGTTCTCCTGAACTGTTGTGGATAAATGCTTCTAGGAGGTTACATAATTGGACATTCAAAATTTGAGGGAAAACATTAAAATAAAGGAAGCCTTTATGCCAGTCTATAGAAGTTTCATGAACATCAAACGGAGTTGAAGTTTTGCGAACAGGATGCATCATTTTAAACAGAATTGTTTTGTAATTTCCAGTATTATAGATTCAGTATTATAGATATTAGACTCAGATTCAGCTGTCTTAATAAACAGGGTTTGTGATGAACTGAAGGTTTCATTTCTGCTGCAGTGTCTTAAAACGGAGGAGCATGTTGTTTAGCTGAAACCTGAGGTTAAAGTGGTTTGCAAAAGGAACAGTTGTAATGATATTGGCAGTGAAAGCCTGAAATCACTTGAGATAAATCAGCCATCCCCTCAAAAATGTAGGCCACTGCCTTAGCAATGCCTGGCATGTCACTTGGAAGAACAGGCAAGCTCTCTACGCAAGAGCATTGATTCTCTGTTAAAATAAAATAAAAAAACCCCACAGAGACAGGGACCCCAGTATCTGTTTCCCTTTATGCATAATACCATTTAATCATTTCAAAATGTTAACTCAAATAACCTTTAACCTGAATTAATGTCACATTTCCAACCAAAATGTTCAAAAATAAATAAAACCACTAGCACCCTTAAAATTTGTTAAGCTGCTTTGCGATATATAAAGCCCAAGTAAAACAAGGCAACATTTTCTGGCAACGTTTTTTAAGCAATGCTTCTATGGGACATTTTTCCAGTAACCAACAACCTCAAAGGGCAGGAAATATGGTTTTAGGTTGAAAATATAGGATACCAGTAAAATGTTTATCCCCACTATTTGAAGACAAATAAATCTGGTCCTAACAGTTTCTCGAGCTGTTTATGTTTGCTACAGTTCTGTCCATGCAGTTTATGTCTTTTGCTGGAAAGTACTCGTCTCAGAATGTTTCATTTACAGCAGCAGATTATTAAGCAAGAATGTAATCCCTCTCTGCTAAAAATGTAACCACATGCTGTCATTTTCAATTTTGACCTAAATATAAGTTAGCTGTACTTTTATGTTGTAAAGACTATATTTTTCTGAGTGTAACTCTCTTAACTATCTAATTATCTAACATGTCTTGTATATTTTGTAGTATATTGTAAGTACAGGCAAAACTCATGGTTTAGTTAGTATAGTTCTGGTACTGCTCCCCATCTTGGAAAAGATTGAACACAACTTTTTAGACATAATATGAACAACATCAATCAATAATTACAATTACCTGTTTCTAATATCAATTATGATTGATGTATATCAGAAGTCTAGTAGAAGGCCTGTATTATTTATTATTTCTTAGCAGACACCCTTATCCAGGGCGACTTACAATTGTTACAAGATATCACATTATTTTTACATACAATTACATTATTTTTTACACATTATTTTTACATACAATTACCCATTTATACAGTTGGGTTTTTACTGGAGCAACCTAGATAAAGTACCTTGCTCAAGGAAACAGCAGCAGTGTCCCCCACCTGGGATTGAACCCACAACCCTCCGGTCAAGAGTCCAGAGCCCTAACCACTACTCCACACTGTAAAGATTGGAAATATCCATCAGTCAGAGACATATGAAGCTGGGCAAAAATCCAGATATGACAGATCCCTACACTTTACCATCCAACAATATAAGTCAAATAATTACAGTAATGTTTTAATGTTTAGTCTGATCAGCCTAACTGCATTCTTATCCTAATTTAAATGAATTGACAGCAAGCGACAAACGTTCTTACCATGATAATTATGGCTGCTAAAAAATGAGTTCCAGTATTTCTTTTTACGAGTTTCACCAGCAGTTTGATTTGATGCCGTCTCAATATGAGTATAATAGAGAAGGCAAAGGACTATATTGTGCTGCACCTTCTTCATGTAACTGATTAGTTTTGTGAATATGGTAACCTAGCCTTAATGCCTCCGGACTGCTCAGCGTTTGATTTATTTCTTCATATTGTTTAATACCTTTCAGTGCCTTGAGTGAAATGAAAGCTTTAAAAATGTCTTTTTTAATGTATTGTATTTCAGATTCCACAGTCCTCTGTCCCCCTATCGGTCAACAATTGCTTCTGACCACATATACATTAATCAGAGGCTGTCTTCTGGATGTTACCTTAATGAACAAAACAGTCTTTGGTTTGTTTATGACAGCGTATTGAAACAAGCTGATACGGTATTTTCCAAAATGTAACCATAACTTATACAGAGGATTAAACCCCTGATTGCTAACCATGGATAACCGATTTGTTCTTGAACAGGAAACAACTTTTAAAAACGAACTTGTGTGGTTGTAATTTGACTTTTATTTCAATAAAATATAGCCTAAACAGTATATACTGAGAATACCCCACAGGAGTTATTATTGTGCTCCCGGGTTCAGCTGTGTCAGGATGCCCATTATAATCATTGTTGGGGTTCCCTGTCTAATATATATATATTTATACAATTTAGCTTCATGAGAATGCCTATATAAAGTTGTGAGACTCGTGGTTCCAGATAATACAGGATATATACTGTATCTATGTATAATTTCATTAAAACTGTACAGTATTGGTGGCTTCCAACATATAGCCTTCAATAGCCAATCAAGTGGGTCTACTGTATAAAAATAATTGTTTCATCATTGCTTGGCGTAGCTCTATATATGGGATTAGAATGGTGTGATGCCATCATGATTATGATGGCATCACACCAATGGACCTTCCAATGGACCTTCCAATTAAACATAAAACACACAATTTACAGTTTTGTGTGTGAGTGCTTCAGGAGTTCTACGAATCCTGTGGAAACTGATGAAAGTAGCATGGGAAAAACAGGTTGTACCAAAAGCATGGCGCCGAGCAGGTGGAGTCTTTATACCTAAAGAAAAAGATTCTAGCAGCATCAGTCAGTTTCGCCCTATTTCCCTATTAAACGTAGAAGGCAAGATTTTCTTCAGCATTATTGCTCAGAGATTGTCAACTTACCTATTAAAGAACTGCTTCATTGACACTTCAATACAAAAAGCGGGCATTCCAGGTTTCCCAGGATGCTTAGAACACATCAATGTGATCTGGCAACAAATTCAATCAGCTAAAAGGAGAGGAAGGAGCTCCATGTGACATTCCTGGATTTGGCTAATGCATATGGTTCAGTGCCACATGAACTTCTTTGGGCAGCATTTGATTTTTCAGTGTACCAATGACAATAACAAATCTAGTGAAAGCCTACTTTGGAGATTTGCAATTTAGTTTTTCAACTTCAGAATTCAGCACTACATGGCAATGCCTAGAAGTTGGAATAATGGCAGGATGCACCATTTCTCCACTGGCTTTTACCATGGCAATGGAGGTAATCATTAGGGCATCAAAATGGGTAGTGGGAGGAGAGCTTGGCTTCTGGAATACGACTACCACCAATTCGAGCATACATGGATGACATGACAACCATGACTACAACAGTAGCCTGCACTAATCGGGTTATTGGGCAAATTAACCAATAACATTGAATGGGCACGAATGCAATTCAAGCCCACTAAATCAAGGAGCATCTCTATAATTAAAGGTAAAGTAGTAGATAAAACGTTCTTCATTAATGGTGAGGCAATACCAACAGTGTCTGAGAAGCCAGTGAAGAGTCTTGGGAGATGGTACGACGGGGATCTAAAGGACACAGTTCGTGTGGGAGAAGTTAGACAACAAGCTGTGGAAGGGTTGAAGAGCATAGACAGCAGCGCTTTACCAGGCAAACTAAAACTCTGGTGCTTTCAGTTTGGCCTACTGCCAAGGTTGCTGTGGCCACTGACTGTATACGAGGTTTCTTTGACAACAGTAGAGAAGCTGGAAGCTTTAATCAGTTCACACATCAGGAAATGGTTGGGAGTTCCACGCTGCCTCAGCAGAGTGGGACTTTATGGTAAAGGAATACTGCAGCTACCTGTCTCGCTCTAACCGAGGAGTTTAAGTGCGCCAAGGTCCGACTGGAAATGACATTAGTAGAGTCACGCGACAAATGCGTAAGGGAGGCAGCACCTGTGTTGAAAACTGGAAGAAAGTGGGTGGCAAAGAAAGCTGTGGAGGATGCAAAGGCTGCCCTTCAAATTGGTGATATCATGGGGCAAGTTCAGCATGGAAGAGGGGGTCTTGGTCTCAGTTCAGCTCCTCCTACATGGCACAAGGCAGCCCCAGCGCAACGGAGGAAGCTTGTAGTCAACGAGGTGCAAAAGCAGGAGGAGAGGATGAGGTGTATAAAGGCCATTTCCCAGGGCAAGCAGGGAGAATGGATGAGATGGGAGAGTGTGGAACAACGCAAGATTGGCTGGCAAGACCTATGGTCAATGGAACAGAGCAGGATCAGTTTCCTTATAAGGTCAACATATGATGTTCTCCCATCACCACAGAACCTAAACCTCTGGGTAGGAGAGGATCCCTCATGTCCTTTGTGTTCATCACCTGCAACATTAAGGCACATTTTGACAGGATGTAAGGTGGCTCTTGGCCAAGGACGGTTTACTTGGCGCCATGACCAGGTGCTGCGATGTTTGGCCTTAGCATTGGAAGACAAGCGTAACATGACCAATAAGTTGCCACCTGTTCCATCAAAACAGTACACACAAAGACAACATTCCTCCGCCCAGGAGAGCAACCACCAAGAAAAGGTGTTAAAACCAATCCTCGCCCAGGACAACTGGAAGCTGCTAGAGACTGGAAAATGCTGGCGGATGTTGGTCAACGGCTTATTTTTCCACCTGAGATTGCCACCACAAACCTTCGACCAGATATTGTCTTGTGGTCTGGATCAGCACGCCTTGTTCACCTGGTGGAGTTAACAGTGCCATGGGAGGATGCTGTAGATGAGGCGTATGAGAGGAAGAAACTGCGGTATGCTCAACTAGCCACTGAAGCGGAACAGCGAGGATGGAGAGTCTGGGTTTACCCAGTGGAAGTGGGATGTCGAGGATTTGTGGCACACTCTACAACCCGGTTTCTCAGAGATGTCGGATTCAATGGCCAAGAGTTGCGTCGCACAGTGAAGAACTTATCTGAAGTAGCAGAGAGGAGCAGCAACTGGCTGTGGTTGAGACGGAAAGATTCTGGCTGGGGATCTCAAGCACAATAGAAAGAAAGAAAGGCTGATATACAGGTAAGTAAGCTGGGCTGAGTTGAGTGGGGACGGAGGGGGTGATGCTGGGACGCCAGAATCACCGCCGAGCCCTCTTGAGGTGTCGTGGGCTAGTCGACGAAACACCGAGGATGGAAGGTGCCCACTTGAAGACCCCAGAGATGTACCCTACTTAGCTCAATCCAGACGGTTGTCATGCTGATGCGCTGGGGAGACCGCACTATGGTTGATCCCGAGCCAGCATCGCAGCCGTTGTGTGTGCTGATGCGCTAGGGAGGCAAAATAAGCTGATCCCTGGAGCCAGCATTACACTTCAGCCATCAACACCAGACAGAAGGATATCTACATCATCATATGGAAGGAAGCGCAAATGGATGGAGACACATATGGATCACATTAGGTTACTGTGAAGCTACGTCTTAGTTGGTGCTTATCTTGGCAAGAGCCAAGTTCAAATCAGCATGAAGTTTTAACATCTACTCTCATGTAATGGAAATCATGTGACCAGGTCTCTCAGCTGTCCTCATGCGGCTGACCCTCACTGCCATTTAGTTGCTACTGGTAAATTAGCATAGTCACTGTGCACTTCCCATGCTTTCCCTGTGTTTATGATATGCCTTTACCACATTTTGCTTACTTTCGCCATGATATCCTGCAGTAAACATTCATAAGGGCCGTTCTTTCAATTCTGCAAATGCAGATCTCCTCCCTGTGCTGTTTGAGCTGAGGGATACAGCCCTGCATCAGTTGCTTTGCACCCACTCAGTTGCACTGGTATATAAACAGGTCCTCATAGCTATTGTAATCCATGGGTTTATGCTCTTTATATGACAAACTACTGCCACCTAGTGTGGGTCCTTCAATAAAATGCTACAAGCTGGTATCTATGTAGGTGACTTGGCCCCTCAGCTGTCTGTATTATTTATAACTGAATTCCTCTGTTGCAACCAATCAGCAATGAGAACTGCCCTGCATGAGAGGATATCTTGTTGTTTCTATTATGAAAGGAGCTTTTTCTCTCATACTTGATAAACACAATGATAAACCAAGGAGGTATAAAGATATAAAGAAAAAGTGTGAAATATACCATATATTATTGTTTATTTTAGTTCTCAGATTTCTGTGATATAGAAATGTTATACACCTGTCTATGAGGGTGATTGCTCATTAGTATTGCATTGCAGAAAATGTATTGAACAAGTACAACTTGCAGGATACACTCAGGGCAGCAGTTAAGCCAAGTTGCCAACAATTGAATACCTGGTTGTCTCCCAACACTAGCATACGACTTGGCAGAGATTCATACCATGAGAGATCCAGTATAGCCCTATACTCCTTCTGTGGGATTTCACTTTTGCATGTTGCCCTTACTGTCTACAAGTTGGAAATTTTGGCTCATGTAGAGAAAGAGGAATGTGTGCAGCAGGACTTTATGGTCATCATGCGTGTATCTACAAAATATACAGTAACTGGTACATGTATCTACAAAATATACAGTAACTGGTACATGTATCTGTAAAATATACAGTAACTGGTACATGTATCTACAAAATATACAGTAACTGGTACATGTATCTGCAAAATATAGAGTAACTGGTACAATTATCTACAAAATATACAGTAACTGGTACATGTGTGTATCTGCAAAATATACAGTAATTGGTACATGTATTTACAGAATATACAGTAACTGGTACATGTGTGTATCTACAAAATACACAGTAACCGGTACATGTATCTGCAAAATTTACAGTAACTGGTATATGTATCTGCAAAATATACAGTAACTGGTTTGTGTGTATCTACAAAATATACAGTAACTGGTACATGTGTGTATTTGCAAAATATACAGTAACTGGTACATGTGTGTACCCTGCTTACAAAGTGCATTTCTACAAATCTAAGATACATGCCTGCTTTTGATGATTTCTGCATTTCACTGCAGATTCAAATTCAATCCTTTTGTTTAGATACTGCAGTTGTCTAAATTGTTGTATTTTAGTTGTATTTTAGTGTCAGACACATGATAGAAAATGAAAGTGACAACAGTGTTGTGTGTCATGTGTGGGTCAATTTTGTGTTCATTTTAGTTCTCAGATTTCGGTGACAGGCATAACAGAGAGGTGAGACCATGGCTGAAGACATTCTAATAAAAGCTCTACAGCAGATGTGGTGGCATTTTTTGTCATCAGAAATCGGATAGATAAAGCTACTTTCCTACAATGACTCTCAAAACATTCACTACCTGAATTATTACCGGGTTATTGAAGCAACTTTAAAATCAACAAGGTTTGTTTGTTTTTGTTTTTTTCCCAAACGACAAGCCTTAGGCATACAGCTAGATTTGTCATTCTTTTTAGCCAGCCCCGCCAAGTTGAATTGTGCATGTTTTAAAAACACTAGAAAAGTGACTTTCCCTGCGGCTGCGGCTGGTAATAAGGATCTTTAATCCCTGCATGATAGGCTCTACCATAAGGGTAGCTTTCACTCGTCCCATAGCCTTGCTGTTAGACTTAGGGATGGGGTGTCCATGGCTGACCATGAGGATGCTGTTCTGGATTGGTTGTGGTCCTTTTCCTGGGATCAGTTGCATGCTGCAGATGTCTAGCTGGCTTTAATGGCATTACTGCTGGCCCCCAGTAAGACAGATGGTCTGCCACACTAGTAACTTTGTCAGGATGTGCTTTGCGCAACACCCAATGAAGGAGGTTGTTTCTGTTTGATGTTGAGAAATTACTTTTAAGAGGGAGCTTCCTGAGGTTCCTAAATCTCGATACGACTCACTAAAAATCCCTACAGCAACACAACAAAATATAGTACTACCTGAAATATTACACTTCTCATAACTACAGACTGCAGACTGACATGTATCTGATCATCCTTGTTCATATCTTGTTACTGATTTAGTTTGATGTGTGCAATTTATTTTGTATGCAACTGTGTCATTTCATTTCCATGTCTTTTTTTTAAGTAGTGTAAAGGAGGATGTATCCATCTTTTCGGAAATTGCATTTACCAGCAGTTGTGATTCTGCATTCCTCTGCTGCATTAACAGTCCATTTTTGTTTTTTTTCAGAAACCCATTTATTAAGCCAAAACAATATACTTCCTGTGTTACCTAGGTTACCACCAACTTGACTCTCCAAGGCCAGATGTCTCCTATGAGCAGCAAAGAACACTGCATGTTTGATTAACCCATTAAGTGCCATTGTTCTCAATTTTGTGGAGCATTATTTAACTGGCATCTACCTCTTAATTTAATTTTCTCTTTAACTATATTGTTATAAACTACCCTCATTTTGTTTACCACAAAAGTTAAGTCTAAATGTAACTTAATTCTGCAAACATAACCCTTCAGATGCTTTTATGATGCCTCAATATAAAATAAGAAACTGAAGCCTAAAAATGATACATTTCTTGGTGTTTTCCTCCCCACAGTGATGATAAAGCTCAATCGTCTATGTGTTGAGCTTCATAGTCGGTGTGAAATTTCACTGCTCTGATTACGGTCATGTCTAACTTGACTTCCCTCAAAATAAGACACAACAGTTTGTAGCCAAAACAAAGGATTTACATTTTATTCTGTGTTCTGATTTTATCAAAGAACATTTTATTTGGACTTAATGGGTTAAAATAACTTTGCTTGACAATCAAGTGTTTATTGGTTTTTGTAGAAAAGTTAATTGTAAATACATTTACTTATGTATTCATTTTCATACTGCAGTTTATGTATGCATATTCTGTAAAGAAATAATGAAACTGTAAATAACCAATTACAATGACATGTGAAGGCTTTAAGCTCAATTTACATGCTTTCATCTGTTTAAAACAGTCAAGGGTCTGATTCACTTCTTACAGTAGATAATTTCACTTGCAAATCACTGACTTCAAGCATGACATTGATTAGGGGGATGTACCCAGTTTGTTAATGAGAGGGGTGGGGACAATATCACTCTAAAGGGAAATGACCTAAAAACTACCTGAAAGTAAGGCATGTAAACATAGCTTTCCTTAACCTAGAATAGTATCAGATATCACAGTTTAAACTCGTGTAAACTGTTCTTTTGAAGCTCTCATTTCAATTAATTTTAAACCCCAAAATTAAAAAAGATGCTTTTTTATCCATTAGAAGTAAATATTTTGCAGTTCTTTGCGTACGTGTTCATGCAGTGTTGTGTAGCTGCTTCTATTTCTGTCCATAAGGTCCATGACGATAGCTGTGTGATCCACGTCTGGTAACACGTGCAGAGTCTCTTTCACAGAGGCCACCAAAAGAGCGCTGGAAAAGCGCAGTGAAGACTCCACTGGCACCACTTTATCCTTGATCCCATGCAGCAGAACGAACGGGGGTAACCTACACACAACACAATACTGATCAAGACTGGATTCCAAATATCTTTTACAACAGCAGAAAATCTTCTGCTGAATCTTAAAATCGTTTTTAAAAATGCAGTGTTTTATATAACAATTGTATTTATACTAGGCAGAAACATGAACGTGGGACAATGTTGCTTTAAACTGTTGCCCTGCTTTGCTTTGACAAATCAGACTTAAGACATACTAGTAAAAACAAACCTGAAGAATAGATTTACTTCATCAAATGTTGTGCAATTTAGTTTTTGGTGAAACTGTTTACTGCACTATACACTATATGGTTATAATAAACCAGAGATAGACATAAAACCTGTGCACAATTATGTGTTTTAATAGCTGTCTAAAAAAGACACGAGAAATCTTAATTTTATATTTGTACACATTTTTGTGTGGAGAGAGTCTACATACAGTACTCTACAGTAGCACCAACACGTTTCAATATTGATTTACCTACAACCATTTTAGGTATGCTATCAAAACTGTCTGGTTTTTTATTTGTTTCTCCAAGCCTTGTCCAACAAGACCAAGTTAAGTAATGAACAAACACTACCTTTAAAAAAAAGCTAAGCTGTACATCCATTTCATTATATTAAGATAAGGTAAATCAAACACACACACTGTAAAAATATGGACAAAAAAAGCACACTTTGGAAAACGAGTTGCAACAGTAACTTTCTGAAGAAGTATTGCCATTACTCTCTGGCACCTCCTTGTGGTAAATGTGTGCAAAGGGAAATACTGTACATTATATATATATATATATATATTACTGTAGATGTCCACTTTTAACATATTAATTTCAGTGAAGCTTGAAATTTGTTTCTCACGGTAGATAATGGAATGTGTCTTCAGCTGCACATGCCACCCATGCTAATCAACAAAAAACAATAGTTAAAGTAACAGACACCAGGAAAGCAGATTCAACAATAATTGTCAGCTTGTCAGAGCCCACCAGGTTAAAGAGGGGGCTATTCAACATTATAAACAGGATTACTGTCCCATGATTGGACTATGGATTTCTTTACCTACTGCATATCCGGATACAAATCCTTCTTTTACAGATTTGTTAAACACAGCTAAGAGTTTCCTCTACACAACAGAAAGGGAAGCCACTATGGTTACCAAATTAATCTTAATGATGCTATTTAGAGACAGACAGATCAAATCTAAACTACAACTGGGCAGGAAATAAGTTTAGGCACTTGTGCTCTAAAATATATCTTTAATTACCTCTAGAGGTATTTCTGATTGCCAATGTTCTAGTCCCTTGAGATTTTAGATAAAGAACAGTCTATTTAATTGATTTTATCAGCCATGGTACTAAATATTGCTGCCATTTAGAGAAAAAAACTAAATTGAATATTTTTCTCTGAAGCCACACTGGCAGACGCATGATCCCAGGTCCAGATGGTGTGGACTGCTTCACTGAGAAGCACCCCCTTACCCCACCCCAAACAACATTCATTTTAGCAACGGTCTTGCACTGAGAAACAACAGCCCAGGAGAGGGGGAGTGGTATGAAAGTAAGTGGAGGTGAGGTTTCATCCTCACCTAGAAGTGCTTTCTTTAGTCAGTGTGCTGATATACGTCGCTGGCGAATATCTGTCAAAGTTCTCTTCTCCCTTCATGACCCTGCACATTGCAGACACGTATTCAATCCCTCTCCAGGTTTCATGTCTGTAGTGGTCGTTAATGTGGTACACTCCACTCAGACCTAGCACAGGGCAACATTAAAAGGGGGTGGGGGGGATTTGCAATGCTTTTTTTACCTGCTAAAATACTTCATTTAAAAAAAAAAGCTATTCCACAACTTTAATCACGTTCAAAGAAAGGCAAATGAATCACAGCAACTGATTTTGGCATATATAACACTTGAGTGTGCAATATTTATTCTGGTAATTAATCATTGCTTCTAGCTACCGAATATTTTAACAAGGTAGTTCAGAAACGACTTATCATAAATTTGTTTAAAGAAAAACAGAACATTTGGAAATGTCTTTTTACAAAGTTTAACATAACCATTGACAAGCCATTTAAATATCTTCAAAATACTAGTTAAGCTTTACATGAAGCGTTTACTAAATGACTATGAAAACTGGATTTTGATTCAACTCCTGGTGTAAGTTCTTGGTTTAGCTTGACTGCTAATGTAATCCTGATATTTTAAACAATTAAAAAATACCTACCTATTATGCCCTTTAAAGAAGATAGAAGCTCTCTCTGCTTGGTGGTGTCAATCTTGATTTCCTCATTTTCTCCAGCCAAATACATAGCAGTAAGTGCACAGAGATGGGCCCCACATGAGTGACCCATCAGTGTCACTTTTTCCTGTAATACAGGAAACATTACAACACTTATCCACCTGCGTTACACATTGTTATTTATTAAAAAATGTACTATGACAAAGATTCAGTAAAATACATTTTTTAAAATAATTTTTCTCCATTGCACAATTTACTGGCTGCCATTTTGCTTACAGGACTGTGTCTTCTTTGGGTCGGGGTTCTTGATAAATCATGTGATATTGACCTTTCAACTCCACCTCCTTTGTTGTATAGTGTAAAAGCAGGTGCAGCCAACAGAGTTGAAAGGTTACAATATCCTAGTGATCTCGACAGACAGGAACCAAAGACATGTGGCAAAACATGGACTGACCAGAAGGGGCCACTAAAGTGCAGTATCCTCAACACCTCTCTCCTTTCTGGTCTCTTTCCCTCTGCCTTCAAAAAAGCCTCTATCACTCCCCTCCTCAAAAAACCTACCCTCGACCCCACCTCACTCCAGAGCTACCGTCCTGTCTCCCACCTACCCTTCCTCTCCAAAACCGTCGAGTGGGCTGTACACCGCCAGCTCTCTGCTTTCCTGTCGACCCTCTCCAATCTGGCTTCCGCTCTGCTCACTCCACTGAAACCTCTCTCCTGTCTGTCACCAACTCACTAAACTCTGCCCGAGCTGCCTCTCTCTCCTCTGTTCTAATTCTCCTCGACCTCTCTGCTGCCTTTGACACTGTCGATCACTCTATTCTACTATCCTCTCTCGCTGACCTGGGAATCTCTGGCACTGCTCTGGCCTGGTTCTCCTCCTACCTCTCCAACCGCACTTACCAGGTAACCTGGCGTGGAGCAACCTCCGCACCTCGCCCTCTCTCAACAGGAATCCCCCAAGGGTCAGTCTTGGGTCCTCTCCTGTTCTCTCTCTACACCCGCTCCCTGGGCCCCCTCATCGCATCCTGTGATTTCTCATACCATTTCTATGCTGATGATGCTCAGATTTTCCTCTCCTTCCCCACCTCTGACTCCACCATTCCCTCCCGTATCTCTACCTGTCTGTCTGCTATTTCCTCCAGGATGCACTCGCATCACCTCAAACTCAACCTCTCTAAATCTGACCTCCTTTTCTTTCCCTCCTCCTCCTCCCCCTCCTCTGATCTCTCTATCTCTGTTCCTCTGGAATCTACCACACTCTCTTCCTCTTCCTCCGCTAAGAACCTCAGAGTCACCCTGGACCCCTGCCTCTCTTATTCCCAGCACATCTCCACTCTGGCACGCACTTGCCGATTCTTCCTGAGCAACATCCGAAGAATCCGACCCTTCCTCACCAACTACGCCACCCAGCTCCTAGTCCAGGCCTTGGTACTCTCCCGCCTAGACTACTGCAACTCCCTCCTGGCTGGCCTCCCTGCATCCGCCACCCGTCCGCTCCAGCTCATCCAGAACTCCGCTGCTCGCCTGGTGTTCTCCCTGCCTCGCTTCTCCCATGCAACTCCACTACTCCGCTCACTCCACTGGCTCCCGATCACCGCTCGCATCCAGTTTAAGACTCTTGTACTAGCCTACAGATGCCTTGACCAGACTGCACCCAGCTACCTCCAGACCCTCATCTCTCCCTACACCCCCACTCAACCTCTCCACTCCGCCTGCACTAGAAGACTGGCTCTACCTCCTCTACGCTCCCCTGCCTCCAGAGCCCGCTCCTTCTCCACCCTCGCCCCGCAGTGGTGGAATGACCTTCCTACAGATGTCAGGACTGCCCAGTCCCTGACCACATTCCGGCGCCTCCTCAAGACTCACCTCTTCAGAAAGCACCTGTAGAACTCTGTTTTTCCCCTGGGACACATATCACCCTTTCTTAAATGCGCTTTACTTGCTCTTATCTGCCCCCTATTTTACTGCATTTAATCCTGTACTTCAGAGTACTGTAATCTACCAAGTGTTTAATCTGTAGTATTTTGTATTTAATTATATCCTGATGTAACTATCACTGACACTGTTATCTGCTGTATTATTGAATTGTATTTTGTCACACTTGTACTTGCTTGAACCAAAGTCATTGTATTCATCATTGTATTTATCTTGCTCTTAATTGTATTATTACTTGCATTGTGATTCTTGAAATGTATTTGTTTACGACTGTAAATCGCCCTGGATAAGGGCGTCTGCTAAGAAATAAATAATAATAAGTATCCGCAGCTGATTTTCCTCCCTAACCATCAGCCCCAAGCCAAGATCAGCAATTCAGCCTTCTCTCAATTCCACAGTATAACTCACCCTACACTCCACATGGTTGTGCTTTTACCAGGTCAGCCCTCCTTTGAATTTTAACATCCGAGACACCAGCATGTTGCATTTTAATCACCTGTCTTGTACTGTATTTACCTTGTCGATGCCATAACTGTGCCCATGGTCTCTTGTCCATCCAATACAATCAACCAGGTCCTGGACCATATCTACAATTGTGCACTGCAGGAGAAATGGAAGAATCAGGTACTATATTACGGTAGGAGTAGCAACAGATAACCTGCTGTTCCAGAGTTAATGAGGTTAAAGCACTTAATCAGAGTACGGTGTCTTGCAACAAAACATACAGGTATGAACAGACTACAAGTGTACTGGTAGGGAAACACTGCTTCTACATGTGGTCTTGGATTAAATCAGAACACGTGGTCATATTAAATGAAAGCGCCTGTGTGACTTACCTTCTTGATAACAGAGCGGACCTGGGGGTCCTTTATTTGAAACAAACTTCTGTTAATCTGCTGGACTATGTCCCTTATAGTGGGCTGAGAAAAAAAAAAAAAAAAATCATTTAGTAAAATTGACTGGAACAATATAACCTAGAGAAGTCTAACAACAATAGGTCTCCAGGTTTCACAAAGCACTTCTAGGTACAAGTCTGCTACAGTTACAGCCATGGCCAGTTATTCAGCAATCACAATTTCCTGATTGGTCCTCAACACAAAAATCACTCAATGTAGCAATTGTGTTTTCTTATGACCAGCTTTGAACATTCTAGAGCGTATTTGCAGCATCACTTGAAATGACTAGAAAAGCTTTGTGTAACTGGGCCTAGAACAATAACACCTACACCCAGTGGTCAAATTGGGATTTTAAAAGAGGTGGAACGGTTGTGGCCCATGTAAGGGGAACGGAATCCTACTTTCAATCAGAAGATCAGGAACGGAATCCTGAAGAGGCGGAACAAGCAAAAGTGCAGAATGTAATTTCCTTCATTTGTTATTGTTGGCAAAAGAAAAGGTGGAGAAAAGGAAGTCTGACATAAAAAATGCCATCAGCCTGAAGGGCAGATACAATTATAGGTGGATGCAAAAACAGTAGCGTATCTGGATATCAGTACTACTACAGCCAATGCTGGCCACTACTGCTAAAATGTCCTTAGTAACTGGTCTAACACAATGGTCTGCGGTCATTTTAAGAAGCTAAAATCCACAGAGCTGTTTCATAGACTTCTGGTTCCCATGGTAACCACACTTTGATAGTGTCAATCTATGACGCAACAGGTGTCTCTGGCTCATTCTTTTATTTGAACAGGGAAAGACAAATGGATCATCTCAAATGTTAATGTCATCCCTTGTGACACTTCCGATTACACTTTTTTAAATAAATTGGTACTGTAGGTGTTTGCCTGCAATAACAGCCAGGAAAAATCTAAGTAGTGATGAGGAAGGTTGTTTGCTTACAGTACCTTAGGATAAAGTGAATAGTCGGTGCAAATGACTACAACATTTAAGTCATTGGCCAGTTGCTGAGCCAGCAGGCAGTACATGGTCCTTGAGCCTGACTCCCAGCCACCTCCAAAAACATATATGAGAGCAGGCAGGCGAGCAGAACTCTTATCAAACCCCTTCACTGTGGGAAAGTAAACGTCCAGACTGTTTTCATTCTTCCCAAACTGTATGTCCTTGAAAACAGGATAAGAGTCACACAGATGTTTAATTCTACCACAATATTAATTTGACATGGCAATCCTGAACGCTGTCAACATCTCATAGCCAGATAATGCCCACAAACAATACATGTTTTAAATGAATTTGGGAACAATGTGCATGTCTCACATTAAAAACACTGACACCTGTCCCTGAAGTGAACAGTCACCAGATTGTTGTTCATAACTTGGACATTTCTGGACAACCAGTTGACACATTGTTGGCATTATAAAGGGTTAACGTTTACACCAGAAATAGAAAATTAAGCAAACAACATGTGCTGGTATACGAGTTGAGCCGTACGCTAACAGAGTTTCAAAAATGATCCTCACCTTTACACATGATGCTTCGTTTAGGCTTCTATAACAAGCCTTCCACTGGATGTACAAGTTTGTATATCTTAAGTATGATAGCAGATCTAGCAATGCCACTGTTAGGTTGTAGACTCTCCTAGAAAGAAGACCAAGAATGTAAAAAGTGTTGAATGGTTTATTAAAATTCTTTGCCATACACATTGTGACCTTTCAGATGTGGTGCTGTTAGCTTAACTGAAGACACAGCCAACTAATCCAGACAGATATTATATTACTGCAGCAACAGTCATTTGGTCTTAACTACAATCTCTTTAAACTTTACACATTTCAAATGTCCTGTTTCTTTAAGAACATAAGAAAGTTTACAAAGGAGAGGAAGCCATTCAGCCCATCTTGCTTGTTTGGTTGTTAGTAGCTTATTGATCCCAGAATCTCATCAAGCAGCTTCTTGAAGGATCCCAGGGTGTCAGCTTCAACAACATTACTGGGGAGTTGGTTCCAGACCCTCACAATTCTCTGTGTAAAAAAGTGCCTCCTATTTTCTGTTCTGAATGCCCCTTTATCTAATCTCCATTTGTGACCCCTTTGTCCATTTCAAATAGTGAACGGTCATAAGAAAAAAATATATGGAAAAATCATTTACATTTTATAGACAATATAATATAGCAGGGTCCAAAATTCCAGTCCTTGAGGTGCAGAGGCCTCCTGGTCTTTATTCCACTGAAGAGGCAAGTCGATCAACAACTTCCCTGAAGGGAAGTACGTTGTTTGGGTGAAGTTTTCAAACTGCTCCCTAACTGAACTTTCCTCCAACTCGATCAACTCAACCTCATGCAACTTCCCAGTAACTTTTTTTTTTTTTTTTACAGAGAAAGGGACATATTTGAAATGAGGGATGATACTACTCCTAGGGAATAAATCAAAGAAATTGGTTTAATTTCCCAAAACAATTCCTGGGAAATATTAGTCAAGATATTTGCTATTGTTGTGTTCATTACAATCAATGACACGTGCTTAAGCCCAAAACTGGCTTTCTCCTTTACTATGTTTACTTTTTTGGGAATAAGTAAGAATTACCTTAGAATTGTATTTTTTGTGTTTTGTTTTGTTTTTAAACAAAAGTGAACCCGTTTTTGAATGGTGAAATGTACTGTAACGTTGCTTATACTTTTCCAAATGGAACGCACAGCAGTCTTAGTTTATCCAGTGGGAATGGGAGATGTGTCTTTAAGAAAAAAACATGCACAGCAATTGGCTGTTCTTCTTCACTTCCATAATCCAACCAATTTGCTTATTTTGTACTTTTTGAAATAATATATTGTTTGTATTGTACCAAATTGAAACAATTTAACCTCATTCCAAGTCTTAACAACTAAATATTTTAAGATACAGTACCTAATGTATACTTAACAACTAAATATTTTTAAGATACAGTAGCTACTGTATACAAACTGGAACAAGCTTTCATTAATTCAACCCCAATCATGATAATTTAGGGCAAACAATGTCTGACTGATGCCTGCTCATGCCATGGTGCCAGAGGAAAACCAGCTGTGGTATATTGCTGTCTGACAATATGTCAATCATTAATACTTAGTTGTGCAGAGGTTTTACACTAAACTACTTCAGATAAACCATGACACTTTGGCATTTATAGTACCGTTTACTAATAATTTCCACATACTGTACCTTGGACTTATTACTTCCAAATACTTTTTGTATCCAGGTAAACTTGGCAAGCCATGAAACCACTGGCCAGCCACAGACAGACAGTAGGGAATCCCCACTATCAGGACTCCAGCAGCAAACAATGCAGAATACATTACGGCTACAAAACAAACAAAAACAATATCAAGTAAAATGTTAGGATTACCTGCTATCCCTGCCAATAAAGTACTATAGTAGCACTATAGTATATTGTAGTAGTACTATGGTATTCCATAGTAGTACTATAGTATATTGTAGTAGTACTATAGTATACTGTAGTAGTACTATGGTATTCTGTAGTAGTACTAAAGCGATTTTTAGCGGGGATGGTTTCAGCAAGACAAACATACGCTTATAAATAAAGCATTTATGTATAGTACTGTACTTAAATACTGGGATTTGTAACAATAAAATACTTGCTATTGGTTCAGCTCAAAGGGGGTTACATTATCCCCATCAGAATCTGATGAAATAAAAATAATAAAAAAAATACTGATGAAAATGACCCCACAGACAGACTTACAGACTTCAAATCTGAGGCAGGTATCAGAGGTCATAATTTGACATGCGTGCAAGGAGGAGAAAACAAAACAAAACATTAAATGCTATTGTGTCCAGTTTGTCTTTTAAATCACATTACATTTATTAAATTTAACAGTAACCATTTTTAGACACTGCATAGCATTCATAACCGATTCATAAAGGGTACATAGCACTAAACCAAAGAGTGTTACACACACACACATATTCACACAATGCCTATAGAAAGTCTACACCCCCTTGAACGTTTTTCACATTTTGTTGTGTCAGTGCCTCAGTTTCATGCATTTAAATGAGGATTTTTTTCCAGTTATCTAAACACCATACTCCACACTGTTAAGGGGAAAAAAGTTTTTTTTGAGAAAAAAATTATATATTAAAAATACAAAACTGAAAGATCATAATTGGATGTCTCCACCGCCCTGAGTTAATACTTGGCCTCCTCTCGTTTGTAAACTTTCTAAATGTTCTTAATGTATTACCGCCACACACGCTAAGAAAAAAAACGACTTACAGTACTGTACTTAGAATTTGTTTACCTGAAAAATCACCGATTACCTTATATATTTTTATTACAACTTATACTAAGTAACAAATGACGCATTACTAGGAATTTGTGTAATTAATGTTTAGAAATGTGACCAAAAACAAAGTCCACTATCTTCTTGAGTAAAATAACATTTTGTAATGCTTAGAACTGTGGTTCCCAACCTGTGGTCTGGAGGGGGTCCCATGGAAAACAAAATAAAAATAGCCTCCTCGCACCGGCAAGTCCCCCATTCAGAATGCATTAAAGTGCGCTCAGCGGAGGCATGTATGAAATCAGTTGAACAAAATAAATGTTCTTTTTTAGTTAGCCATTGGGTGATGGGTGGTAATACCTATTTTGTGATTTGTGCCTCACCTGTCAAAAGAGACGAACTGAATGCAAAACGAGGAAGTGCAGCTATATCTATCTATATATATATATATATATATATATATATATATATATATATATATATATATATATATATATACTTGGAAATGGGATTTACTGAACCGCGACCGCTGTGTATGTTACGAAAGTTTGAAGCCAGCTAATCGTCGGCGCCACTTAGAAACGAAACACAGTGACCCCGACTCCAGAAACAAGTGGATTAGAAACCCCTACGTGAACGTTGACAGTGAAATGCACCTGAACCTGGACCTGGACATAGGACAGACGAACACTGCAGAGACATGTGACAGGTCTTTAAAGCAAAGATCTTTTATATACACAAGATGGTCAACTCCGCTCCGATTTAACATTGCAACTTCCATCCGAGACGAGGCGGTGCATCCTGGGAATCCAGAGAGTTCCGGTGGCGAGTTTTCTCTTCTCTCTATGATGTAAATTCTGCCTCGTTATCTATTCCAAGCTTTCTCTTTTGAAAACGATTGTATTTTTTTTTTAGAAAGATTCATCTGGATTTATTCAGAGACACTGCTCCTTAACACGTATGCGTTATTATTTCTACGATCGATGTTTTCAATCTTTATCGTAACCCCCCCCCCCCCAAAAAAACAAACTTTTATATTCAATGTGATTGACGTTGCACTTTATAATATTTATTATGGAGGGAAAAATATATATTCAACCGATTGTGGAGCTGCCATATAAAAATGTGAGAAACATCAGTGTGTCCATCTGTCTGCGGTTATTACATAGCCTACATTGTTCTTATACAGTTCTACATGTATGTCCTAATACAGTACTGTGAACACGGTTTATATTTTCTGCACTCTTAAGGATAGTTAATTCACTACAGGATTGTCCGTCAGCCCCGTTGAGACTTACTCATATGTGTTTGTGGGTTGCTTTGAGCTCCCTATGAGATATTCGGATACAAACAAGCCCTTATAAAGCTAATTTGATACGAATCATATGCAAAATTTTGACATATGTACACATCGTAGGAACCTTAAAAACCTGTTTATTGCAAGATGAGATTTCCTAACTTTTACTTTATTTTCAATTTAGCATTTTTTCAGTACCAATCAATAATAATGAGAAAGCGTCTGAATTGAATTATATAAAGCTGGGCATGAGGCTTAAACTGTGTATTGCCTTTATAGCCTTGTACCATAGGACAGAAATCACATGCGAGTGACACTTAAATCTCTCGGTTGTTAATGATCATTTTAATTAACATTCAAATAAATGTGGGAACATAGAACACAAATGATGCAATATGGGTCAGACATAAAAAAAGCTTCAGTCCCTGGCAGTAAAGTACGAAAGCATTAGCAAGTGCATAATATAACATCCACTGAGGTTAATGGGTCAGTGGTTTTGTTAGTTTACCAGAAAGTCCTATAGCTAATATAGACAATAGCAGCAGAATTATATATATTATATATATTTGTTTTGTTTTTCGAAACCTGTTCTTAGATTCCTTCTACGGAACGGACCAGTAGTAGCATTGCCTTCAATAGAATAAAACAGTGTAGTTTAACAAAAAAAGGGAATAACTTTTCTGTCCTTTACTTCTTTTTGGGTTTTTTTCTTTTGTAGCGAGAGAAACACCATGGACTTAAACCGTTCATGCCGGCTGCACACGTCCACATTGAATTTCCTTCAGCTTCCTGCATTGTACAGGTTTACCTTTACCCACTTTTTTTTCAAAAATTCCAACCCCCAAATGAAAAGGGAAAGTTTCTAAAATGTAATCATTTAATAAGTAAATTGAGCCTGATTCATACATTTTATCCCATAGACTGATGCCTCTGACATAGTAGGTCTAGGAACAGATCTCTCCCAGGAGGTAGGGCGTGTGGGGCATTGGGTGTTGGACATTAGTAGGAAGCTGCTTGTGTGAGAGACTCAGAGACCAAGTATGCGGTAATCGAGAAAGAAATGCCTAGCCGTGAAGCTGTCATAAAAGAACAAAATGAACCGAAAGCAAGCTTATGTGCACCTCTCTTCCTGTGTGTGGGCCCGTCCGCCTGCATGCGGTTTTTCTCAAATGTCCCAAACAAACGTCGACCTTGCAGTTCCCCAGTTCTGCTGGGGGCCCTACGCTGTAGTGTAATTTGCATAGAGGTTAATCCGGCCCTTACCAGACATCTCATTAGGTAAGTGAATCAATTTCCTGTATGGCATCGTTATCAATTGCCGCACTGTAGTGGAAAGCAAAATGAACAGGCTTTCCTTGTATAGCGGCTGTGTGTCACTATGATAATAGTACATGGTGGTCCGTAGAATTTTTGGGGGTTCAAAAGGGGTCCACACACCCAAAAAGGTTGGGAACCACTGGTCTAGAAACTACCTGACTCCACCCCAGGAAAAGCATTCCTATTCTTATTGGGCAGCCTGACAGACATGTTTTAGAGCTAATTTGGGAGTGCAGACCACAAAGAGGAACTTTTACAGTAAAATTATTTTTAATAGAGGTATTTTTTTTTTCTTGAACCAGCTTAACTATCTCTTCAACCACGCCCATGCTAAGGCGTTGATGCATTAAGAACATAAGAAAATGTACAAACAAGAGGAGGCCATTCGGCCCATCTATGCTTGTCCAGTGTCTAGTAGCTGATCCATCTCAAAGTTGGGTTTTAAAGGATCCAAGTGATTCAGCTGTTTTAAATGTCAACTCCTTTTAAGGGTTTAAAGATTTTAAATGCAAGCACAGGGGAGAGTGCTCCGGCAGAGCCACCAACCCCTCCTTGTACATCGATGCACCTGGAAGTCATTGGATGTCTCCCATCCTGCTACTGTCCAGGCCCACATTTCTACAGCTTTGCGGTAGAGGTTATATACGCAGTACCAGATATGAATTCTTACAAAAGTGCACATAAAAGGCCAATAGAAATGCACCGCAGGTACAGTATAATAGGTCTGACCATTAAAGTTGTAGTGTTAATCATTAAAACAAAATGAATCGTGCACAGCCCACACTTGGACACACCATGTTTGAACACACTTCCCAACCATCTGCTGAAGTGTGGTCAGAAGTGTGTTTCAGAGTGTTTTCACAATGGGAGTGGAAATAGCATGACATGCAAAGCTGTTGATGAATGTGTTTATTATGACTGGGATGTGAAAACACAGAAAATATCTTCTCTGGGTTACGTAGTTGCTTCTCAGCCTCAACATTTAGTAACATACAGTGCAGCCAAGCAACTACAGTCTATTTACTGTCATTCTTACTGCAATTTTAAAACAGGCTGTACAATGAAGAACTGTAACAGTCTGGAATAATTTCAGCTTATGCTCAGTTGATACTATTTGTTTCAAAACGGTGTTGTCAGCAGAATTATGGGGAAAAAAATAATTATAGTCATTAAATAAATGTTCTGGATATATCACTTCCAGGTTTGAAACGGAAATAATTGTGCTAACTTTGCCTCAAAGAAAAAGTCTGGCCCATTATCATGTGTAAAGTTTTACACTGCAAATAATTGAGAACAAATATTCTGTGTAGGAGCATTCAATGAGAATAATAATTATAAATATCCAGTTTTGCCTAAAGGACAAAAATGCTTTCATATTCCACAGATTGAGAGTCAATCAACCGGTGATTTTTTTTCTTTTCTATGTTCGGCTATGAAACCTGTAGTAAGCATATGGAGATCTCTGGTTGGCTGATTTTAGATTAGCAACACTGGTGTATCCCGGTGTAAGAAAAGAGCAGGTGGAAGCACTGCTAGAAACACCACAGCATTCCAGTATACAGTGAGGGGATTGAGTCAGTCTTACATATTTGTATTTGCTTATTCGTTAGATGCTGGATTTGGGAAATGCAGACCCTTCCCTTTGCGCTGAGGGGAACTCTCCTTCCAGGATTAGTGGCTACAGCATTTAACCAAAAACAGCCCGATGTCAGTGAGTATTGTCTTATGTTGTATGTCTGTTTGGAAGCTGATAGGTATTTATTTTGTGTGCTGTCACTTAAGGTCAGTGTAATGTTGATTTAATGATGTTGACATTAGCCATGTAGACTTGGCTTTACGAACTTGAGTGCTCAGAAATGAACTGTTGATTCAGGTGGTATACTGTAAACTGTCTTAAAAGACTGTTGCTTCTGTTAGTTTTGTTGTTTTATTGCAATGGATGATTTTGATCCCCAGCACTTAAACCTGCCTAATACAGCTTGTGTATAGAGCATATCTTGAAAAGATATCAACTGTGATGACAGAAATCACATTCAGGCAGCTAAAAAAAGGAATACATTTCTTAACAATCCACATCAGCGCTGCTTTATGCATTACTGTCAGGCATCATCATCTTCACTCACTAAGGCTTTCAATGAAATGCATTTCCATGGAAACACTTTGATAAAAGTAAGCATAGACTGTTCTGGACTTTAATGAAAGGAGAAACAGCGTGGTACCTAACTGAAGTAGCAAGCAGGCTTTCTAGTCAATAGTTGTTTGTAACATTTTAAAGCAAATGTGGGAGAGCATTTTACAGTAAGAAACTCTTACTGATTTCAACAGGAATATGAAAGGCACTGAATGGTTTCATTCATAAACAGTGCCAGTAAAACATGGTTGTTTTGGAAACCAGAATTAAACCATTGATTTTCTTTCCACTGGCAAAGATGCATCAGTTTTATTAAACTGTGAAAACATGTCTTGTGTGCACGGGATGTTCTAACGTGTTTTCTTCTATGGATGTTTGTTTTTATGAAAGCTAGCCACTGGTTATTATTATTATTTATTTCTTAGCAAACACCCTTATCCAGGGCGACTTACAATTGTTACAAGATATCACATTATTTTTACATAGAATTACCCATTTATACAGCTGGGTTTTTACTGGAGCAATCTAGGTAAAATACCTTGCTCAAGGGTACAGCAGCACTGTCCCCCACCTGGGATTGAACTCACGACCCTCCGGTCAAGAGTCCAGAGCCCTAACCACTACTCCACACTGCTGCCATAAGCATAATCATTTGCGCGAGTTGGAGTGATGTACCATCCATGTTAGGCAAACAACCTAGTCGTCGTGTGTGTTTTTTTTTTGCTTGTTTGTTTGTATTGAATAAAGAAAAATACATTCTTTAACAAAGACACAAGGTCAAAGGAGGGGGTTCATAGTCAAGCCAAAATGTAGGTATGTGTGTATTTTTATCCTCCTATTTGTAAGCCAGGTAGTGCTGCCAGTGAAGATAGTCCTTGGATGCTGTTTCAAGATGTATCACAATTCTGTTTCTGTAAACAGCCTGGCAGTGAGGGATTATCTATTTTAATAAACTGTGAGTTTGCCCACTGAGGGGGAGTGAGACAGGGAGATAACAACAGATGGGTATCTCGTACCTACTGTATCTAGTTGTTGCTAATTTGCAAATATTGTGGGCCAGAGCCATGTATCTCTTTGGGGAAGCTGTGTTGTAAATCAAACGGTGGCTATGGACTCCATAGGTTAACCTGTAGGAACAGACCAAAGAACTGGACCTCATCTCATTGGAAGTTGTTGCAGAGTACAATGCTCAGCCCAAAGGATCAGCCCATATTTGGGTGGCTTTAGCACGTCATTATGAACAGTATGTTTTATAGGTGCACAAAGTGATTTAAGCATGAATTATACACAGTGGGATTTATTCAGTTGATCTTAATAGTGGCAGATCTACAGTAAATACTGTACTGTGCTGCCTTTAAATTGTTAAAAGAAGGAAACTTTGACTACCATTTCTAATAATGTGTGCATTTTGCCTCCATTTATATTAATTGAATAGACACCTGACTGGAGAGGGCAAGATGTTTTTTGTGTGTGGCTAAAAAGGTTTAGTGGAAGACAAGAAACAACCATCAAAACAACAGACTGGTCTTAGGCTTATACAGTATATGATTTGACAGGATTTCAGTAGTGAAAAAATAAGATATGTGTGAACTTCCATGTTTTGTCTTGGCACTGAAAGTCTTTTAAAGAAACTTCCAGGTCACCTTTTCAGTTGTTTCATGTGTTAAAAGATTACTTTTCAATCAATTAATGGAGCCATTCCTTTATTTGTGGGGCATAGGTCTATGCAAGTTGATGTGATTTTTATTTTATTTTGATTATTACTAAACGAGTGCACACACATATAGAGGGTCCACATAATAGGGTAATAATCGATTCACAGCCTAAGCGCTGTCGGACATAAGCGCTGTCGGACGTAAGCGCTGTCGGACGAAAGTCTCCTTGTACCTACAGTGTGTAAAATCTGATGAAAGTCAACTCGGGCCAAAGTGACATCAGATGTTCTTCACTAACCTGTACTATGCTGTGGGTCCCCACAAAGGCAGAGAGCAAATTAAAAGTGAAACTGTAGAAGTGTTGTGTTGCACTACTTCTACTATTAATGTATGTTGTGTAGACTAAAGGTGTATGACTTTAGAATTTCCAAACACCGTTAAATGTATCCTCTTCTTGGGCTGACCTAGGTTTGGGACCTGGAATAATCGCACAGTGCCTGAAAGGTTAAAAACAGGCTAGGTGTGTATGACAGAAGCGGCAAAGCGCTCTACTGCTGCAGCTTCTGAACGTCCCGATAAAAAAGCACTTTGTTTTAATGACTTACAGGGCCACCATACTTTGCAGTACAGGCTTGAAACACACATCAATGGATAGGGGAGGGACTGACGTTCACTTCCTGATAGTTTTGTTTTCGTGTGACGTCCCTGGAGGGGCATTTAGTGTCTAAAGGGAGGAGACTGTTTACAGCCTCCAGGAAGAGACAAAAGCAGAAACAAAACATCAGAAACTTGTTTAGAGCTAATAAAAAAGGGGACACACTGTAAATCTGATGTATTTGACTCATAATTATTTTAGAACATTTATTCTGTCTCATGTGTTTTAATATATATGTTTTTACAACATTTATAAATATCAAGAAACGAGTGGATATAAGCATATACTATTTCATGAACTAATGAAATGAGTAACTATTATTTTATTTATAAATATTTATTTTGAGAACATAAATCGAGAGTATTGTCTATTATTGCTTATAAAGACCCCGAGAATAAACATGTATTATGTCACTGCAATAACTCAGGTGACATGTCTTGTAATTTGCCCAAACATCAACATTTTTCAACAAAACTTTCAGGAAGTATTGTAAGGGCCTTCGGGTCATAGAATAACACATTTTTATACATGTATCTCCATGCAGAATACATAATAAAAACGACTTAACTTAAAAACAAAACAAACAAAAAAAATCAAACAAAAAATGAAATATTGTGTTGAAAAAAAAGTGAAAAGTTTATATGGTTTCTGAAGTACTTTAAAAACTGTCCCCCAGAGTGTTCTGAAAAAAGGACACCATTTGTAAGATGCTACTGTAAAAAAATATATTTTAGTGAATGTTTATCGGAAGAGAGTCAACTACAGCCAAAAAAACACCTGGTCCTGGGGAAGCATCTCACTGAAAAATGCTTGGTCCTGAAAGGGTTAAATCACAGGCTCTCAAGTAGGCATACCAAAATCCTGGGACATCTACCTCAATATAGTGAAAACAGAACAGAGCAGATGACAAGCCTACCTACTATATGGTGTAATTGTCATTAGGAACTCAAGATTGTTTGAGAATGTATTGTCCTTGAAGCAATGGGAAACTGTCTTTAGCAGACTTCATTTTTTTTGTAATGCTGTCTGTTTACGTTTTACTTTAATTGACCGTGCAAATAATGTACCATTCAAATGTAGTTCTAAATCAATTTCAGTTCATTAGTATGCAAAGCAGGTAATCTGCATGTTATGTCTACAAACAGGGGGAATTAGAATTTGAAGTATTTGAAATCCTTGATTTAGAAATAATATTTTACTTGCATTGTTTTTCCAAGTCGTGTAGTGTCTACGTGAATTAGAAACGTTTGCTTTGTAATAGCAGGAAGAGCACCAATATGTACACAGTATAATTAATTGCTATCATCAGAACTTATTGGTGCCAGTATAATAAAGTTTACTGCAACGTTAAGCCCCAGGGAAACACTGATTTAATTGCTTTTGACTTATTGACTAGCACAACTGCAAATAGAGTTCAAACTATGACCTAGTAATGATTTGTTTTCTGACGAGACCATGCGGGTAATCAGTATTACAAAACAGTCTTTAAATGAGAATATTTTAAATAAACTCACCTCGGAAAAGTTGCCGCAATGTATATATTTGCGAGTCCAATCCAGCTTTATATTGCTTGTGTAATTACTTGGCAGAAGGTGTTGTAGCTGTCCTGATGGCTTTTATTCATTTACCTTGAAAGAGATATCTTGTGGGCATTCACAATCTGTTTTACAGCCAATTGGATCCAAGCCTGATGTAGGTTTGTATATTTCAATATAATTAAACAGCGTCCTGTACTGATTTGCCATGCAAATGCAAGCACTCCACTACCAATTTGAATGTCGTTAGTGCTGGAAGGAGAAAGGGATTGATACCGTGACCTTTTAAGTCTGTTGTTGTTTAAATGCACGCCACTTGGCTTCTTCTTTGCTCTTCTGCTGTTTTAAAAAAAAAAGCAATGAAAATTGATAAGGATGAGCAACAAGATTCTTGAACTATTACTCAGTGTCATGGACCGAGCTGTAGCTTCAGCCTTCAATTGTTATATTGCATTAACTATGATTTTTAAATCCATTTCACTGACATGATCAAAGAGGACTTGAAAAGCATTAAGTGGGGGGCTGCACTTTACTTTTTTAGTCACTACATATTAACTAACCATTAAAAAAGTATGAAAGACATTTGGTTACTTGTGTTTGAAAATCATTATTAAACAAAAAACGTAGCTATTACAGTAAAGCCTTACTCTTATACTCTTTTAATAGTGTTCCTTGTTCTCAAATTGGCAATTGGCCACAGTTTGACGTCCTGTCAGCCATTGAAAGAGAGCATTTCTCAGCATACTCGCATCTGTGTACAGTGACTCACGGCACATAGTGTGACATTTGCTTGTCTTTGCAAAATAAAATCCAAATGCGGAGAAAATGTATGGAACTTTTTTGTTAGCTACAATTACTTTAAATGTGCCACTAAGCCCTCAAACAGCTCTGGTCTAACAAAACACCATGTCATTTTCATTTCTTAAGCTCTCCTCATAGTTTCAGGAATAATCTCTACACAAACTAGTGTAGGTAACAAACAACAATCAAATCAAATTTGAATGGGAGGAGCAAGAAATGCTTTCTATAGTAAATGCACTAAATTCTATTTAAAATAATGTTATTGAATTCAAATTAGAATCACAATTAAAATGCATTGTTGTTTAATAAAAATTAGAAGCTCTAACAGTTTCAGCAGTGACTATTTTTTATACAGTTTACTCTTTCAGCACTAACTTAACATAAAAACAACCATATACTCTTACAGAAGGCCATATCTCAATATACAGTATAGGCACATACAGAAGATTAGTTATCTTCCTAAACTGCAACAGCAGTCTGCAGTTTGAGTGAAGTTATCTTTCCCAGACTAATATACAGACCTGCAGTGTTATGAGAGTTAGAAAACCTTTAAATAATTGTTTTTATACCTTTCCTAAACCTTTCCTAAATCCTTCAGTTTTAATTATTTTTGCATTGCATAATTTAACACTTAGTTACCGAGAAGAATTTAGACTTTGTAAGATAAGTTATAAATGTACAACATATCCAGTTTTAATTGCAAGTGCACCCAGTGTGTTGTGCTATTGAGCTCTGAAATTGAAGTGGGAATGAAACCAGCAACTGAAATCAGCTGCAAGAATTCTCTTTCTTTCCTAAAACCTGTGTGGACACTTGAGCTGTGACTGAACCAACTTGTTTAATCTAATTTAGTCCCTTTCTGATGAATTCAGGATCCAGTACATTTCAATGGGTCCTTATACTCTGCAGGGACAACTATCCACATATCAATAAAGCCTAGAGCCTGTTGCATTTAGTCAGTTGTTGAGAGAGCTACTCTGTATTAGAGAGAGCAAAGCAACTTTACTTACTCACAGTTTGTACACAATCAAAGTGAAGTGGTTTTACATTTTATTATTGTGTGAGGATGATGGCTCCCATGAACCACTCTGTCATTAGTTGCCCCACAAGTCAATTTGATTCAAATCTGTAAACCATTGTATTTGCCATCTTAACCTTTTTTTTCCAACAGGAAATGTGAATTGGATTATTATTCTCCTAGATATTTAAATGTATTTGAACAGACCCTTCTAAAATTCACTGAATTAGACATGACCAGTATACTTTGTGAAGCAAAAAATCTGATTGAAAATCTGGTCCGATTAAAATACTTGTTGTTTGTATTTGAATATGATTACAACTTTTTTTTTTTTTTTTAAATGAGTACAATGTATTTTATTTAAACAGGTATTTGAGAGACTCTGCTGACATTTCCAGCAGATGCTGATGAGCTATGGTATTATATTTGGTCTTTCCTGGTTCAAGGTGGTGTAATGCAACGTCTTAAAATCCTTATAATATTCCTTAAAGAAGCTTGAGCTCAGCAAGGCTCTTAGCAATATGTTTTCTACTGATGACCGTTACAAGATGGTTCTAACCTCATCAATATTAGACTGAAGGTAATAGAATGAGACTAATTGGATTGTTAGTCTTCCCTTCAACACCTTTTAAAAAAGTTTCAAAGATGTGATGAAAAACAGAAACCAAATAACATGAAGGATACACCCCTATAAATAAAGCTTTAGATAAAGAGCTGTGAAGAATACTACAAACATGTTCATATGCTGGTAGGGTACGTTCAGGGCCATTTTGAATGCTGTTAGACCCATTGTTTGCTACTGAACATGCCTCTGTGGTCCTGTGTCTTTGTGGTATTTGACTATACAGGTCAACAGTGTTTTTCCTGCGGTTTTGCAGAGCAGGAAGAGGTTCCTTCAATGAGGCAGGGAAAATGCAAAAGAGATACACACAAATACCCAAAGCTTTATATAAGATCAATTTATAAATGTAATGAGTTGTATTTTATTAGGAGACTCTTTTAGTACGAAAACCTGACACAATGACACTTGTATCTCATCTTTATATATTACATTCAATATGTAATATGAAATGTGAAACAAGAAATTTCTCATGAGATCAGAGACTAAATGGGAATTAGATGCCTAGGCTAAGAGTTACAATATTTCTGTATGGATGCTTGTAATGATATTGTTTGATAAAAGGCCACAACACAGTTCTGTTGGACTGGATAGGTAAAGAAAAATATTATTGCAGGATTGCATTTGTAGTTTAGTGAAATGTATAACCGAAAAAAATGAAAATCCACCCTCTCTAGGGAGATGAGAGGATGCTTTCCCTTAGAACTTCCATTCAAGGAATTGATAAGGAACCTCCTTTGAACGGTCCCCATTTCTGGATCACATAAACACCTGATAAAATTGCCCTTGACCAGGTATTTTGTAAATCTACAGATGAACAGATTGTTTTGTTATGTACATATCCACAGTAGACCTTGATGAGCCTTCTCTGTTTAATGTTTGTTATTGTAAGCATATGACAATTATCTGATAACTAACTTGGTCTCCCAAAAAATGCAGTAAAATATCTGAATAAAAAAATAGACTGACAACAGATTCCAAAAAATGGTGTTTGGGCTGGATTTTTAGTCAGGTTCCAAAGATTTTAAAAACACTGATCCAATCTCTATTACTGTAGGTAGGTATTAGCCCAAAGGATATGTCGCTGCTGATTATTAATGATCTGTGTGTTTTGCTTTGTAATTAGGATGACTTATGCAGCAGGCGTTCTCTTTTTCTATCGTTTTTGTGCTGTTTTTATGTCAAGGAAAAACTGGGAGCATATTTGGTTCTATTGTACTGTGTTGCCAATAAGCTAACAACTTCTCAAGCTAAAACAAGGCAGTGCACCCTTATAGAAGTTTACCATGGTATTTTTGAATGGTATTTTTGCACTTTTACCATGCTTTCTCCATGGTATAACCATGCATTAACCATAATTTACCCAGGTTTACCATGTTTATCAATATGTCACTGGTTTTTACATTGCCTATGCTTTACCATGCTTTCACTATACTTTATTACGCTTTGCTATGCTTTTACTATGGTAAACTTTTATAAGGGCATCGCTGTAAACAAGATGTTGCATTTCAGTGGATTGGATCTGTTCTGCTTAAATATCTTCAGATAGAAAATGCTTTTTTTTTAAATGTATAATTTCTGAATTACTGCTGCTTTCAGTTTTTTCTTTATTTCTGCTACTTTTAGATAGATTAACAAAAACTAATAGTCATACAACTAACAAAAATGCTTCATTTAAATGTCTGCATTTCATAACCTTCCACTTTAACATCCATGTCAAATATCTGTATGCTAATTCAACTTTATTAAGAAACTGCTGCCCACAGAAAGCAAAATCGTTCATAATTTACTGAACTGATTGCCAGCCAGATATTTTAAATGTTTTTTTTCATTATAAAATACAATACAATAAATAATTTCTGACATACTCAGAACAGCTCCTTAGTTTATTAGGAGGAATGTCGAGTAAAGTTTATATCTGAGGTTAGTGATCTTTTCAAGTGTTGCTCCATGCCCACCAGAGGGTGGTACATGTGTAATGTGGGCTGTGATCCGATATTCTAATATAAACATTACCAGAAAGTCTTAGCACTTCCAACCCCAGCGCACCCTATACACCTGCAACTCCCCCAGGCGTGCATGGAACAGAACCTTACTGGTCCATTAACTTCATTCGACATCCACTTCAACAGTTATTGACACAAAACTTAGAGTGTTTTAGGTATGGAAATAGGAGTCCTATTGCATAGGAGTTTGATCCATTCCTGTCCCTGTGTTGTCTTTAGTTTATAAAAAGCCTCAATGTACAATCAAACTGCAAAGATCATGAAAGCCTATCTAAAAGTTGATCTTATTCAATTTAAGCTCATGGTTCAAATTAGAAACTGTCTGTATGCTTCAAAATATTTTATTACATTTAGCTCAGGCTTCAGCTGCTGAGCCTTGAGTCCGTGGAAGTGGCAAGCCGAATTCCAGCAGTAAATTGCCAAGGAACTTGCAGAAAAACTCGGAGAGAAGGGCTCTTTAAAAGAGACATTCTGGAAAGAGGCTAGTTATACCCACCTTACTTACCTGGTTGTGAGAGGCAAAAGAGAACGAGTTCTCTGTGTGGTGACTATTTATTACCTCAGTGAGGCGGGACCGAAGATGTCACTCCACGGAGGGGCCTATCGGCAGCTTTGATATAAAATGCTCAGTGAATACCTGACCTGTGCAGGCATATCCCAAAGGTATTGGTTGGTGGTCGTCTTCGAATTGAAAGGGAACCTGAGCTTGGCTGGACGGTGAAAGACAGCAAGCTTTTCAAATACGAACATACATTCACATTGCCACTTGGCAGGTGGTATTTAGCCTAAAAGGGAAAAGGAAAGGATTTGACAATGCTATAAATGTTGCTATTGACCAGAAACCGTAAGTGCGCAATCTTAACTGGAAGAAGCCTCCTTCCAAAGTATAATAGCAGAAATGACAGCTCATTTGTTATTTGCAAAGAAAATCTTTCTAGGGAAACTTTATTTTCCACTCTTGTCCATCCTTCCTGGGCCTTAAATTGCTAAAAAACAGGGATGGGGTTGTAACTGAAATTAGTGTTCATTTACCAAATATATTAGAAATGACCTTGGGAAGGAGACCAGGGGCTTTGTGATATATCTCACTGCAGCACAGCTCTTCCTTCCATTCGATGGGTCTTTTGAGTTCAAAGTAGATGACGCAGGTTTAGGACTGCTAGTGGGCGTTAAGAAAATGAAGGCTGTGAAAATTCTAATACTTTGCTATCATATAGCTTGTGTCAAGTGATAGTTTATTTAGATCTATACAGGCAATACAACAGCAGTGTTTACTGTGGGGAAGCTTCGCCCTGTGTATCATGTCCCAAATCATAATAATAATAATAATAATAATAATAATAATAATAATAATAGTAATTAGGATTAAACCACTAGTCATTGGAAAAACAACAAAATCATTTAGATATAGAGTATACTTGTGCTTCTCTGCTAAAATAATACATTCCTGTTAAAGATAATTAATAGCTTTTGAACATTGCAAACATTATTTTCTGGAAAGTAATGTCTTAGTAATTTCCTGCAGCACATAATACAGAAATATAGTGTACCTTGAGGGTTTTTGTTTCTTTGGTATACAGCAGCAGATTCAGACAGTCGTCTGCATGTGAACATGGCCAGCATTGCAATGTGATAATCAGGCAGTATTGGAGCGGTACTGTAGAACAATAAAAAAATAACAAATGTATGCATTTACTATTAGTGTTCGTAAACACTGATAAATAATGCAGTATCTGACATCTGTCTGCCTGCTTGACTTCAACGTGATGGGCTTTTTTTCAAGTTAATGACGAGAGATATGTGTTTTTTTGTTTTTTATAAAGAGATATTTATAGTTTATCAGTTTCATTTCCTGTTTTCTTCACTTTGAGTTTGTTATCTCAAGTTCACAGAAGAAAATCAGCACTGTAGATTCTTCCTGGAGAAAGATGGTGCTGTATAACACGGGTCATTTGGAAAAAAGCTGATCCTCTTTTATTTATTTCTGTTTTTTCCTTTCTGAGCTACAACACTTCTCTATGATGCCATTTACAGCCTTTAACTGCTGCAACGGTGACAGACTGACAATGCAGAGAAGATGAGCTTGATCATACAGCTACAGTATAACTATGTTTGTAAAACACAGGCAAGGTCGGTTTCCACACAGTGCACAGAAGGACAAACTATGCAGGAATGTCTGCAGTGAGAAGCCATGGAAATTTTATTTATAACATTTAACATGACTTTGAGGTCACTGCAGCTTCAAAATGTCAAGTAGAAGCAAGTCAAAATGGAGAACTGCAGTAATACCGGAATGCATAGCACTCAAGTTTAAAACAACAGAATACAAAGATTGCACTAATGTAATGCTGTATATGTTTATTCTTTGATTAATCACATTATTCATGATTCTTTCTGTGTTATTGTACAGTTCCTAACAAAGTAACAAAATGGTTCATCTGAAAAAAAAAATGTATTGGCCATTTTTGGTGGTAGTTCTATTTCAAACCACTAAGTGGTGCTGTGCAGCAACAAAACAACCAAACTGTTTTGTTAGACTGTTCAAATGTAAACAAACAAGAATTTTATTTTTATTTATTTATTTTTATATTTAGACAGAAAAAAATTGTAAGGAAATTTTTTTGTGTTGATATAAATATAACTTTACACAATGTACATAGTTTAAAATCATACATACCACTTTATTCACTTTAAACAGGGACGTGTGTGTGTGTGTTTATATATATATATATATATATATATATATATATATATATATATATATATATATATATATATATATATATATGCTTGCTAGTGTACAATGTGCACAGTTTCTTTCTTCATTAAAAATGCAGACATGAAGCAGTCTTTTGTTTGTTACTAGTTCAGTAGCATTACAGTTTGTTATTTCTTTGAGAAGAAAAGTGGTGAAAAAGCTTCGCACTGTATCAAAAGCTTTGTAAATTCAATCCTTGATGTTTTGGAAATTCCAGAGTTACTCACATTCCCTACATACTCCAGCTGGAAATATTCAATTACGTTGCAGGCATGCCTAATCCACCAGTCTGCTTTACCCAGCTGGTGGCTTGCCTTGAATCTTTTTCCATTAGCCCCCATCTTCATGTCACCCACCCATCCCCCGACTGCTTATTTTTCCGGGTTCAGCAATGAAAGTTACCGTATGCTGTAACGTCTCGTAGAAGATTGCTGCCACACCATCACAGCAGTTTACATGACACAATAAAAACATCTTCTTTATTTGATGTATCACATGCTCATTACAACCTTTTTAAATCTGCTTTGTGATCATGGATTTAGTGGATCAGATAAAATATCAGGATTCTTTTGCTTAAATTCACTCTGCATCATTTTCTAGTTCAGTCTTCACACCCTGGTATCTTTTAAAGAAGATTAAAGCACCCATGTGGTTTCATAAGAACCAGGGCCCGCGTAATCATATAGGCAGAACAGGTGGCTGCCTAGGGTGGCAAATTGAAGGGGGCGGCAAAAACGGTACAGAATTACATTTTGCACTTCACATTTCTTTAGTCGTAAAATGTTCAACATCTTAGATCACTGTTTCTTGTTCTGCAAAACTTATTGCTGATGTTATGGAACCATATCATGAGCAGTGGTGTAGTCCTAAATCTGGAAGTACAGGAACGCAGGGGGAGGTGGGGTGATCATGCCATTGTGGTGTCACGTGAAATCTGGTCTCCCCTGGGAACAGGCTTGTGGTTGTTGAGCCCGTTGCTAAGCAAAGGACGCATTGAAGTTCCTTGAGTATTCAAATGGGACGGGGCATTACTGGATTTCATTTAATTACTCTGCCAACGATTCTTATAAAAGGATGTTGCTAATACAAGATGGAGAAGACCCCGCATATTCAAACCCAGGGTCACTTTATTTGGGATGCCGGTGGATGCTGTAAGATGTTATTGTCTCACTCCACAGGTCATCCTAGACCTAATAGCTCAATTTGTCACTATATATATAATGTCAGTGTTCATGAACATTTTCATCGTACTGATAGCTCTAAGTTTGAATTTGCAGCTGTGGTGGGGGATGTATGCTGCTGACACAGGCCTACTTGTTTGCACTGTATACTGTACCTTACAAAACAATTGGATGTTTAGTAATATGTGGGCATGTGATATTGCTCGCTCATCTTGCTTGCTCCAGGTTTTCACTAAAGCCACAGGAGGTAAAAGTCTCGCCAGGAGCAGCTGTTAGGAGCATGTGTGGTCCTCCAGTACCCTCAGCTGGCTAAGGGCGCAAGGCTGTATAAATATAGGTCAAGTTGTTGCAATTGTATATTTTCTTGGAGCACCAAATTGTCTCACAGACTAACTCATGTAGCATAGGGGTAGGAAGGTATGGTGTCATTTCAGACCAGAAAGCAACATATGTTAGAAATCCCAATAGACATTCAAGAGAATTTGAATACAGTCATTGTAAAGAATTTGCAGAAGAAAAAGACGGTATTTGAAAGCATGGAAGTTTCTTTCTCAGAAGGCATTGAATTTCAGACCGTTTGTTCTGGTTGTGATATGTATCGGATTGCCATTTTTCAGTGTAATGTAAATGTTTCAGCAGCCAATGCTCCCATTTGGTTTTTCATAGGTTAAGAAAAGGTGACATCAAAGACCAGCACTGTCTCATGCTCTCAGATCCAGCATTTTACAGGAGATCAAGTGTAGGCGCGTGCCTGAGCTGAAGTTAGAAATAGAGTAACAGTCTAGCAGATCAGCCCTGGGGTTTGTTCAGATGACTTGGACTGTCTTACTAACTGGCTGCATGAGTTTTGATGGGTCTGAAGTTTAACAGTAGAGGTTTAAAGGCTGCTTTGTTGTGAAGATTACTATTTCTAAACATAGCTGAAATGAGACTGAGCTTTGTAAAGTTTTTTTACTGTGTAAATTAGTGTAGTATGTAGTAATGAACTGTCTGGGAACACAGACACGGTTGTTTTTACTCAGTAGAGGAACCAGTCAGTGGTTCACTGTGTTTTTATGACATCACAATATTTATATCCACCTAATTCCTTTTCATCTGTGAAGCTGAGGTCCAGTAAATTGTATATGCAAGTCTGTGGGTGGTGTCAACGTAGAAGAGAAAAGCTTTGCTATGTTGTAAAATGCTTCTGCATGACTTCAACATGTCTTCAAAACTAGCAGTTCAAAGGACTTATGTCACTTAAGTGCAATGCCTGTTGCAGCGGATTCTTTTTATCAGGAATTCATTTTTAATACCTGACATTTCGAGTGAAGCAGTTATACCACAATGATAGGTAACCCACCGTGTCTACGCTTACCTTTTTAGTGTAAACTACAGTGGTGTAAGAATGTGATTGCATTGTATTTTTAGCTTCCACCACAGCTGTAGACAGTCTGCGGGTCTAGGCCTTTTCCCTGACTGGTCTCTTCTTTTGCTTTACATGGATCCACTGATATTTTGCCAAAGAAGCAGCATAAGCTGCCTGGGCAAAAACTGCACTGGAAACATTTTAGGGGTAACATGTATATTCTTCATGGATATATTCATGTATATTCTTCATGGATATATTCATGTATATTCTTCATGGATATATTCATGTATATTCTTCATGGATATATTCATGCATATTCTTCATGGATATATCCATGCATATTCTTCATGGATATATTCATGGATATTCTTCATTGATATATTCATGCATATTCTTCATGGATATATCCATGCATATTCTTCATGGATATATTCATGCATATTCTTCATTGATATATTCATGCATATTCTTCATTGATATATTCATGTATATTCTTCATGTATATATTCATGTATATTCTTCATGGATATATTCATGTATATTATTCATGGATATATTCATGCATATTCTTTTGCTATAATACAATTAATACAAGTCAGTTAAAAGGAGGTTGTGAATTTACACAGTTCCGAATGATACATTTAATTATAATGAGGATTTGCAAATAGGATTGTTTGTACAGTATGATGCTGCCAGGCCTGAGGGAATAACCTGCAAATAATCGCTGGTGTGGAATCAGGACAGTTGTGGTTGTATTGGAGAAATGCACTGCAGGTTCACCACGAAGCCCTCTAGTTATGGTACCATGCAGACCTGTCTCGATGTGACTTACTGTGCTGTTATTCCTGAGGGCATTCATGTGAGTTACCAGCTCAGCAATGTAAATATCCTGCAGAGATATGTGATAGCCCAGGCTTGTGTTCTACAAGCTCAACTACAGAGCAGATTTTAAACATGAAACTGTAAATGTAATACTTTAAGTGCTGTCAGCTGATAATCCATGCACTTCATTTTACACTCTCTGAACATTGTTAGCTTTTATACCAATTCCTCTTACTAGAAGAAACACTTTTCCAGGGTTTGCAAGAGCTAAATGAGGAACAAGAGCCAGACACTTAGTTTATATTTACCTGGCTTTGAAATGTTACCAGGCTATATCATCCAAGCTTTTCAGGAGTGAATGTCAATATAGTGCATATGTGGGAATTTCAAATACAAATATTTTTGACTGTTCAAGCACTACAGCCAATGGGGTAAGGGCAATTCTTAAAGCCCTGTGAAATAATTTTTATTGTTTATAATTTTTCATTTTATTACAGATACACATTAATAAAACAACTCAAATAGATTTATATCAATAATAGTATAGTATACATCATGTTTTAACTACATACATATTATCTGGTTTTTTTTTTAACATTTTGACATAAACAGACCTCGAAAAGAAAAATAAATCAGTTACCGTAATTTCTCATTAGCGACAGTAACGTTAACGTACAATCCCTCACTCTTTTTAATTAACTGCATATTTACAATAAATATGGCCCATGCCCTCTAGAAAAATACAATAAGGTAAAATACAAAATATAGATTTACACTGCCCTAGTATTGTGGGGTTGTCATAATATTGCACATACAGCAATCTACCCATTAAATAAAATGATAGGAATTGTATTTCAAACCCATTGCACTGAAGCAGTATACAGCTTGGGGTTTCTCAGTATTTAAACACTAAGCAAAGCAGATTCATTCATTCAAATCCATTCAAAACTAAAATGGCATTTGCTCCAGCGCAGAGTTTGCACCACTTGAAATAAAACAAAGAATTAGCATCCTAATACAAAATACAAGCAAACCAGCCGTATTTTTCCCAAAAGGAATAAACAGCTAATGCTTAACGATGGTATCTTTCGATTCACATTCCAGCCGACACCTGCAAAATCTACATTGTCAATTTCAGCTGCATACATCCCCTCATGCTCAAATTCTTTGCAGCGTTGTTTAGGCATTTTACAAACAAACGTATCTCCTCTACGTTACAATTTGAATTCCCAAACGACTCGCTCCAAATTATACATCTGCACATGTGATAGTCAGAGCTCCCGTTTCCCTTCAGACCGTGTCTATGGTAACGGCTGAGCCTTGACAACTACGATTGCAAGTATTTATTTAAAGTACTTTTTTTTTTATATAAACCTCCTAATTTAAAAATGTCATTCTAGGTTTGCTTTATAATGATTTTTAGTTTTATTTCGTTTTATATTTGCATTTCACTTTATTTCGTTTTATATGTTATATTTTGTTATATTTTGTGCTATTTCGTATTTGCGAAAAACACAGGACTCTAGCAATTCTGAACTCCCTCAACTCCTCTCCCCAGCACATTCTGCCAATTTTGCTTTACAATTTGATTTAATAAATGTATGCTAATTAATGTATTAAAAATATTCTCACCACCAGTATTGTGAGAAAATAAACAAAACTCCCACATCATCTTTTTGTTGCCTGTAATTTAGCAATACATTGCAATGAATTTGATTAATTATGTAAAGAAACGGATGGTTGTCACTGACATCTGTCACTTGCATTAAGCTATGAGCTAGCCATTTAAGCCCAAGGCTTGCAACTGTTGATAGTGCCTGTCAGCAAAGTGACAAGCAGCAGTTACTTTCCTGTTTTTATTTCACATGTCAATGTGAGGTGAATGGAAAAAGTCACAACAGGCATGCCTGTAACTGGATGTCTCAGAGCGACTCAACGCTTGGCTGCATTTCAACTTGCAGAACCACCACATTTATAATCAATGAAACCATGATTGCATCATGAAGCATTGGAACCTCCACAGAGACACGTCTGGAACAGTTATAAATATGCTTTGCTGCAGACTCACTGTTTAATAACCTGTGATTATATTTCTGAATCATTTCTGGTAATCGGAATTACATATCTGTATTCTTTATAATAAAACTAGCTCAATGTTTGGGGTACAGGTGGAACCAGGGAGCTCCGAGGCCCTGCACTAGAAATGTAACCATCTATATCGCACACAGCTAATCTTTAAAAACAATGTGCTGAGGATGATTATTACTAACACACATTTTGTAGTCCCAAAGGGAGTCTTCAGACAGATTTTATAGCACACGAAGAGAAACTTATTAATACATTATCAGGGCTCTAAATTGGCAAAAGAAAGGGCAAGGTCAAAATGTTTGTCAGTTCAATACATTTGTCTTTATTTGTTCAGAAAATGCTGTTTTTGGGCAAAAGCTGCCCCTGTACATTTCTTTATGGTGTGAATTGTCATCCTGTGTGGTTACTGGCTTTCTGGCATGAGGGTGACTTTTGTGCTGATAGCGTCAGAAAATAATTTTTTTGGCAAACAGCTTCACTGTTCAGAAGAACATAGCTGTCATCCCCCGAGACGCACAGAGTGCAATTCAGCATAGCTGTGCACTGAGAGGCGGCGAGATCCCTGATCGGGAAATTGAACCTCCTCACTGGCAATCAGTCCAATTGCATTGCTGCTGAGCGGCCTGCCAGTCCGTCAACCAGCATCCTCGATTTAATTGGAGCGAGCGAGGACGTAGCTCCCTGTGCTGAAGGCACTGGCTTTTACTGCTGCGCCATGGGACCGTTTTTTTTTCAATTTTAATAGCATATATTCTAAACAGTTTAACATAAGCTAAACTCAAAAACTGAAATACCGTTCCCACGTGTAACATACAACATGCAGAAGCGCTGTGTTGCATTTATGGAGGACACTGAAGCCATAATTGCTGTGAATAGACATACATTTTGATGGGCATTGCGCCAATTGAGAAGGTCACCCCCTACAATTGCCGCATGGCCAGCGATCATTTTGAGCCCTGCATTATGTCATGATGTAGAAACGTCTTAACCATTCATTCTGTCCAGAACTACCAATAGAAAGCTTGAGAAAGAAATTGTTTTTGTTGCTATGTAGGAAAATAGAAAGAGTATATTGTACTACATATCAAAGTGTTAATGCCAATCATTGGAAAATAAAATAGTTAAAAAATACAGGTCATCTGGTTTAACCTGTTGTAGACAGAAAATAGTTGAAATTAGAGACACAATTAACAGGCGATGCCCTAAAAGGCATTAACCTGTTAAAACAGGCATTTTTTTTTAATGTCCTACAGGAGAACTGAATGGATGAACATCCTTCAGTAAGCCAAGGTTTACACAACATACAGCACTGGAACAGAGTAAATGTAGCTTTGGAAAAGGAAAGCTGCATTCCGTACCACATTCATGGAGATTTGACTTCAGATCTGTATGGATCAGGTTCTTAAGCATACCAGAATGTAGGAATCACAATAGGTTCAATTAAGTTTTGGGAGATCCCTCATGAGGCTTTAGGACTTGGCAGCATTGAAGAAGTAGGTGTGATGGTCTGCCAGGCAGCTTCCTGATTTCCTTAGCCAGCTGCCTGTTTCTGAGTGTGTGATAAAAAGGATTCTTTGTGGGGTGCAGGTAAGGTCCATTCAAGAAATGCAGCAGCAGATCATTCATTTAACTGGTGTGCCACTGTTATTTATTGCTCCTCATAGTTCTGAAGGGCAGCTCTGTCAGAGCGCATTTAGACTTGTTATGAGCCGTGGAAATGAACGCTGATCAAAGTATTTACAGCCTTCCTGTCTCCGTTCTGCTGTGCTGTTATTGCTATACATGTAAGTAAACCCAGATGCACTGTGCCTGAAGACGTTACAGTGTTATAATAATCAATCAAATCTATCACTGTTCTTGGATTGCTGGTTACATGTTGCTGGTCTGTATGCTTCAAAAACAGTTGGTTATTTCATACATATAAGTAAACAGTAGCAATAAAAAGGTAATGGTCAAAAATAGAAGAAAAACATAATAAGGTAATAGCATTTTATTTTATCGAGTGCCAATAATAGCATTAGATATGAATGGCACAGTTGCTCTCTTTTTTTGTATATCAAGTTGTTACACCAATAAAGAGACACATCTATTTGTTCTCAATGTGCTGTGTATGTTCAGGAAATGTCAGCAGCGTTCATAAAACATTTACACGCTGGGGGTAAATTAATATGTTGGCATAGGAAGCAGTGTGGAGTAGTGGTTAGGGCTCTGGACTCTTGACCGGAGGGTCGTGGGTTCAATCGCAGGTGGGGGACATTGCTGCTGTACCCTTAAGCAAGGTTACCTAGATTGCTCCAGTAAAAACCCAATCTTGTAACAATTGTAAGTCGCCCTGGATAAGGGCGTCTGTTAAGAAATTAATTAATAATAATAAATACATTTTGTATGTTGAGTTTTAGTTTTCAACTAATTACCCCTGCCCCTATTTTCTGCCCTTAGTCTCCCATAGACTTTCTTATGCAATGTAAGCCTCCTAGGACTTTAGAGAACATCAGTTCAGAAATGAAACCACACCGCGGCCTCCTGTAGCTAAATAGTAACACACCTTCAGGCAGCACTTTAATATACGAGTTACACACTGAATGAATTAGCGTCTTCATTTATTAGTGTACTAGTATAAAAAAAGTCTTTTTTGGCTTGTTGCCAGGCACCATCAAAAGAGCTACAAACTGGAGTTGCAATATACTGTATTATATGAGATGCACAGTATTATTTATGTCAAGTGTGTTAACAAGTGCTCTAAAAACACTTATTGCGGCAGACTTTAACTCGCCAGCTTTGGTCTTGCAGTAATTGCAAACACATGTTGCACGCCACCACAGTCAAGCCAACAGACTCAATATGTTTTCCAGGAAAAAAAGTATTTTACTCATTTTAACATGCCTGTTTTTAAATTTGGACTCGGGATTCTGTAAGTGTTGTATATGCATGTGAAAACAATATGTGTGAAACAAATATTTATTTCTTGGTTGAAAAATACATGGGGGTCTTTGAGGCCAAGAACTGAAAACTCCTGCTTAGAATAACAATCCTGGATATAATAAGTATGTCTTTTAATAATATATTGAATTATTAGAGGAGCACCTTTTTTTACTGTGAAGTAAAATTCCAACTCCAATTAAATAGTTATATTTAAATAATTAGAGTGGCATGATTTTAATGTGTCAGTCTGCAATATCCATGCTGAAGACATGTCTGTGATATAGCCTTTGAAAAAACAGCATACAGTGTATATATATATATATATATATATATTTTTTTTTTTTTTTCTTAATAAACGAAATGCCTATATCATAAACCAAAAAAATCAAATGCCTATATCATGTCATAGGAACTCGTATGGAACAAGTTTATGGATGTCAAAGAAACAGGAATTATTTTAGATCTGTGGCACACTTCAAAGGAATTCACCCAATGTTAATGTATTTCTTTTGTGCCAACAGCAAATGTGTGCATAAGGGTATGCAATTTGATGTCAGAGAAAATACTTAAGCTGTCCCTATTTGCCCTTGACATTCAGCATTTAGTAACACCCTTGTCCTACCCATGCCATCACAGAGATGAGATCTGCATTCTAGCCATTTAAATCAAAATAACTGTTGATAATTCAAATTGAGTTATATGCAAATTCAAAATGTGATTCACAAGGAAATCGTATTATATTTTTATGAATCTAGTCAGTCAATTGACATAAATTCTTGACACATTCCACCCACACTTATGCTTATGAAACCCTGTCCTTGATTTTTTCATCAACAGGTGCTTATTAAAAATAATAATAATAATAATAATAATAATAATAATAATAATAATAATAATACATGGATTGCATTGTGATAAAGTGAACACTTTCAAACCTTTTCTACCACTTTGTTGATTTATCTGCTGTATTTGTGTCAGTAGGCTCTGAATGTAATAAACAAGCATCCTCCAGGTCATATTCATATAGCATTGTAGCGATCTTGGTTAACGCAGGCAGGCGCATCACACCGGGCGAGGCAATCCACACACAGGCGGAGAGCCGGCTCTTTTGTACAGCGGTATCAGTGCTATGCTTTAGTGCAAGAGGTCCCGGGTTCACGCCCGCCCTCCACCTGTGTGTGGCTTGCCTCACCCTGTGTGATGCGCCTGTCTGTGTTAACCGAGATCGCTACAGTATGTTTGTATCTTTGGATTGTGTAATTTGTTTTTACAGAAGCTGCAGAAAACCTGCGGTTATTTTTTGTACCCTGTTCATGTAGCATATTTATCTTTAATTGCTTCTCTGCTTTACATTTTTGACTCAGCAAAGTAATTACAATAGAATGTTTTAAACAAGTTTATATTGAAATCTCAAAGACTGTTCAGCCAATCAGAGTTGTACACAGGAGAGTCATAAAAACTGTGATGATTTTGAGCATCGCTTCGTAATCAATTTGAACTCTGTTTAAAATAATAACGAACAAAACAAATCCTGCCATGCATCTGAAAGGTTGATAATGAGAGTAGACGCATTGGCATTGCTGCCATGAAGCATTCGCCACTCTGCTGCTGGCACTGCTGATTCTTATTGAAGTGTTGGCAGGGCTATTATTCTTGACTCAATAGATCCTATAAAGGGTAAGGGCATGTCTGCAGTGAATTGTATTTGGTTTAAGATAGTTAAAGTTTATATGGTACACATTCAGTCAGTTCTAGCTTAAAGGATGTTGAGGAGTTTTAGGAATACCAATTGGAACATTAGAAGCCCTTTTAACCAGACTCGCCTAACTCAAATTTGCATGGGTGTTACAAGCTGTCATGTTCCTTTATAATTTCTAAATAGGTCTGTGACCGAGAGAGAAGGAATCTGAGCTGTAAGACTCCCTCCCGACCAGAAAGGGCGCTGTGTAAGGGTGGTGGTGTGCTTTCCATAGACAGGGCGTCTTGACAGTAGGTGGCAACAGGAAGTCGACCATTTTGGAGAAAACTCGTAGCTGCGAGTTTGCTAAACAAATCCATTGTGTGCAGCTGCGGGGTATGCAACAATTGGATAGACTGTGGCACTGGACTGATCACAGGGAGGAATTTGGCATTACAGTGACTTGCGCAATGTGACATTGAGCAAGTCACTTAACTTCCTTGTGCTGCGTCTTTCAGGTGAGACGTTCTTTTAAGTGACTCTGCAGCTGATGCATAGTTCACACACCCTAGTCTCTGTAAGTTGCCTTTGATAAAGGTGTCTGCTAAATAAACAAATAAAAAAAGGGGACGCAGCTAAGTGAGTACGGCCCCTTATGCTGAATGTAATAACAAGTCGGAACACTGTTTGTGTTTTTGTTTTGTTTCGTTGTGTATCGCAGATTATTAGGAGCCAGGGAGCTGTACCAGGGAGCCAGCAAAGCACCTGAAGCACTCTAAATCACAGCACAGCACGAGCGCCACACCGGAGAACACTCTGCCATGCACCACGGAGAACACTCTGCCATGCACCACTGGGCATATAATACTTGGTGTAATTATTATTTTGGGACTGCAATCTTGCCGTATCCCCACGATATCATTGCTGGTAGAGGGCAGATTTATTCTTTCTTTTGAACACTGAAGTGTTGTCTGGACATTATACTTTCACCCACACTACTCGCATCCTATCACAAGGTCCTATACTTGTGTGTTTGTCTCTGTTTCTACTAATGCATTTATGTAACAGGGCGAGGTGCCCTGTACATTGTTTTGTTTATTTATTTTTAGAACAGGGTTTTCCCCCTCCGCCCCTGTGTTATTTTGTATATAATAATAATAATAATTATTATTATTATTATTATTATTATTATTTATGACGGCGAAGCGCTGCATATTTTGTTTATGTATTTAGGACGACGTAGCCGATTTTGTTTGTTTTGTTTAGCGTGGATGGGTATCCCCATCCACAGCACTTTTTAATTAATAAACTTGTGCAGATTGTGGCCGAGGGGTAATAGGATAATTACTAGCCAGTTAAACCCCTCGGCCACCGTATATAAGCCTGCAGCTCTCTGCGCTCGTGGTGGGTGTTAGGAGTGTATGACTGGAGACAGCGAGGAGAAAACGAAACTAACCAAGGATAGCGTCAGTGAAGGCGATTGCCCAGCCTGACCGGTTGTAGTATTAGTGAGTTGTTTTTGTTTACACCTTTTATTTGGCTCTGTTTGGCTCTTAGTGATTTGTTTTTGTTTAAACCTTTGATTTATTTTTGTATTAAAATAAAACGGCGCGAGCGCCTTTAACTGCAGTACTTGCCTGGTGTGTGTTTCCCTTCCTGCTTCTGCCTGACGTCACCGACTCAGCCACCCTGTCACAATTTGTCTATGTGATGCATGCTTTCTTAGCTGGAACATTTCTCTAATGACTTCCTCATGCATTTTCCTCAGAATGTATGGTTGAGTATTTAATGCTGTGTCTTCATTTAACAGCCAAGCAGTGCACATTTATATACTGTAAGAGAACCCCAGGGGAATTTATTTAAACCCCACATGTATGCAGGAAGAGCAGGGTTGTCTTTGCTGTTCCAGACTATTTTCAGCCTTGGTTTACTCTTGACTTGATAGTTTACTGAGTTTGCAGTTTGAGTCACGGCTGCAGCTCTGACCTTTAGAATAGAAAGGCTCCTTTTGTATGTGTTTTGAGCTTTAGTATTTATACTGTATTTAGTTCTGTCGAAGTGAAACTCTTCTTTGCCTAATGTTTCCGAGAAGTGGTAAACCCCAATAAGCTTGTGGATTGTATGAAAATAATTTTAAAATCCTATATTACGGTAAAACTATAGTCTTAGATTGTAAATTCTGTACACTGTAATGTAGTTCTTTTATTTATCTAGGTAGTGTCTAGAAATAAACCAGTGTGATCTGAATATATATATATTTTTTTACAGGGAGAGGTTAATTAACTGGACATTGGTCTAAATATTCCATTATTCCATTGATAGTTGCTACTGGGTTGTTCCAGCTCAAGTGGAGCTGGGGTGTTGCTCAACTGCTTAATTCTATGATTACAGTGCAACAAGTGAATTATTTATTGTTGAAAAGTTTTTGCAAAAAGTTTAGACATATTTGTATCACACGGAGCACAGTGAGGTCAGAATGGGCATTTTTAGCACCTTTAGACAAATTCTCACTATGTGGGGCATGCTGTGTGCAGTCCTTCTTTTGCATACACTGACCTCAAACCTGGACACCTTTTTTCATCACATGTGGTTAATGTGTCATGCACAGTAAATGGAGGAAATACCTCCCAAAGGATTTGGTCCACTTGAGCTCAAGTGACCCGACTGTACATGTTTAAAAATCATTGATTTTCTGTGAGGGTAAATATGTTACTGGTAGTTTTATGAAAAGAATACAGTTTTTTGTAGTTATCTATTTCTATCATACTGTAGAGCTGATGCAGGATTGCAGGAAGGCTTGTAATTCTACTTTTCCTTCAGGCTTCAAAGTGTCTCCAATTAAAGGGTTCCTCGAGTGCCTGGCCTGTCATGAACTGTGGTTGTTATGGTTGAAGATTTTCCACATCCTTTTATTAATGCGATTGATACAAGCGTATTTAAATGAACTTTTTTCTTTTAGGACCTTTTTCAGATATTTAAAAAAAGATTCAGTGTATTGATTTAATTTTTAGCATTATAACTTACAGCAACAACTCTTCATCTAGTATAGTGTTGTAATATCTGCACATTCAGGACTGAACTATGAAATAAAAAGAACCAAAAGATGTTTAACAGAGATGGGGGGGGGGGGCTGTGAGAATATTGCTAGTGCTAATAACATTAATCAAATACACCAATTGCTAAAAGAAAATAGTTAACAGTTAAAACCCAGCCTGACATAAAAATAGGCACATATTAAGACTTCAGTCTTATAAATCATAGATGGCACTACAAATTTCTTTATGGATTCTTTTTTTTATGCACATTTCTGTTAAATTTGTAATTTCCGCTGTTCTCCAGATGCTTCTTATGCTGTGCTTGGTGGGTGCCTCGCTGCTTCTTCTCCATTTTATGTGATTTGTTCACATTACATTTATTTTTTATCCAGATGTTTTTCAGTCGTTTTTACAGGTAAAATGGAAATAAATTCATTTGAACATATGTTTTATAGCAGCTAATGTAATTGACCCTCAGCAGGAGCGCCATTGCCATAGCTGGTGTTCCATAGAACAGGTGTTTTCTTTTTTTTTTGCAGTCACCTCATATTAATTGGACTTAGATAAGATATTCAAGGTTATAGTTTTCTCTTGTGCACTTTACAACGTAATGGATCAAAATAGTCATTACAATAGTAGGGGTTTTAATCGATTATTGATTCATCGATTAATCTCACCTGTGGGCTTTGATGAATTAAACAATAATTGATTTATCTTCTCTACCAAGGAACCTCCACCATGCTTCACTGTTGCCTGCAGACACTCATTCGTGTACCGCTCTCCAGCCCTTCGGCGAACAAACTGCCTTCTGCTACAGCCAAATATTTCAAATTTTGACTCATCAGTCCAGAGCACCTGCTGCCATTTTTCTGCACCCCAGTTCCCGTGTTTTCGTGCATAGTTGAGTCGCTTGGCCTTGTTTCCACGTCGGAGGTATGGCTTTTTGGCCGCAAGTCTTCCATGAAGGCCACTTCTGACCAGACTTCTCCGGACAGTAGATGGGTGTACCAGGGTCCCACTGTTTTCTGCCAATTCTGAGCTGATGGCACTGCTGGACATCTTCCGATTGCGAAGGGAAGTAAGCATGATGTGTCTTTCATCTGCTGCAGTAAGTTTCCTTGGCCGACCACTGCGTCTACGGTCCTCAACGTTGCCCGTTTCTTTGTGCTTCTTCAAAAGAGCTTGGACAGCACATCTGGAAACCCCTGTCTGCCTTGAAATTTCTGCCTGGGAGAGACCTTGCTGATGGAGTATAACTACCTTGTGTCTTGTTGCTGTGCTCAGTCTTGCCATGGTGTATGACTTTTGACAGTAAACTGTCTTCAGCAAGCTCACCTTGTTAGCTGAGTTTGGCTGTTCCTCACCCAGTTTTATTCCTCCTACACAGCTGTTTCTGTTTCAGTTAATGATTGTGTTTCAACCTACATATTGAATTGATGATCATTAGCACCTGTTTGGTATAATTGTTTAATCATACACCTGACTATATGCCTACAAAATCCCTGACTTTGTGCAAGTGTACCTAGAAGAATTGATGCTGTTTTGAAGGCAAAGGGTGGTCACACCAAATATGGATTTGATTTAGATTTTTCTTCTGTTCACTCACTTTGCATTTAGTTAATTGATAAATATAATCTATTAACATGTCTATTTTTGAAAGCATTCTTACTTTACAGCATTTTTTCACACCTGCCTAAAACTTTTGCACAGTACTGTATATATAAAATATATATGAAATATCTGCTGTGTGGCTGCCTATGCACAAACAGAGGTTAATGTAACTGTTTAATTGGTGTGGGGATTGTGTAATTGCTTGTATTATTGATTAATTGAAAAGTAAGGAATGTGACCAGGTAGTAATTTAATGATTGATTGTCAATTACCCCTGGCCACACCCTATAACAGCACAAAGAAGTGTTTGTTTGTGGCGCAGAGTGGCTTGTGTGTTGCTGCGTCAAGAAGGTCCAGTGAATGTGCAGCACAGCCTGGACCCGAAGGTATTGTGCTTGTTACAATGGTTTTGTGTTACCTGTAAACGGCTTGGTTGTCTGGTGTTTAGTCAGACCAGCTAAAAAATGTAGTTGTTCCTCCTTGGGGGAGCTAGACTTTTTTTTTTTTTTTTTTAAAGGGCCAGTGGCCTATCTTCGTAAATTTGTAAATAAAAGTGCGCCAAAGTGCTGAACTGAATTTTTTTTTTCCGCCAATTTGGTTGCCGTACGCCAACAAAATGGTCTCCCATGTGGCCCGGGGATAGAAGCAGTTTATTAAATTAAGTAATAATGACTGAAAAATCAATCCATTCCTTTTAAAATCAGGAACGAGTAATACAATCTGCATGACACAGTAGCTGAATTACTGTTTCAGTTCTTGGAGCTGAAACAGGTCCATTCCTGGCAGTTATTGACTCCTTTTCAGCCAATCACAGACTAGCTTTCATTCTCTAAGGTTAATAACATAAAACTAAAAAGTAACTGCTAAAAATACCATAACATAATAGTATTAACATTTCTATGTAGTAGTGGTTTAGTCTGCAAAGGACCATATAAGCAAGACAGTAAGAGAATCTTTCACATAGTGAACTGTTTCAAGGTCAGTGGTGCTGATAACACAAATCCATGATGTAGTCCAGTGAAGATGAACAGCTGGTGTATGGTTGGTTGACAGTCAGCTGATCTAAACCTGCATTCCTATCTTCAGCTGGCTTAAGTTGCTGCCAATATTATTCGATTCATTACACCTGCAGCATGAAAGACGAACGCTATATCTCAATAATATATTTAAAATCAAAGGAATTACTGTCTTAAGAAGACACACAGAGAGATAGGATGGAAATTCAATTTTTTAAGTTTACTGACTACTGTCGTAAACTCTACATAGTTTTCATATGTGTTAATTGAAATACATATTAGATTTTGCTAATATGATTCTGAAAAATCCCTAATCAACTTATCGTTAGTATGACACAGTTGGCAAACCACAGATTAAAAAGTAATTCACTCCCTACAGTATTAAAATGATTTGCCATGGATACAGTATATCAGAAGTTAGAGTGCCTGTATGAAGACTTGATTGTTGCCCCAATACATGTTTATTAAAAAAGAGGATACTTTTGCTAATCATATTTTGACATTTGTGAATGAAGATTGGTTTCTATGACAGCTTTTTCAACATTTACAGTATCTGCCACATTTGTAATAGAGATTGCTGAAGTGGCAGAACTCTTGAACTAGCTCACCTTTTTAAAGTATCACAGTAGCATGTGTTCTTTAACCCGTTTTCGCTCTCTAAAAACGATGACGGATTTACACGTTACAACAAGCCAAAAATAGACCACATTCCAGACTGTTCAAAGTTCATAAATCATGTTTGTTCAACATGAGTGAATGATTCAATACTGGGAATCTCTTCTTAGAAAGATGGTATTTATTAAGCATGCAACAAAATAAGTTTAAAAATCACAAAAAACAGTTACACAATTAATCATATTAAAAGCATTACAATGAGAACTAAGGTTTTAAAACAACAATTTACCAAAGAAATATTAGTACATACTGACACTACAACAAGGGGTCACACAATACCTGAATAGATATTTAAGAGTATTGTTACCTAGCCTGGAAAGCAGTCACTTTCAGCGTTCTGTTACCTTGTGTTTCTCTGAGTGTCAGGGCCCCTGACCTAGATGGATAGATACTGAGAGCTGAGTGCTCCAGGTGCAGTCTTGTAGTTTCTTTGAATCTGAGTGAGCAGGGATCAGGAGATCAGAGGGGCGGGTATCCAGTGATCAGAGGGGCAAGGAGCTAATGTTTACAGTCACTTTTATACTTTTCAAACAAAAGAATTATTTGAGTTTCCCGCTGCTAGTTTGTGCCTGAATGGGCCTACAACCTTGATTGATCGCACCCCAAACTTTTAAAACGTGCATAACTTTTGCTAAATAATTCTGATTTTATTCTGAATTCCCGTTATTTTTAAATTACATTTCTTTAGACACCAAGTATGTTGGGTTGCGACTTTGGTTAGACATCTCAAACAGTTTAATTCTCTTAGGAATTTATTACCTGGGTTATTCTGTGCTTGTTAGGCGGTTTAAGAATAAAAACACATGCATCTTGTACTTGTGTTGGTTTTAAATCAATATGATGTGAAATGTGTCTTAAATCTCTTAGATCTTTAAGCTAATTTAAAGTGGTCATTTTTCTCTTTCTTTCAGGCTCTGTGTTAAACCACTTTTCTCTCACTAGACGGGGTAATTCAAATTTCAGAGACGGGTTTGATTATCTTTTTGTTTCCTGAGTGCCTTGATTTGAGGTGTTAGATCGATCGTTATCGCTAGGCAAAGCTAGACAAGTTAGGTTAAAGATTTAATTCAATTTAGTTCTCTGTTAAAAATGTAAAATATCCACAACATTTGCAATATATTTGTGATGACAAAGTCTATATGACCTACACAATCTTGGCAACAGTTAAATTTAACATGTGTTATATTTAATACAAAACACAGTATTTTCCTTAAATAACAGTAACGGAGTCATTGTTTATTTCTATTTAACTTTTTCAGGGGCAGTCAATATGCACAACAGGTGCTTCGTAACGTGGCTCCTCTCTCCATCCAGAGATTCCCACGCTCTGCCGAACCCAGTCTGCTGCAGCTCCTTCTAATTCAGTGCCTTAAAGGGGTAGTTAAAGGGATAGTCATGCATTTGGCCGATATAAAACCACCCCCCTTAACCACCCGTTTACATATATAAAATGTAACTTTGTGTGCTTATTTTACAGTTTCTACTACTTTTACACTGTTTCACCTGTTATGTTTTTACCATTGTGTAGCACATTGAAAGGACATGCATACAATGACAGATCTGAGACTGTTACATAGACCAGCAGTTTCATTGGAGTAGAAGGCTATATGTACCAAGGGTTGCAAAAAGTATACTTTTTTTAACATACCACAATCCCAGCTCATGCCTACTGGCAGAATACATTGTTAATAGTTGCAGAATAGTGCTGAGAGTTGCAGGGGACCCTGGATAGATGTAGACACAATATTGATTTAGAATGAGTGTATGTATAATGCATGAGTTTCCAGCACTGTATTTGATTACTGCATTCTATACAGTACTTCTGTGAGTTTCAAAAAAGCTGCCTTTCATATCAGGCTACCACTTTTGCGCAGCCCCTGTTGACAGAGAGACGACAATTTGGAGTAAATACGCCCCTCCCACCCAATCTTGTCAATCTGTCTTCCTTTTTTATGTATGCAAGTTGTGCAAGTTTTTGTGTAAATAAATACATGCCTGCCCTGTTAAACCTACCTGTGGTTCTGAGTGCTGTTCCTTTTATAAAAAGACATTGTGAAAAGGTCCTGCATGTGTCAAACTTACCCCGGTTTGCCACTAATATATAAATAATGCTTAGCACTTAAACATTTATTCCGTAAATAATAACATGTCAGTTTTGTGTCGTTTTTTATTTAAATTACAAGTTAACCTGGTTTATGTATGTGGGGTGCATTTGCATCTTTTCTGCCTTCGTGTGAGTCCAATTATTGCTGTTGTCGAAGGGTTAAGAAATGTTGCTGACATCATGAATAGCGTGAAGGTGCTGGGTAGCGAATGTCAAAGCAGCCAAAACATTTGTCAGCACCCTAAATATTTACCAGAACACAAACCATTGAAACGTAATAGGAAATACATATGTGTACATAACTTTTTAATACTGACATAGTTACAACATATTTAAACAGTGGTTGCTGCTTAACTGCATAGTAACTTAAAAAAAAATTATGAACAAAAAACATTCTTCATATAAGAAGGTAAAGAAAAAGGCTATTGCCAAAAACAAATTGTCTTCCCCTTGATGAAGCAGACATTTGTAAAGGCATGGCTCAGTAGTAATGGCACCTTTCCAACACCACTGCTGATCAACTCAGTGAATCCTGGCCTGTATAGAGACAGTGTTACCTGCTTCCTTGTGTTTGGGTTTGATTGAGAGTCCTCCTTTCTGGCTCCATTATGCAGTCGTTCTTCTACCTGGAAGTGGTATGGTCAACCTGTCCACCCCATCATGCAGTCTTCCTGATAGTGCTGTATAATGGTTAGAACTAATAATAGCATGGCATTTTTTTAATTAGATACAGTAGATAATTTAAAAAGCATTTATAACACTGACCCGTCACACATTGATGTCTTTTAAATAGCCCTGGTTCATCATAATTACCATATGTAGCTGTGACATATTTAAACTCAGTTACTGCATACGAATACTGAATCCTGTGCTATGAATAAAAATTATGAATTAACAAATGAATAAAAGGGAAATCTGACACTGGCAGGATGTGCATGTGCTCGGTCTATAAGAACCTCTTGCTTTTGATTCAAACTCACAGAAATTGTATTCCATTCTAGTTGTACCCATCAAGTCCAATATCTGGTTTTCCAGAAGGGTCAGTTAAAGTATCTCTACACAGACACAGGCTATTCATTGCCTAATCTTGAGGGTGCATCAGTCTTATTTGCCTACCACTCACTTGTAGGCAAATAAGTCATGTTCTGAAAAAAAGGCTGTTCAGCACGTGTGCTCTTTGTTATATTGTAAAATCAGCAACGGGCTAATTAGACTACTAATCTCATAACAGCCAACTAACAGATTAATATGCAAGATTTAGCTGATGAACATCCTTTAGCTATATGTATTAAAAAATATGAGTTTAGCATGTGGTAATTAAAACTATATCGCAATATGACTATTATAATGGATGACTATTTGATTAAATACATTCAAGGTATTTCATTTGTTTTTCATGGAATTATTAAAATAAGGCAGCATCTGATTATTTCCCTTGCGACAGCCAGCCTCTCGTGTTAAGTACAAATTGTTTATCTATGTAAATATAGTTTCATAAGAAACCCCTACTGAGAAGATGCGTCATCTTCTTCCCAGGGCTGAACTCACAGTGGCAGCAGGATAAGAGATATCTAGAGTGAAATTAAATAAAGAACAACAAAACAAACTTAGCACAGAGTGACTGTTCAATTAGAAAGATATACTGTACGTGAAAGCAGTATATCTAGACACTGCACAAGTAGCTGTTAAATATACTCATTACTAGGCACACATTTATCATCAGAATACTCTTTTAGACAGGACAGTTAAGATGAAATTACATTTACAATCCTGAATGTAGCAATTGCACAATTGCATCTGCTGTAATGTACAGTATCAGACCAGCCCTGTAGTTTAACTTTGTTACCCCTACCTAATACGGTGAAACCAGTTACTCAGTAGCTATGCTAGTAATGCTAAAATATTTACTTAATATAGTAAATTAATTACAGTATAGTTACCAAACAATCACTTACTCATTACTATGAGCCCTGAAACTGAGATTGTTATAAAAATATGCAGTCCTGATAAAGTAAATTTAAACGTTAAAGACAAACCAGCCTATAAATCTCCCACTAGGGCCCCTTTATACAGCAACAATCTGTGTCTTAATACCCCTTAATACTGAACCCTTACAGTACAGTACACCTTCCCTTCTCTTCCCTGCTAGATATGTGGTTTCTTCACTGCTGGACTCATATGGAGTATTTACTACAGCTATTTTTTTAGACATGCGTGTAATAAAAAGAGGAGCTGGTCATATCTGGCTGCTTTTTGTATTTATAACAGCCTTCAGTACAGTGCAGAAAGATTTATTTTACACATTTGATTAATATGTTTTGAAGACCAATTGTGGCATATACTGTACGTTAGTTAAAGATGCAAAATGAGCGACAACCCTAGAAGATGGCCAGAAAAGTGCAAGAATAGTTGGAAACATATGAGTGGAATTGAGCGTCTGCTATTGGCAGACGGACAGCTGTTTTCTGCAGGTGCCCAAAGTCCTGATTTCTGGTATGAAAGATTGATTCATTGGTTCAGCGAGAGTGGCTGTGCTCATTGCTCTTGATTTCTGCCAAGCCTTGCATCTAAATGGATGCTTATCATGGAATCTGAGTGTCTGGTCTCTACCTTCCTACCTTTACCTTGGATGCCATCATGACCCCTCCCATCATTACTGCAATACCAAAGTGACTTTTTTTTTTTTTAAATTCCACCCGCTGTAATAATGAGTTGAGGTTACACCAGCTTGCAAAAAAATGACAACTAAGAACTTTCAGTTCTGCTTTTTATATTATCAAATTGAAACACATGTTCACACATACTGTAGTACAGACAAAATAGATTGTGATTTAAAATTGAAAGTCTTATTATTATCCTTACTATAAATACTCAGCATGGTCTAAACAATAACAGGTGGTTTAAAATAGGAACTGCAACTAAGGGAGTGATAAGAAATTTGGTGGTTGAACAGTCATGGTGCACATTTCTGCCCTCTCTGAAACTGTGATTTTGTATAGAGTTGTTACAAACGTAGAATGCACAGATTATTAGTCTTGATTTAGAGGATTGTCATTACTGTCTGTATCCCTGGTGAAGGGGATATAGTGGAGGCTGGTGAAAATATAGAGCAGAGGTTCTCATACTGTTTTGTTTGGGGAACCCAGTAATAAAGTTAATGAAACTGAAACTGAAAACTGAGGAAAAGGCAAAACACAAACAACGAAGGAAAACTGGACTGCAGTGAAAGCAGATGCTTTATGTACGTCATCTGTAAGTATTAAAAGGCCCGTCTCGCCACCACAACAGTCGAAAGACAGCTTTCCGTACAATGAAGTCAAAGAACACCCACAAAATTCAAGTAAATGTTTATGTACAGCTATGGCCAAAGGTTTTTGCATCACCTAAAATGTTTGGATTGAGACATAATAATAAAAACAACCTATATGAACATAATTTAGATCTTGTATTTAATATCATGTATCAAAGAAACTACAAAATGATATTGCAAAAGTCTACTTAAAGCCATAATAGTAGACCAGTATTTCATGTTAGATTTCAAAATGTCACATTTTTCAATTTTGTCAGTTTTTGTGAAGTATACATTCAATATGTTAATGTAACATTATGCAGAAGGTTTCATTCGACTTTATGATGCCAAATTAGTTAATTCTATAGGGTGAGGCCCTAGCTGTACAGTAAGTATTACCAGGCATGTGTCTCACCACAGCAGTAAAATAACATAAAAATATGTGTGCTGTTTTACAGAAGAGAAATATCCAGAATTTCCCAGGGACCCCCTGGGCAACCTGTGTGGATCTCCAGGGCTCTCCGGACCCCTGTTTGAGCACCGTTGATACAGAGAACTTCTTGTCTTATTTCGAGGAAACCTTTTCGCACGTTATTGTATGTTTTTATACAGTTTACTTGGCAAGCATACAAAATACAACATGCACGTTGAGAATACCTTAAAAACATGAAAGGCGTAATTATTTTAAGTTTCTGTTTCTATAAGTACTGCAAAGGCAGACAGTTGTTTAATTGGTGGGGAGTTTGTGAACCTGTCTGGGAGTGCCGGTGGGGATCTGGTTTGAAGTTTGTGTTTGTACTCTCTCATTACTTCTCTTTTTTTTTTTTACTTTTATTGACCATTTACAAACACACCCAACCAGTATCTTGATGTGTATCTCAATGTTTGTACATTTTCAAAGTCACATTTTGATACGGGAAACACATGCTCATTAACACCAGCAGCAGAGCACGACCCCAGCGTGAGCTATCAAACTGAAAGGAATTTCAACTGTACCACACATAGCTTCTGTTGTCTCTCGCTCGCATTTCAGCTGGGATTTATGTAGCATCCCAACTGTTTAGTTTAAATATGAATCACTACAGGGATCCCTTAAAATAGGACTCCATTAGACCATTCTATACTATGCCCTATCTGTACCCTCTGTATTTATCACAATCTCTTTTTTTTTTTTTTAGGCTGTACAGCTGAAGCTCTGTGTCCTTCTCAGAGCCAAGGTTATGTTTGACAGTTAAAAAAAAAGTAGTTAGTACAGCCAGGTACCACTGTATTGATTTTCCTTCATAATGATGTATCTCTTTCAGATGCTGTGAAGTGAACTAATACAAATCCACTGTGCTTAAAGGCTTTGGTAATGGAAATAATTGGTTTGTGATATTTGGACAGTTTCATCTGAAAAATAAAAGTGTGAGAATACAGTGCAAATGGATCATGCACAGTGGATGTGTTCCAAAACGATTATGAAAACAGTGAGTGCACAACTGGAATGTACTGGCCAGTGAGAAATTCATATACTGAAATGTATTGCAGTGTGAAAATGTGGACTGCAATGCTAAATGAATTGTAAATATACTGTATATGGTGGTTGCTTCTGTAAGTGGTTTTATAATTTGTGTGCAGTTAATATCTCGCCTTACCACAAATTAACTGAAACTTCTGATAATAAGCATATGTAAAACAACTTATCAGTGTTGTAAATACATATACAACTTGTGTATTTATTAGAGCTTGTGTTAGCCTTATTCCAGTACCTATGAGGAATATTTCACAAGTAAAACAATATGTACTATTCAAACATAATTATTGAACCTGTTTAACAATGTAGCTAAATCCCAAGTGATGTGAAATGTAAAGTACTGTTTCTGATTTTTTTTTTATTTTTTTATTCTTGACACACTAACCCAGTTTGGTGCTCACCAGTCTGAAATCAAGCAGGTTGTGTCTAGTAACCACTGGGTGGCTGAGGTGCATGTGTTTTGGTTTAGGGCACATACTGTGCATGGTGGTTAACTGAATTTAAAATCAGTCCTGAACTCTTATCACTAATTAAGGTTACATGCTTAACTGCCTCTATATGTGTACAGCGGTGTGTGCAACATGCTCCAACCTGATTGGTCTTGACACTCTTGAACAGGAACCTGATTTTCAGTGGGTGGTATTTTATGTTCAGTAACTCTTTAATAGTTATAAAACAAAAAAAATAAACTTTTGTTTTATGCATATATTTACTTTGATTTGAAAAACTGACCAAAACATAAAATAAACTTGATTAAACATGAAAAGTTATAGAATTGAGTACATTTATTCAATATCCACTGTCCCTGATAGTCTTTATAATCAGCTTTCTTTTGGTGAATCTGTGACAGGTGTAACAAACTTTAAAGGAACGGTTATTGAAGCCTGATGCTGTACCAGTATCTAACAAAAAGACATTAGCTTTAGTGCTATTCACACTGCTCCCCGTATCCCTGTGCAGCTGAACCTTTCATTTCCAATGCCCTCGCATTGAGAAGTCTCTGGAGGTGCGGCACAACACGATGATGCACACCTCTCCTCCATGTTGTCCTGACCACATGCTTTCTTACCAGACAGAAAGCATCTTCTGTTTTCTCTACAGAGCACATGCTGCGGGCAGTGAAAAGGGTTCTGAAGCTTGTCGAGGGCAGTTTACAGGCCATATCTCTATATGTTCAACCATAGATACAAAACTTCAGCTTATAATGCTTTTGGATATTTTTTTTAGGAAGTCCCACTGTACAGTAACATTCTAAACTATTTATGGGTTTTGAAAACAGTTAGGGAGCACGTAAACATGGTGTCTCTAGACATATATTGATGGCCCTGGCTGTGGAAAGAGTGAAGTGAGGAAGACAGAACCAGTGTTACTCAGAGGCTTCTTAAAGAAACTTGCTGGAACTAAATGTCACATTACTTAAACTCCGTCATCTATAACTAAATCTCGCTGTATTAGTCTTCCATTCTTCAGAATGTTTAAAAAGACGGGAGTCATGGAGATGAATTTTCCCTCTTTGTTGAGTGAAAATGTAAGAGCCCACAGAGGCCACAGCTTTCTTACTCATAGATCTGAGTCACTTCAATATTCTTCACCCATTATGCCTAGGAAGACTGGAGTTGTAGCACATCAAAGATCATGTCTGCCTGCTTTACAAATACAATGTTTCCAAGGCTTGACAGCTCAAAACAAGATCTTCTTCGATCCTGTTTTATAATATTTATTACGGAATGGGGCTTTTTATCTCACATTAATTTCTTCATTATTTACCAGGGCTGTAAAAAAATGGATTTGTTATAGAATTACTGACATGCTGTATGGAGACATCACACCTCAAAGCCTGTGCTTGACAGTTTAGGGAGTTCATTTTAAAAATGGTCCAGTGCCAGTAATGTACTGGATTAAAAGCAACACATCTGTTTATAACTCAGGTGAGTGCTAGGGCTGTTTCCATCTCTTTACAGTCTAATGAGCTTGCAAGAGCTGAGCACTCTTCATTATCAATACATTCTCTGACAATGCCTATTAGTACCAGCACTCTTCATTATCAATACATTCTCTGACAATGCCTATTAGTACCAGCACTCTTCATTATCAATACATTCTCTGACAATGCCTATTAGTACCAGCTGCAGAGCACTTCTTGTGCCATTGGCCTTGGTCCAATAAAAACTAATTTTATTTAACGTCCCAATGGCCCCCCAGCTTTCCATCACTAGGAGATTAGATTAGACCTGTGGTTCAGGGAAACGATTAGTTCTTTTGCTGAATTGGCATGTTGCTCTTCAAAAAAAGATGGCTATTCTCAGAATAAACAAATGAATGAATGTAAACATAAATGCGTGAACAAATGACTGAATGAATGAAACCACTGTGTTTTATACATACTGGAATTACAGAGCAAGTTATAGTAACCATGAAAAAGACCTAGGAAATGTCTTCATCTAGACAATGTGGGGAAGCTATAAAAAAGGCCAAAAAGATGCTCAGATATATTGTGAAAAGTGTTGAATTTAAATCAAAGGAAGTAATGTTACAACTTTACAATGCATTAGTAAGACCTCACCTAGAATATTGTGTTCAGTTCTGGTCACCTCATTACAAAAAGGATATTGCTGCTGTAGAAATTGCAAAGAACAGCGACCAGAATTTTCCTGGGTTTAACAGGCATGTCGTATGCAGACAGGCTAAAAGAAATGAATCTATTCAGTCTTGAACAAAGAAGACTATGCGGTGATCTGATTCAAGCATTCAAAATTCTAAAAGGTATTGACAATGTCGACCCAGGGGACTTTTTCGACCTGAAAAAAGAAACAAGGACCAGGGGTCACAAATGGAGATTAGATAAAGGGGCATTCAGAACAGAAAATAGGAGGCACTTTTTTACACAGAGAATTGTGAGGGTCTGGAACCAACTCCCCAGTAATGTTGTTGAAGCTGACACCCTGGGATCCTTCAAGAAGCTGCTTGATGAGATTCTGGGATCAATAAGCTACTAACAACCAAACAAACAAGATGGGCTAAATGGCCTCGTTTGTAAACTTTCTTATGTTTTTATATTATTTGTAACACTTAGAGAGAGTTATAATAAACTGTTTCACAGTGCTTTGTAGCCAACTATATATATATATATATATATATATATATATATATATATATATATATATATATATATATATAGCCTGAAAAGCAACTCACACATTTAAATATGGCTAGGTTAGCTAGTGTATCATTATTCACCTCAGCATGTTAAAAAAAATCAACTTCATTATAAAACAACTTCCCAAGTTATTCTTGTCTGAAACTGCAGTACTGGTACATCTAATTATAGATTGAGCAGAGTGCAGGTGAGGTCATATTTAGATTTTAGACTTCTACTACTGCATTGAAATCGGTTTCGGTTCTTTAAAATAAATTGTTCAAGCGACACTGCCAATTCCCCCTATCTCTTGCAGCTACATGTTTTGAATGAGAATGAAAGTCACAGTGTTGTTATTGGGCTTGGGATAGTGTTTTTCATCATTATCCTCTTGACTGCACTTGCCATTACAATATTTATGACCCATAGTGTAATTACAAACTACTGCACTGTAGTGGTACCTATCTACTGGATGGGCAATGCTTTATTGTTACTTTTGTGTTAGGTTTCCACAGGGCTAGACCAAAATATTTATCAGCCACAATTGCCAAACTTGTTAATAGTTTAGTTTGATATCTGAGAGACAATTCAAATGTTGATTTTAGTCAGGCTCTTCAGTCTGGATCATTCATTGTCCAGTGGGGTATAGATGTACTGGAAGTATAGACATACTAGAGGTTACTTTCTAAAGATTTGCAACAGTTTATTTTAATAGTAACCTGTTAAGTTCAATTTATACACAGCAAAAGGTTTACTATATTATCAGTAAGTAATTTAACACATTTTCTTTTTAAATAATTGACTGCAGCTGGCCCTGCATTACATCTTCTATGCATTGTATAGCATGTTTTCTTTTTCTTATAGTACTTCTATATGTTATATATGTACAGTGGGCACTGCGAGTATTAGCTTTTGATCAGCATGGTGGCAACTACCAAGATAAAGCAGCTGTAATGGTCAGAGCTCTGTATGCTTAAGCTGCATCCATTTCTCACATTTCAACTTACTGTTTTTAGAAAATACAACCAATTGTACAATTTGTGTAACACTAAAACATTTTACTGTTTCATGTTTTATATAATGCATATATGTAGTCAGTGAGTCTCTTCCGTGACATGCATTTATGTTCAAAATTTACCATTAAAGAGGCACAAAGAGGCATACTCCTAAGCGTGACCATATTCCGTTTTTACAGTGTATCTGCCAACTTTAAACTTGTTAATATGGTGGCAATTTGTTACTGCTGAAACCAGCCTTTTTTAGTGTAGATGTGTACATCTATCAATTTAAAAGCTGGTTGTAGTATATAAAGCAGCAACTGAAACACAGTTGATGCCAAGCCTCCTGAATCAGCCCTGGACTATTCTTGCTGTTTATTGTAAGTCTGTTAACCTGGCTCTTCTCCCTTGTTTGTAATGCACAGTTTTGTCTGGTCTGAAGTAAGTGAAAGCTGGAGTGCTAAAGTGAGCATTTAGAAACATTGACTTTTAATAACGTTGTTGAAAGGGAAAATATTAAAACTGCAACAAAACTGCTTGCAAACTTAAATGGGCTGTACACATTCCCAGCACTGAAAGGTGTTTTTTGTAAGTGGCTCAGATTGCATGAATGTAAATGGCATTACAGTGTCCGTCTTCTCTCAACCAAGTGAAAGCCAAGACTTGTCATTGTCATTTTCCAAACCGTTTATTAAAGGAAAATTAACTAGCTCAATAGATGGTGTAAAGTTGTGAAGCCTGTATAAAGGCAATGGAAACATGGGATATACTAACTTTCTTTCCTTTTATGGGAAATTACCAGTTTTTGTGTACACAAACTGATCTTTGAATTTATTATTTTGAAACTAACGGTTTTAAAATGTGTAAAGGGGCAAAGTACTTTAAAACTAATAGAAATGTTTCCACTGTTAATACTGTGAATAAAATACTAACTGGAACCTTTGTGAGTTTGGATGAAAGTGGGGGAATGTTTCCCAAAGGGGAATGGTTTACTGGGGTTGTCAGTTTTTTTCACCCCTGCATGGGCAAGAAAGCAAGTAGCCTTTGTGTTGTTGTCAGAGCTCACAGTAAAACAAAAATCAGTTAATTGAACTGTGTGTATTGGATCCCAAATAAAAATAACAGTACGGTATAGCAGATGTACAGTAGCATGCTCACCTTTTTGTGACTGTGTGAAGTATATCATACAGTCTTGTCCTGTACTTGTGAGAATTACTGAATTTGTTAAGCTGCTTAAGGCTCTCTCTCAGCCTGAAACCAAATATTACCTTATTTACAAGCAGTAGTTAGGAATTACACCAGTGACAAATCAGTAATACGTAAGTAGTACTAACAGTAAGCAGGGTATAATCTGCTAACACTGCTGGGTATATTACTGCTGTATGCTTCGTTAATTTTACCACTTACAGTGAAGTGGCAAAAGGAAGGGCAAGTTTGAGAAGATGAAACACAAAGAAAATCTGCTGCAAAACCCAACTTTCAAAGTCATTCCCTTTTTCAGTTCTACAGAAACACCTATAACTTCTGACAGTTAACTGTAAAAGAAAAAAAAAAAACAACCGCAATGCAGTTGTACTAAAATAAATCAGCCTGAAGTTTGTGAAGCAATTTTGTTACAGACCAGTTTTTTTTTTCAACCCTGTAACTTAATACAGCAGCCTCCGCTCTCCAAACACGTACAGAATATTTGGCCTGATGTGTATGAATTGTAAACGTCTCAGGAAGCATAGAATTCAAATGTGTGAAACTGGTCTAAAGTATCCTTCAGTGAAGCCACTAGCCACTGAGGCAATACATTCAATCATTCCAATTCCGCTGCTCCAAAGTACTGAGAATAGATTTTTCTTTGTGAGCTATTCATTTAAAAAAGTGCATTTCCTATTTTCAAAAAATAACCTTTATGAAGCATCAAAGCAGGGCGGAAGCCCCGCCAGTATCAATATGGGTATTTTGAATGCAAGTTTGGCAGGGATGGGGTTAATTCCATTACTGCCAGGACCCACAGGTGGAATGTGGCCTTTCCCTAATTAGATAGTTTAGTGTTAATTGGGGAATTACAGTACTGCACGTATACTATAGAAAGAAAACCAGTGACAGTTATTGCAAAACAAAGCACTGTAATACAGCATTTGGCAATTTACAAAACAGCATTCCAAAAACAGTTCTTACCATGCTTTCTCAGTCATGGGTAGAACATAGTGATTTCTTTATTCTGTAACTTCACTGAAATGAGTTACAGTGAGAGCCTGTGTTGCTGGAATCTCTCACCTTTGTGAGTGGAGTCTTGGTAGGTAGCATGCTCACATCTGGACCAGAAGTTCACATCCAGCCTGAGAATAACCTTGACAAATATCCAGCCAGCGGCCACCATGTTATGCTACCTGTGTAATTGCAAAGGCCTATATTTGAACTGTAAATAACGGCAAATATCTGTCATCACAGTAAAAAAGAAGTTACTGTATTCCTATGGTTTTCCACTAGAATTCTCTTGGACTAGAAAACTAGAACATGCTGTTCAAACTCTATGCAATTCTACTGAAATGCACATAAATCCATGGCCTTTATTTTTTAGGGGTTGCCTTGAATTGAATTCCTATTTATACCATAGCTATGTGGATACCCAGCTAGAGCCATATCAGTCTATGTTACAGGAGGGTAGTTTACTAAGAATGGCACATTTACATTTCATGCTTTTCCTTCCTTATATGCAAATTATAGTACAGTACCTTTCTTATTTTCAGTTTGAATCTTTCCTTTGCTGGTGGTTTGCACACTTCCACTTTCACCAACCCACTAACAATAAACAGTCAAGTCTGTATTTGCATCATAGTGCTACCAATAATGAAACAAAATATTGGCTGAGGCAGTGAACAGCGTTTGCAAAAGAACTAAGTGAAAATGCTACGCAGAACAAGCACCCTCACAAATCAAGGCTAAATATTACAGACTTCTTTTGGAAAGCGGTGATGATGAAAGGAAGACCCTGTAAAGTTCACATTGCCTGTTTAGATAAACAGCTGGCAGTACCTTCACTGCCATTGCTGCATTATCCAAAATAGTTTCCTTTCCTTAGCTTAGCCTAGGGGCATGACCTTCTTGGAAATAAACCTGACTGCTCAAAATGCTAATCTGAAAATATCTACCAAAAAATGAAGAAGTAATATGTTTCCATAGCACTGATTTAGGGATGTAACTCCCAGAGCCAGCTGTGCTGATGGGTGCTCTTTTCACTCTCAATGAACATTGATAGACTCACACTATTGGAAACTGGCACTGCGGGTGTTTCAGGAGGACACAAATGGATAAAGCAGGAAAACAGAAACATTTGGTGACATTACATTATGTTTGGGGTGTGGGGAGAAAATAGAAATGTCATATTGACGTTGACATTGACAGTCATGGAATAAAACACAAAGTCAAAAAATCTGAAACAAAATATTAATATTATTAGACTTATCTATAGTCCTTATAATAATAAAGAAAAATGAAAGATCCTTGGAACTTTTATTCCAGTAAAGGTAAAAAAAATTTGAGCCTGGCTAAATTCTCTCTTCCCGGCCTAATAATTAATTTGCACCTGTTGGGGATACATATCCCAGATGATGGATATAGTAGAGGCACCTGTGTGTAAAGTATGCTTATTTGATTTAACATAGCCTGGTAGCATTAATTCACATGTAATGTATATTACTGAAGGGATGTATGTGTGTTACCTACATGCTGTTCATGCACAAAGTCATTAGCACCAGTTACACAACATAATGTAATGTTGAAAACTGGAAATAAACGGCTTGTAAAGCAGAATTAAGTGCCTGTGTTTATTTATGTATTTATTTATGTATTTATGTGTTGTAACTTCAGGGGTGTTCAGTTTAGAGTGCATGACCCCCTACCCCTATTTATTTTAATTTGTATTTTATTGATACAGAGATATATACAGTATATTGTCGATCAATGGAACCAGCATAGCCGGCCAGTCCCAGTGGGGATTTGACAGGCTTTGAGAAATGAGGTTGCATGATAGCAGGTCTGTTAATATCATCACCAATGAACTAGTTATTTAAAGCTCTTAGAAGTATTACTAGCATCCTCTCTGCAGTACCATTATGGAACCGTAATCTTCTTTGGCTATTTTAACATGAATACACGTGGCATGCGTTTCATGAAGAAAATGATAGTTACTATATTATTGTTCCACAGTTGACACTCAATATTTCCATCCTTAAATGATCACACCTTCTGTATGTATATAGTCTTGGCATGTGATTCAAGCCCTGTCAGCTCAGTTAAAGTTACATTATGCTGCACCTTGGGATCTATTCCATCAAAACTCTCACAGCAGTGTCGTTTATCAGGGAGTGCTTCAAATATGATTGTATTTCAGTTTTTAGAACAAAAGGACTGAAACATTTACTGTTGTTTTTCAAAGCGTGAACCAGTGTCAGGCTGAAGAAGGATAGCACCAGACTTAATGCTTCTGGTGCATGATTAAAGCAGCTCCATATTATAGACCCATTAAAACAATCCAGGATGACAGTAATTGGTAGGGGGGTGGCGGTCAGGTTTTCTGACAATTAGGAAAGTTCTGCCATCAAAAACATTACCTTCTAGTAATGGCAGAAGCCTGTGTTATATCTAAGATAGTTTAAACTTCTTAGAATGCCTCATTTATCTGTAAAAAAAACACTTTTTTTTAAGTATTTGAAATTGGACTTTTACTGAAGCATTACAAAACCTTTATCCTTTTAAAATAATAGTTCACATAACTTCATATTCAAATGCTTAACTCCCCAGCATTATATTTTCATTGGGTAGCATTTCTGGGTCTGAGAGCCAATAAATTAGTAAAATATATCACCACAGGTACTGGCAATCATTTTGAGGGATCCATTGTATAAATCTTTCAAGATCTCTCCTTTTTTATTGATTTTATTATTATGGAAACAACTGTCAATGCATTGCTGTGAGCAATCAAGTTCAAACTACTGTATATCTTACTGTAGGTCATAAACATTGCTGGCACGCCACTCAGTTTAGTTTATTTACGATGATTATGCATGAAGATGTTCTCTGTTTGGATGATATAACATTATGTTATTGCTGCTGTGTTTATGTGCTTTACCAGAGCATAACAGCACCATAAACAGTCCTGTTAAAAGACAATAATAGCACTTAATTGACGTCTCTCTGCTGTTGCATCGCTTGTTAAACCCAACTAACCAAAAAGCAAAAACAAGAACAAAACAGTACAGCTCATAGCAACACGAACAAAAGAACTACAGTACAATACAATTCACTTATCTTTCACTTAATACAATATAGTAATCCTATTGGGTTATTTTCTGTGTGCTTATTCAAGTAACAGAATGATAACTCACATACCTTATATTGAATGATATAATTGAAGTAATAAAATAATGGTATAAAGAAACTATATCAAGAAACTACTCAGTAATGTCAGAACAATAAACTTAACTGCTCCTCCTGGCAACCTTTTTTTCTTATTAGTTTTATACCATTGCAATTGTTTGATTCCTCTCAGAAATGTTTTCTTTGCCTTTGTGATGGCTTCAAAAAAGTATTAACAAGGTATGTAACAAGGCAGGTCATTCTTTTATATGCATTTTTTATTTTGTGAGTTTTTTTGTCTTAGTGTTTTTATAATATCTGTCTTTGTAATTGTGAACTTGTGTGACGTGCCTTGAAACCTGCGGTATGAAAGGTACTCTATAAATAAAGTATTATTATTATTATGTGTTCTCTGAAATCATCCCCATGCTTTCCAGACCCTGGTTACTCACCTACAACATGACCTGGCCATGCTACAATAATAGCCTTGGATTAGAACATATACCCCTGTTATTTTATTTATTTTGTACTTTTTACTTATCTTACAATAATATGTTCTGTGTGCTTCTCGGTTTTGTTTCTGTGTAGATTAATTACCATGATCTATTCCAGAAAAAAGTAACAGTATAAAAGTAGACATTTTTATTTTATTTTATTTCTACACAAGTAACAGTGGCAAAAGACACATTTTCATAAAGTAATATCATTACTGTGGTTTACTTCTGCCTTTACTTAGATGTGCACGCAAGTGAAAACTCACATTTAACTTAAATAAACTCTTCAAAATGTTTTAGAAAAGGGGGCATTGTACAAAGAAAAAACACCTTGCTGTTTTGGTTTTTGTTTATTACAGTCCTCATAACAGAAAATACTAGGATCACAACAAAACAAAGCATTGATCACTATGCTTAGCATGTACCTTTCAAGTGTTTGAAAAGCGTGATGCACACCTCCATCTGTATCCCGATTCTGACTCGCTTACCAAATCTGAAGCGCCACTTTGATCCTGTTTTTTTATGTTATCGTTAATTCCTACTGTCCCACACATCACTTGCTATTTTAGAAAATGTCCCGCAAATTCTGGCAATGTGATAAATGGGTGCAAGGCAAAACACGTTATGATAATTATTTCTAATATTTATCAACTATGTAATTTATGGTGAACACTGACGTGGATTTCTGCCTTCAAATTCATGTACAGCAATGTTTGTTTAGAATATTTCAGATAGTTCCTCCGCCACACTAAAGAAAATAATTATTACTTCATAATAATGGTAATTACTCCATACCGCTGTTTTCACGTTGCTCTGCTAAAGTCTTCTCTCGGTGATCAACGAATGAGCACTGACACAAAGCGAAATGGGCAGAGATTTCTGACTCATGCCAAATTAAATCTGATCAGAATGAAAGCTCAGCCAATCAACATGGAGTGATTACACTGATGTTAATGGTGGCCGATAGCAGCTAACAGAAACACAAGCAGTATGAGGAAACAAAATACAAGCAGCACAAATTGTGCTGAATGAAAGCGCATTTGAGAAACGTTGCGCTAGTGGACTGTGTGAGTGGATGGAATGTATCCACGTTGGATGAAAAGCAGATGAAATAAGTCCTGGCATGGAGTACCGGTGAGTACCGGCAGAATTTCACCCCTGATTGTTATAAATATCTCAGTACAAGTATCACATTACGAAGTATCACATTTCAGAGGAGCAGAGGGGGCGAGAGGGGATGTAGGGAGAAATGATAGTCTGGAGATAGGAGGGAGCAAAAAGGTCAAGACAGCGATAGGCAAGTACAAGAGGTTTGAATTATTATTTGTTTATTTAGCAGCTTTATCCAAGGCGACTTACAGAGACTAGGGTGTGTAAACTATGCATCAGCTGCAGAGTCACTTACAACTACGTCTCACCGAAAGACAGCACACAAGGAGGTTAAGTAACTTGCTCAAGGTCACACAATGAGTCAGTGGCTGAGTTGGGATTTGAACCAGGGACCTCCTGGTTACAAGCCCTTTTCTTTAACCACTGGACCACACAGCCTCCTGGATGAGAACAGCGATAAGGAGCCAGTGCAGAGAGCGGAGCAGCAGTGTAGCGTAGGAGAAATGAGGAATGAAGAGGAAGATCTAGGCATCATCAGCATAGAGATGATACGAGAAGCCATGGGAGGAGATGAGGAGACCCGGGGAGTGGGTGTAGAGAGAAAACAGGAGGGTCCCGGGACTGAGCCTTGTGGGACACCCGTCGAAAGAGAGCAAGAGGCAGAGGGTGAGCCAAGGCAGGACACCTGGTACATACGATCAGCAAGTAGGAGGTGAACCAGGCAAGAGCAGTGCCTGAGAGTCCCAGGAGTCAAAAGCTACAGAGAGGTCGAGGAGAATTAGGACAGAGGAGAGGGAGGCGGCACGGCCAGAGAGTAGAGAGTTAGTGTCAGAGAGAAGAGCAGTTTCAGTGGAGTGTGCTGGGCGAAAACCAGATTGAAGGGGGTCGAGCAGAGAATGTGTTGACAGGAAAGCAGAGAGCTGGCGATGTACTGCTCGCTCAAGGGTTTTAGAGAGGAGGGAGGGGGAGACGAGGAGAGACGATTGAATGAAGGGGAGGTGAAGAGGTGATTTCAACAGCAGGAAACTCAAAGGTTCTAACAGAGAGAGAGGAGAGAGGAGGGGGGGACAAAAAAGAGCAGCGAGGGAGATAGCAGAAGTCCTGTTCCCCCACCCCATCTGGAGGGACGAGAAGAGTGGGAGAGGACAGTCAGAGTGATAATGTTATCAGGGGAGATCTAGATTTCAGTAAGAGCTAGGAAGTCAAGAGAGAGGTGAGAGGCGAAGGCAGAGATGAAGTCAGCTTTGTTGGAAGCTGAGCGACAATTCCAGAGGGTGTCAGGGAGAGCTTGGGGGGGGGGGGTGGTGAGCAGAGGAGAGGTGGAGAGGCAGAGATATGAGGTTAGAGGAGTTAGATTTGCGGTGGCAGGGAGAAGCCAGAGGACAGGAATGAGACGTGAGGATTATGGGGATATTAAAGTTAGTCTGGTAGGGAGCAGTAGATGAAAGGAAACAGAAATGGGTACGGGAGAGGGTGGTGCCGAGAGGGAGCCGAAAACAGATACAGGAGGAGCGAGAGCATTAAATAATAAAGATGCATTTTTCATGTTTGTTGGTTTAGTGTACTTTTGGCATTGTTTGTTTCTGATATCAATGAGTTCCTTGAGTTTGTTCCACATGTTATAAAAATAAATTGTTACTTTAACACATGGTGGAAAGACTGCATTTGCTACAGTGATAAGTGGGGGGCTGTTAGTTTTGTCACAGGATAAGTAAAAAGGGTTGCAAATGGCAGTAACAGAATATAAATTGGCGCTTCATATTGGATTTCTTTTTGGACAATAGTTGCAACTGTAGAAATATGAATGTATAATTCACACCTTTTCTATATTACACACATTTTTTGAAAATATCATTAATTTTCTCAGACATTAAGATGCAGTATTGGCTTATAATTCGATAACACCATTAGTCTGTAAAATGAATTGCTTCTCTTTGCATCCATGTAACACTAGGTAGTGGGTAACTCAGCTAGTAAGTGGCAGTACAGGAATCAATGTGATTTAACTCCCTTCCTTGCCTGACACTGTGATTATAAATGTGTTCAAATGTGCAATCTGTTTTGTAGCAGACATGAATTACTGCCGGTGAATGACGACTTGTGAGATAACAACAACATTCTAGATAAGGCTATCATCCCAACATACATGCGTTCTTGTAACACCTGGGTACTGACTAACCTGTTAGCCTTTAAAATTAACAGCCTGTAAAAACCACGGAGACCCACAAGAGACCTGGCATTATGAGTCAGATCACGTAGGACCAGTAATTAACAGATCTGCAGTAATGAACAGATCTGTGAGTTTTGCAACATACTTTTTATACTTCATAAATAACAATGGTGTAATAAAAGATACTCAGAATACATTGGCAGGCTTTCAATTATTTTCGTCTTCTTTTGCACTCCTTAGATCCAAGCCTTTAACATTTCAAAGCTGAATTTTATGCTCAAGACCTACAGTATATTCCACTGTAGGAAATGTGATGGCCAAATCAGGAACTCAAAAAGTTCTATAGAAGAGGCTCGCCCTGGCTGACCTGCAACAGTTAGTCCAGGTGAACGCTGAGGCATATTCAATGAATACTGCACAACAATCAATTTAATTCAGTAGTTTTCAAGTTTGATTTATCGGGTGTAAGACATACAACATGGATTCGGAGTATAACAGAAGGGAATTTCAACACTTTAATGAATAACACAGTACTATTACAATTAACGTAATACCATTCCACAAAATCAGTATGACGATGACATAGGCCTACACTCTACAAATCACAGTGTATTTTCATAATTATTACTGTTAGCTGTTTCTAACTGAAACATGTTTAATAATAGTAATTCAATGCACCCTCAGTGTTAATTTTGTCCACCTCAACCTGCTGTATTAATAATTAGCTGAAACATGTTATAGGGTAGTTTAACTTTTTATCTGTCATCATCTTATTCCTTTGTTTATTGTGAAGTAATGTTTATTGGTATTTCTTGATAGAGTTGCCAGTTGGAAATTGAAAGTAAGACTGTCAATAGCTGTAACCTTGTTAAATGCTTATATATATATATATATATATATATATATATATATATATATATATATATATATATATATATATATGAATGAAATCCTGACATTTAGGGGTGTAGCAAAATAAACAGTGCCTTTTTATGACCTACATTATTTCCCAATTCAGTCAAACTTCCAGACAAAGGAGGGCATGTCCTGAACATGCCACTGAGTTATCAACCTCATCAAGAATATCTGATATGGTTTTTATTTTAAAACACAATTTGATTGAACAGGGAATTAATACAGGGATTTATTTTTCAATTGAATCCTCTCTTTATTCACACTAAACTCATAATGAACAAGTACCCTTTTAAAGTGGGGCAGTATCTTTCCTTGTAGTGTGAATTCAAAACAAGTGTTTTCTTATTTTTTTATTTCTTTATTATTGCGTTCACAGGCATCTTGAATTTGATAGACGTGCTTGCCTAGACATATTCAGGTTCTGCTGTTCCTTCTAACTATCTAAATGATTTGTACAGAAATATGTGCATGATAGACATCTACAGGCAGTAGCTCAGATACTAAGTCTAATATGACTTTACAAAGTTTTCCATAATCTTCCAGAGTTTCCAAAAGACAATAGCAAGGGTAAGAACGCCTACAGTAGGGCTTGGAAAAAAAAAAAAACTGTTTCACAATCCAAATTCTTTATCTTGGTGATCGTAGTCTTTCATATTAAAGATAGTACTATGAGGTTTTTAACATAAACATCTACTGCAGTGCATAAGACGAAAAAGTGACTTTAAAAAATGTGCTATCGACAAGACTGAAATATTATCTTAATTTTAGTCTCAGATGGTTGACAAGGTAATGATTAAGTACCAGTGACTGTGCAAAAGCACACAGTCTGAAACAGACAAACTCAACTGCATGGCTAACATAAAGAATATCAGCATTTGATGTCTGTATTCACAAGTAAAGTAGGGCATTTAAGGGTCATTCAGTTTCAATCGACACAGTCACACACCACTAAGCCATAAACGCAGCATTTAGGGACTACTGTTATAATAAAAAACAGGAAAACATGTTGCATCACTATACTGAGACTGTGGAAGAGACAAGCAAAAAAGAACAGACGGATGCACAGATGTGAGTGAAGAGATTGTAGTAACTCTTGCCAAATTCCAGGGCTGGCATTCGATGGGTTATTTATTTTAAGGCCCACAGCACATGACAGGTAAGAAAATTGCCCAGTTGCTCACTTTCAACTCCTTCTCTCTGAGCATGCAGCTCTTTTTTTATTTATATGGGAGCTAAGCAAAGCTGACTAGGACTCTATTATACGCAGCCCTGTTAGAAGAAACTGGGAAACCAGAGCTTTAATTGGTTTGACATTTCTTCTTTAATTATTAGATGTTTAGTTGAATGCCTTTTCAGACTTTCTCTTTCACTGCTATTTTTCTCAATTTGGTGGTTTACTGCCAGTATAATTTTGACAAATTAGTCAAAAGGTATGTTCAGCCAATTACAGTGGAACTCCGTTTATCTGCGTGCTTGGGGGGACATAGGTTCACGGATGTATGAAAACCGAGGATAAATGATTATCCGCATTTAAATGAGGATTTTTTTCCACTTATCTATGCACCATAATCCACACTGTTAAGGGGAAAAAAGTTTTTATTGCAAAAAAAATTATATATTAAAAATTCAAAGCTGAAAGATCATAATTGGATAAGTCTCCACCCCCCTGAGATAATACTTGGTAGAAGCACCTTTGGCAGCAATTACAGCTGTGAGTCTGTTGGGATAGGTCTCTACCAACTTTGCACACCTAGATTTGGCAACATTTGACCATTCTTTACAAAACTGTTCAAGCTCTGTCAAGTTCTTGGGGAGCGTTGATGGACAGCAATCTTCAAGTCATGCCACAAATTTTCGATTGGATTTAGGTCAGGGCTCTGACTGGGCCACTCAAGGACATTTACCTTTTTCTTCTTTAGGCACTCCAGTGTAACTTTGGCTGTGTGCTTCGGGTCGTTGTCATGCTGAAAGGTGAACTTCCATCCCAGTTTCAGCTTTCTTGCAGAGGGCAGCAGGTTTTCCTAAAGGACTTCTCTGTACTGTGCTCCATTCATTTTCCCTTCTATCCTGACAAGTTCCCCAGTCCCTGCCAATGATAAACATCCCCATAACATGATGCTGCTACCACCATGCTTCACAGTAGGGATGGTGTTCTTTGGATGATGCGCTGTGTTGGGTTTGCGCCAAACATAACGCTTTGCATTTAGGCCAAAAAGTTCAATTTTATTTTCATCAGACCACAAAACTTTTTGCCACATGGCTACAGAATCTCCTGAGTGTTTTTTTGCATACTTCAAACAGGATTCAAGGTTGGCTTTCTTGAGTAATGGCTTCCTTCTTGCCACCCTACCATACAGGCCAGATTTGTGGAGTGCTTGGGATATTGTTGTCACATGCACACTTTGACCAGTCTTGGTCATAAAAGCCTGTAGCTCTTGCAAAGTTGCCATTGGCCTCTTGGTAGCCTCTCTGATCAGTCTCCTTCTTGCTTGGTCATCCAGTTTGGAGGGACGGCCTGATCTAGGCAGGGTCTTGGTGGAAGTGGAAGGTGCCATACACCTTCCACTTCTTAATAATTGTCTTGACCATGCTCCAAGTGATATTCAAGGCCTTTGATATTTTTTTATACCCATCCCCTGATATGTGCCTTTCAACAACTTTGTCCCGGAGTTCTTTTGAAAGCGCCTTGGTGCTCATGGTTGAGTCTTTGCTTTGAAATGCACTACCCAGCAGAGGGAACCTACAGGAACTGCTGAATTTATCCTGAAATCATGTGAATCACTACAATTTTACACAGATGGAGGCCATGTAACTTGGTGTGTGATTTTGAAGGTGATTGGTTACACCTGAGCTAATTTAGGATTGCTATTACAAGGGGGCACTTATCCAACCAAGCTATTTCAGTTTTTATTTTTAATTAATTTTTTAATTAATTAAAAGGATGTGTAAATGAAATAGGCTTTCTATAGGCACTGTATATATATATATATATATATATATATATATATATATATATATATATATATATATATATATATATATATATATATATATATAGTAAACAACTTTCATTTAGTTATCATACTAATTTTAGGTGTGGTACAGGTTATTGAACAGTTCCTTCTGGTTGTTAATTTCCATTTCCTCATTGTGATTTTGTGAACTCCTCTAAAGCCTATCAGAATAGGACCAGTAGGTGGTGACACATAAAAGAAACCACTGTGCAAGCGGTTCTTCTCAGCTTGCATTTAAAAGCCTCTAGTTCAGTTTCTGTACGCTTCTAAAATGTTTTGTTAATGGATGAGCGCATGCTATCCTGTTATGTTGGCTCAAACGGTGCATTTGTGGCTTGACACATTGTTGTACTAATTCATTGTCACGCAGCATGAGAAGGTCACTTGGTCATGTCTTATTAGGTGAGTATAACCTGGGGTTGCCGGTTTGGAGAGTTTCTTGTTCTTGAGAAACTGTAAACCTAATGTAATGAATTCAGTGCTATACTGGATGCCAGTCAGTTCCTATACTTCCATCAATATATGATATGAATTTTTTTATATGAATAGTCAGAGCTACTGGGTGCAAGCTGTTTCTAAAAAAATGTGGTTAAAATACTGTATCTCTTTCAAGTAAATAGTGAGGGAACTTAACTTTTAAGCTCTAGTCTTTGTGGGTTTGAGTGTGAAAGGGTAATGAACCATGCAGGAATCTACAAAGCAGACAAGGTAATGGCTTCACTTGAGCCTTGACACAAATATTTATAAAATATATGCTCTGAGAAAGACAATTGCCAAGTGTTTGTTATTTCTGAGATTGAATGGTTGACAAAGGAAATACTTGCATGATGTAGTTGACCGTTGGGTGTGATTCTCCTTCCAACTATTTTTGATACTGTAGATACAGTAAAAGTACCATTGACATTCCATTGAACACTGTCTGTCTTGTGTTAAAAGCATGCCCTGTGGAAAGGTAATTTGTTTACATTCCAAATACCTGTGCATGAAGTCTGAATTCTGAGAAAGCCTAGTTATCTTCAGATGTTGCAACCTCAAGGTAAAGAATGCAGATACAATGTATACATTGGCAGTATGGGAGGAGATTCAAACATACCTGAGATGTTGCATAAGATCTAATTCATAAGTGGGCAAAACTTTTTACTTCAGTTTGAAGTGCATTCATAATACATACTTTTTATATGTGTTGTTTAATTATGTGTTTTCTTTTTTTATTATTTTGCCATAGAGCCCTTCTTTTAACAGATAGCATACTAACTACTGTAATGCTTTCAACCCCTTTTCTTACATCATAACATTTATTAACATTAGACCCCCTTTGTATTGTGCTGATAATCTTTTGGTCCATGTTATATTTACATAAAGTCAGGATATGCAAAGAAACTCTGATACAACCTACTGCCTTGGGACCGTATGTTATAACCAAGGTATGTAATAACCAGATACATGCACATACCTGCCAAATCAGCATAAAGATCAAAACCTAGTACAGTACTAACTGATTAATGTACATATACAATGTATGTAGTATAAAGGTTTATTACAGAAGAAACAATATAAAACAATGTAACATGTAACTAGTACTGTACATTACAGTGTAGTATGTAACGTTCTGCATTTTAATTATTTAATATAGTAATTCTATGTTGCCTTTGATAAAGATGGTCAGCTAAATGAATTATAAACAATAACAAAAAACATGTAATTAATGTATTGAATAATACTGTATTCTAATTAGTAACAATAAAGTAATTTATAAAAAAATAATACAGTACAGTAATAATAAATTATAGAAATTATAATAATAATAATAATAATAATAATAATAATAATAATAATAATAATAATAATAATATACAAGTAATTTAAAATACGTCACACAGGTGCTACACGGTCTACTGTACACCACAGGAGAGAGTGAGTGAAGACAGCTTGAATCCCATTTGCGATTTTACGGCACAAACAAGCTGATTTATTTTGTGATTTCCAACAGTGTATTTTAAATTGTAAATACGTGCCTCCAAAACACAAAAGTGGAGTACAAACGTATAAATTGAAGGGGGCCCACAAAAAACCTGCACCTGGGCCCATCTTTCTGTTCCTCCGCCACTGCCTGTACACTATTTTAAGAAGTTTTTTAGGCCCTGACCACATTAACGTTTTAGAACTGAGCTAAGTGTTCAAAACCTGTTTCAAAAGTGCTTAAATCGATTTGCATCCGCACTAAACACGGTTCATAACTGAGTTCAACAACCGAGTTTGAAACCTACTCAGGAGGTAGTCTCGAACTCGGTTGTCGGCATAACTGGATTAGATAAACTGGTTTAACTGTAATCTGGATGTGAGCCGTGTTCGAGTCTGGTTACACAGTATCCTATGATGTCCTCTAGTGCTTTGCGGTAGTACGTTGCTATAATTCCCCGGTTACATGAGACGAGAATAAAGAAAAGACAAATCCGAATCAAAATACAGGAGGATTTATTCTTGTCATATTCCATTGGTACAGTCAGATATGCTAATGTACTGTAGTACATAACTTAAAATGTGTCCAAAACACTTTTTAAATTATCTTAGATCACATCACATATTAGCAAGTTAAAGGTCTTTATTTCGACTTTTAAATTAAATTAAAGAACGTCTTATCCACCCCAGATTTTCCCTTTGTGCAAATGCCCAAGTAATTAATTTACTATGGCGTGGGCATTTTTTTCTCCATAGGAATTATTCCCCTTGTGATTACTTCGGCACTCTCATAGCTCCTCCTTTCTGCTCCCGTGTTCAATGAAAATAAACAACAACATTTACGATGGGAAAAAAAGAACGTGTACAAATTACAGTGGTTTCACATCCAGCAAAGTGTTTTTTCAACAACAGCTGGGTTAAACTACCTCGGTTTCATTACGGCAATCTGGACGCTAACACTGTTGGGCTGGGGTTCAGGTAAATCTGTTTTGAACTCGGTTGTTGATTTTTTTGCTCTAATATTGTGGACAAGGCCTTAGATGACTGCCTCAATGACTGCTGCTTTTTAAACTTGAGCTCTTTGACAACATAATTCTGACTGCTTTCGTCCCTTTAAGATTTCTCCAATAATGTACAGTCTACCCTTAAGTGAAACTGATGATCGTTTACCGCTGGCCATGATAATACTGCATAAATTACAGTAATAGAGAGCAAGGTCAAGTTCAAACAGCAAGAAGTAGGCCTACGAGTACGCAATATGCGCAGCACAGATCACTGCGTGCCATCGCGGTGCGTGCGTAATAACAGGAAGTATGCACTATCAGAGTACGTACTAAAAGGAGAATTTAAACAGGATTTAATACGATTTTATTCGGTTCCATGATACTGGTTCTTTATATCACTGTGTACGTTATATCCCAGGTACATGGTAAAGCTCATGTACAGGAAGCATTGTAAAGGCCTCAGAGGTGTACTAAAGTATATTAGAAAAACAATGGCAAACCACTCTAAACACAAAGTGGGAAACGCATGGGAAAACTTCAAATTTACCATGAAAATTTACTGTGATACGTATTCATATTTGGAAGATAAGACTTGCAATAGCTCTTTGTCATTAATTATTTTGATAGAAGCATTGCGCTGCCATTGGGGAAATGTTAATTGTCTGTACTGTACTTTCTGAGAAATGTATTGCCAAGAAATGTCAATTCTTCTCTACAGGTCAGTTGTATAGTTCGGAAGCTATAAAAAGAATTGCTAACACACAGCTGATATGAAGAGAGAAGAATGATAATAGTTACATATGGATAGCTATTTTAATTAACAACTGCTTCATTTAATTAAGTAAATATTTGTATTTACAGGATATACTGTATCAGTTCTGTCTTCCGCCTCTATATTATTACTGTACTATGCCTGGTTACTTAGTCATTTGTTTTTGTTTTCATTTAGTGGAAGTGCATATTTCCTTAAATAGCTGATTGTTTTCTTTTTAGCTAATTTGATTGTTAATGTTTCCTTTTTAGATTTGCACTAATTGCTTAGTTAATTTCCCACTGGCTGTCACCTGCTCCATGGCTGCTAATGGTTTTACTAATGACTTGACCTTCATTTTGTCATTACTAAATGTATTGCCGTTAATGTAGACTTTGTATTGGCAATGATCTGGACAGTGATCATGGGCTGAATCAAAATAAGGTTCTGTAGGGGCTCCCGAGTGGCTCATCCAGTAAAGGTGCTCCGCGTGGAGTGCAGGATGCGCTCTATAGTCTAGACGTCGTCGGTTTGAGTCCAGGCTATTCCTTTGCCGACCAAGGACGGGAGCTTCCAGGGGGTGGCGCTCAATTGGCCGAGTACCGCCTGGGGGGAGGGAGGGTTAGGTCGGCCAGGGTGTCCTTGGCTCACTGCGCACCTCAGGACAGCGTGTGTTCTTCTTCGCCCCCCCGAGTCAGCGCAGGGGTGGTAGCGGTGAGCTGAGTCTAAAAATAATTGGCCATTCCAAATTGGGAGAAAATAATAAAAAATAATTGGCAACAACTAAATTAAAAAAAACAGGTTCTGTAGGTTTTAGAATCATGGATAATCAAAGTCACCATTGTCTTACGTTTTTAATCATACAATGTTGACAGCATATGTGCCATAAGGAAGAATTATTATTTCTGCACAGTACACTAAGAATTTCCTTTACATAAATAATTGTGTAAAAGAAAAAATATGTTGCTCATGTTTGTTTGTTTTTTTTGTATAAATGTTGCATTCACATGCCATAAGGATTTTCTATTTTAATTTTTTGTACTATAATGAAACTGGTCACAATAGATGAAGCATCTTAAATGGTATACATCTTAAATATGTATACCAGTACAATTTGTATTCCCAGACAGGATCTGAGGTGGAATCGTTGCCCAAGTTCAAACTAAATTAAAGTAAGTGGCCAGTATTCTAGTAGGTTAAGATGTGCACTTTAATTAAAAAATGAAAAAAACTGAAGTTTCTCCAGTCAAAAAATATGTTTAGTGCCAATGGTACTACTTGCAAGCTGACTGCAAATGTGTAAAACCGTCACTGTGGAGACAACCTTTTTGTGATGTAACACGTAGTCTATGGACAAAAATAAAGTGACAAGATATTGGTGTAAAGGAACCGGGGTCTAAAACAAGGTTTACTATGGATAATACTATCCTTTCATTATCACTATAGACAACCCCCGTCTTTCAGTAATCAGCCCTTTCTCATTTAAAAAAAAAATAAAAAAAAACCTTTTCGATGTAAGATACCTGTCTTATTAGAAACGTGGTTTACAAAGGTTTCCAATACAGACATTGGTTATCTACTGTAAGACCCATCCGCTCATCAAGGTGTCTTTGTACTGAAGACAATCTGACATTTATTTTTAATAACTTAGCTATGAGAAGGGTCTCTGCTGTGGTCAAGAGCCTCGTTAATAATTGGAATTACGCTTTTAGTAACCCACTTTAGATTTCTATTTTCATAACTTTCCCTCTATCTTTCACCAGTGGGATCTATCTGTAACTAATGGCAGACTGTTGAAAGGTAATCTACCTAGAGGAGCATTGGGTTTCAGAATAGACAGCCTTGTAAGACTTTACAGGGAACAAGAGGCCACTATAGAAACAGCACTGGGAAAGTTCATGGCTAGAGGATAACTCTTTAGCAGGAGTCAGTACTGACTCCTGATGGCATTCGAAGGGGCATTCGATGGCATTACTCACCTTGTACAGACTACAGTGTGTAAGCGGTTTGTTGTAGATGAGCCACTATTTTCAGTGAAAGCACACTCGTCCTCCTATTCTAGCTTAATGCCTCATACTTTTGTTTATTACTCGTGGAGGGTTTGCTCAATGCCATTGTCTCCATGAAACGAACGAGCACTTAATTCAAAATGATCAAATTGACTTTCAACTGCACATCCGGCTTTCACTCAAGGTGATGGAAATATGAATGAATACAGAGAACAAAAATAATTTATTTATTTTTACTTTTTCTCTCTTCTCTTTTTTGTTTATTATTCTTTCTTCAGTTCATTTGCGCCTCAAAGTGGGCGTCACCCAGCATTTCACCGGGAGCCGCGGTTTGGCCAGCTCTGGACTACTGTTTTGAAGTTATGGATAAAGTATAAATAATTACCAGCCACTCTTATAACAATGACATTCCTTTTATCAAGCCATGCTCCATGCCAATGAGCATTTGTGCCCTAGAATCAATAATGATCTCAAGCCTCTGGAGTCACTGTCCATCACAAACTGGGAAACATGACAGGAAACAAAGTGAAACACAATTAAAGAGGAGCTGCCCAACTTTCTCATCAATGATGTCCTCACATTTATTATTATATTTGCTAAATTAAATTGGCAGTATCTGTATATTAAGCTGTCTCATTTAATTTTCCTCCATGTCTCTCTTCCACCTCACCACAGTTACATAGTGACAGCTTTGTTCACATAGCTTGTGTGAGTGCATAAGCAGTGTGTTGTATAGGGAACACATTATTTTGAGTCATGTCCCCATTAGAACCTATTAATAGCAAATAGATGAAAAGGATTAGAAAAATAATAAAGATAACTTTAAACATGCAAGCAGGTAAAGCTTTAAGAATCTTTGAAGTGCCAAACGTTTCCCTGCTTGACGTTGTATAGCTTTACCTGTTCTGTAAACATCTAATATTCAATATACTCTTCTTGCCATGCCTTCATAGTTAATGCTTTTACATCTATGGATGGGGATAGACTAATCTTGAATATACATATAACAAGTTCAGTTGTGTATTTTTCTGTATGTAATAATAATCACGCTCATTACATTGCAGCCCTGTTGTATATTTTCTTGCTTCAATTGCCGTTCCTGCATATTAATGACCTGGGGAAGTGAAAGGGCAACGTTCTTAGTCACGGGGTGTCAGCTATGTAGGAAGTGACTCATGTAGTCGGAGTGTATGTGTATTGAGAAGGCCATACTGTATATTGTGCTTTAGAAGGTACCGTTTCTTAGTATCTGAATACTCCCTGCGCCCCTGCCTTGACCATGTAAATAGCACATGGAATAGGCCCAAAGAGTTTTTTACACAGCTGTCTCTCTTTGTCTTGTATTGTTCAGGAAAAGCTCTGCGTACAGATTACTTCTGTTCCTGGCTGTTAGTTATAGAGAACACATAGCACATGTGTTGGGTTGACATTGGATGGATATTTTTCACTATACAACCTTCTGGATGACATTTAAGAACAGCTGATTGGAAAACGAAGCCTAGTTCTGCACTTTATTTTACCAATGACAGTTTTACTCATAAGCACTATGTTTAGTTTTCATGGGAAAGCGATGTTATCTGAAATTGACTGCATTATTGTTAACCTTTATAAAATTTCTGTTTTTTGAAATAAAATGTTGTTAGTCTTTGATCACTATAGAATGTGGCAGATCATTGTTACCGAATGCCACAGCTATGTTAGGAGCTGGGAGCAGCTGTGGGTTGGAAAAGTCTCCACTTATTATAAAGTGTTGAGATCCGTAATGCATAGAAGGCCTGCATTTTTCCTTCTCATAACCAATTACTTTCCTAAGGTAAATGGAGAAGTTAAAGTCATGTGCAGACCACATAGCTAAGGTGCACATCCCAGCTTAAATTGGTTTGCAGCATGACAGCCTCTGAATACAGAACAGAAAAACATATTTTTGTAGTCTTTCAGAATGTTTTCATTCACCTTTAGTAATGGGGCATAACTTGGCAAGCTGTAAGCTTTTAGCACTGAGAGGCTCATATGTGTGCATGATGGATTTCATACGCAGGATGGCACAGTCGTTCAGTGTCTGGTTATTTAGGAATCAAGCTTGACTGGAGCCTTATTTAATGTGATTGTGGGAAACGTTTGGGGACTGGGGAGGATTCCCAAATGTGATTGTATTGATTTTAAGAGGCTCCAGTATCTAATATGCATGCTGAGCAGTAGGGTAGCCAAACTGATTTTTATTAGCTTAATTCTTGAGAGAAGTCACAGGCCACTGCCCAGAGCAGGTATGAGCATGAAACCCTTGCTATTCACATTGTTGCTGGCCTAGATAAAAGCTAATCTGCCACACACGGGAAACCTGATGAGCACTGTCAAAGTTCTTCTCCCTTGCACAGTGTGTTTCACCAGCTCATAAATATCCTTCCCCAGCCACCCTGATATTGAGATCTCAAAGAAACGCTATCTCGGTGCATAGACAGGGAGCACAGCCTGCTGCTACCAGTCTTCTCCCTAAACTAATCTCTCTTTGTCTGTGCCGTACAAACATGTCTTTTATTTTATTTTTTGTAAATAGTATGGTGACTTCTCCAGGTGGTTAATTGACTGATCGATGAGCCAATCAGGATCTGCATGCCTAGCATTCTCCGGCTAATCATCCAGACAATCAACCTCCCCAGAACGACACCACACCAAACCAATCACCTCAATTAACACCATGTGGCTGTGCAAAGGGTGGCCATCTTGGCTCCAGGCTGTTTTTCCCCTGCTGTTGAGCCAAAATGGCTTCCAGCCACAGAAACACATATTTTAGTATCCGGTCCTCGGCCCGGTCACAGTGACATAAATCAGCACGTATAGATTTCTTATACCCCCTTTCATTGTTATTAAGTTATTTTTTATTTCTTTTTTTGTCACAGGATCACACAAAGATTATTGCACCTGATTTGCAAGAACTACCATTGCAGTTTTTGAAATAAATGTGTAACCTCTGCATAATGAGCATTATGGTTACATCCATTGTATACAATACACCACTAGTATACTACATTATCCAATCAATACAGTATACAATATAGAATACTTTATTCCAATGTGCAACCTATAGAATTAATTCCTCTATAAAATACCATTCTACCCTGGAAACTGTATTTATTTATTTATTGAATGAATGCATATTTTATCACATGATTAAAAAATAGTAATACAAACACAAATGTTTATTTATTGCTTCATTATCTATTTGAAAATATATATTTTTTATAGCAAAACTATTTGTTTCATTTTGATTAATAATTTGGAACAAAGAATGGCAGTTTTGTGGGAAAAAATATTCAGACTATGAGAATACAATGAAAGAACAGATACAAGAAATAGCTGTTGAAAATATTATGCTGCTTGGGTTGTGAAAAATAAGTGTGAACATGTGAGCATCGATCACTGCACAGTGCCTTTGCATGGTTGTTTTCATATATTTCCATCACATGCTTGCCCCCCAAGTCCTGTTGTCACTAGCAGCAGTGTGGAGTAGTGGTTAGGGCTCTGGACTTGGAGGGTCGTGGGTTCTATCCCAGGTGGGGGACACTGCTGCTGTACCCTTGAGCAAGGTACTTTACCTAGATTGCTCCAGTAAAAACCCAACTGTATAAATGGGTAATTGTATGTAAAAATAATGTGTAAAAGAAATAATGTAATTGTATGTAAAAATAATGTGCTATCTTGCAACAATTGCAAGTCGCCCTGGATAAGGGCATCTGCTAAGAAATAAATAATAATAACTACACAGACACAGATTCATTGATCATCTTAAACCAGAAATGAGAAGTTTGCGTCACATCTGTCCCAATCTGGTTTGCATTACCTTGGCAAAGGTGATATATGTGACAGCCATCTGAGCTTTGATGAGCTTGACACTGTAATGCTGGCCTATTGTGGACCCAGGAGTTTGTATTTACAGATAATGGCTGTTAGCAAGGTACTCCACTCCTGTCTCCTGTGAATTTCATCTGACAGGGCATTAAAGGGATAAAACAAGCAATTATTTTTTGTATCCCTATTGTCAGCTGAACAGATAGCTCCAATGCTTTAAAAAATCGATCTTGGTTTGTTTATTAGCACCAGGAACATTGTGAGGTGTTAGGTCTGCAGATAAATTCGGAACACAGTGTTCTCAAACAGCATTTTATTTAAGCACACTGGTACTTGAAATCCCAGTCTTCTCTTTACTTGCAAATCAAAAGCATGGGCATAATGTACACTGACGGGCTAAGATTGGTGAATGTAAGTTAAATTAGAAAATTCCCTAGTTTGCAATGTGTCATGTAATCTGCAAGACTTGCTGTATACATGTTGTATGACAATTATTATAGCAACCGCCATGGCCATGCAGTGCCACATGTTAAACCTTCCAAAGTTTTTAAAATGCATTTCCTAATGATACATAAGTCAAAAGGCAAAAACAAAAACAGTGACTGTACGTCTGAGTATGCTGTTAGAACAGTGTGGGTTTTTAAACATGTATTTTATCAAAAGATAAAAAATAAAAAAATAAAATAAAGAATAAATAACCTGAAAGGAATTTAAGGAATGGAGCAAATAATTTCATCTTCGGTCACACCAAGAAGGTCACTTGAAGCTATTGTTGCTGTGGCAACACTAAGTAATGCTGGATTACTGTGTCAGGTTCAGACACTCAGCTACAGTAGTTATACAGGATACAGTATTTTGGTTTATAATATTTAATCAAAAAAACGAATTTTACAGTTTAAAGGTATTAAAATGAATACTAATTCACATTGACTTTCTGTGATGGTCAAGTAGCCATTATTAGCCAATGCAAAAATGTTGTCAAATACGCGAAACAGTTATACAATTTTCAAAACTTGAAATGAACAATGTATTGTAAAGCCTTACAGCAGTAGCACTTACAAAAGCATATTCCATCCTGATAAGCAGTCCAAGTTACTTACATACGGTGAAGTAGCACATGTAGCATGCCAATCATTTAGGGGTCCAACTCTATGTTCTGAGTTGCCCTAGAGCAAGCTCATAACAACAACAACAACAATCAAACTGAGGATCTGAGGGCATATCATTTAAGTAGTGTATTACAATCATTACATTATTAAACACTGGTGGAAACTTTGCACTGGAGCAAAACCCTCTGGTCCTGTTTCACTGGCCTGTCAGCTGGGTTTTTGCACAGTGTGCAACAGTAAGATGCAGATGACCTTTTCTTTTTTTTACTGAACACTGTCAGGACAATTTCCTCTAATGACTCTCTGACAGTCCTAGGGTTGAGCCCTGTGTTTCAGCTGACAACAATCTATATTTTCCTCAAGCCAAGACCAGTCTTGCTGCAACACTTGTGCTCTATAAATAGAAATGGCTGTTTTCAGATTCTCACAGAAACATTTTAGTCTGCCTCCTAAAGCACATAGGACCAGCCATTTCAGACTACCTATCTTACCACCTATTGCATTAACCTGGACTTACTGTTCCTCAGTTACATTATAGCCTCTATGACTTTAAAAGTGAATTGGCAATGTTCCTCCTAGTTTGAAAATAAATGTTTTTCTGTTACACAAATGTTATATTGCACTATTATTATTATTATTATTATTATTATTATTATTATTATTATTATTATTATTGAAATGTTGTATACGATTGGTTTATTTAATTGTTTACTTACCCCTTGCTTTTCATGAGGGAGAAGCAGCACAAAAGGTATAAACATTGCTATGTATGCTGGAGGATCAGCATGACACTTGTTTGTTTCGTCCACGGTTTGTTAGTGTCTGTTTGTTTGGCCATTGTGCCGTTTTGTTTGTTCAGTGTTTGTGTTTTGTTAAATCTTTTTATTTATTAAAATGCTCAAGCAAGCACATTCACATTTCACTCGCAGTGCTGTGTGTGTTTTTTCCGGGTTTGACGTCACTGCTATGGACAGCTTGCCACAAGTACATATCAGTCTAAAATTATTATATTTTTTTGAGCTAGTTATTTTATTTAAAACTACTAAAAACATTTGCCAGGTGTAAGCGGTAGGTGTATACTGTTGATATAATAGTGACATTTTAGTTCATTACCACTACAAGTAAGTAATTGACAAACCTCTTCAGTCCCTTGTCCCAGTCCAAAAATGACAAGCCAATGGTGAACATTTTTTCACACACAACCCCCTGAAATAAAGGTCAACCCAATAGCATGCTGGTATGGGTTAAGCAGGTAACAGTGTATTGAGAGTGTATTTTCCATAGCAGTCACCGCACACTGGCATTCATTCTCTCCTCCAGGGCTATCCAAGTGGTGAGCTGCCATGCTATTGAGAGGGGTTGTCCCTGCCTGAGCAAATTGGCAGATAGAACAGTACTGCCAGTTGCTTGTGAAATCTGAAACCTGAGGCAGTGTCTGAGAGGGCTGGCTCTGTGCAGATACTCCAGCCCATTCTCAAACATGCTCACGCAAACACACACACCCACTCTCACACACTCTGTCTAGTACCTAACTTCTTGGACTATTGCTCCAGCGCTACAGTGCGGTACGCTTGGATTGTTCAAATACATGTGGCTGTGCTGCAGAGCTCTGCCGGAGGTAGCTGCTTTCCCCGGGGGACCTTAAGTGTACAGATGGTTTGAGCAGTCAAGAGAAAACTTTATGACAGCTAATTTCAGCTCTACTGTACTTCCCCTTTTGACTGGCTCTCAAGCTACTGGGTTTTATGGAGCTGAAAAGGCAGCCTTTGATGTGAATTCTGCTTGTTTCTTCTTCTTGTGGATTCTTTTTTATAAATATCACTTTTTGTTGGAATACCCTGGCAGTCTGAAGGGTAGGTACGCTTGTGCGTGTCTGTGCATGTACAGTGTATGTGTGTGTTTCACAGTAAGCTGCTAGAGGTCACGTTCTTTTTGATAGGACAGTTTCTCTCTCTCTCTCTCTCTCTCTGTAACCACTGCAGACTAGAAAACAGCAGCTGTCCATGAGACACCACTTGGTTAATTCTGTCTGCCTCTCAGTTCTGTCTGTGGCGCTTTGTAATTAATGTATTATCCTGTGAACTTTCTGGTTTATCCTGCTATGTAGGTGTCGTTTTTAGAAGATGCAGATTTTGTGCCTGGCAACTGTCAACATATGAGACTGGGTAGCTGAAATATCGTTACATTAATATATACAGTTTATGTATGCTACTCTGTATAGTCAAAGAGCCATCATGTTGTTGTTCATTTGTCTTGAGTTGAACACACATAGTGACAGTTTGCTATCAGAGAATATTTAGAAAATACATGTTCACCCGCACATTATCTACAGTAGATTTTGCATACCAGATTAAAAACTAATCAAAACATCTTCCTTTTTCTAAGAACACATTTAAATGTAGATTCTGTGACCTTGCTCAATTGTACTCACTACTGTGCTACTGATATTTTCATGTACTTAAATTGAGTTTTATGTGACATCTTCAGTGTGTTGTTTTTGTTCTGCTAAAGAAATCTGCTAAATAGGCCCCATCATGAGCATTCCCAAGGACACACACTATCAGAAGGAAAGATCATCAAAGAAATTGAACAATGAATAAGACTAAACATCCACAATTAAATTAATTCAGACAGTTAATAGACCTTCGTTTGAGAAAATGAACTGGCCCTGTTGCAAGCAATCCTAATGCGATTCAAATAGCTGCTGGATCTCTGTGTATATCAAGTGTCCCTGAACAGTTAGCTGAAGACACCATCTCTAATATTATCATTCTATGTGGATATATGAATGTGTGCTGCATAAGGAATGTTTGCAATTCCCAAACTTTCATGTAGTTCCTAAGCATCGGATTACTGTCAGCTGTTTAGAAAGGGTTTGTTTTGGGTTTACTTTTCATCTATGGGTGGTTGATGCGTCACATCAACATAGTCATCATATTCTTTCTTATGGCAGGTTGTTTAAAAAGCTGCCTTTTAGATTTTTCGATACCTGTAAAAGCCATTTGATAAGCATTTATTAATTCAACTGCAGTGATCATTCTAGCCCTGAGAGAGAATTGATTGCTGTACATTTGCAACATCAGCAATTTTAAAGTAAATTACATAACTTTGCTGTTCACAAGCAAAGATGTGTTTATGTAACATTGTTTTGAATAGCAACTGGCTTAGACATTGTAAGACATTATTCATATCAGGTTGACATTATATTGGCATCATGCTAAGTTAATCTGTATACATTTCAAATGTTTTATTTACCATGTTCATATTGATTGAATCTGTCTCTTTGACCTCACTGATTTATTCTGTATAGGATTTAGATTCCTTTTGAATGGATCACTTTGTTATGGTTTATTCTGACACAACCCTTATCCAATACTCTTCAGTTTTAACGCAGTGGCACAGCAATGGCAATGCAACATGGTCATACAAAGGGTCATCATTAATATTCCATATATCATTACCAGTGTGTAGCCATATCAGGAGCACTATGCAATACTTACAAAGCCATTGCCAAATAGTACAGTTATGCCTTCTGATGGGTTTGCTATGGTTTTGTCAGGGTAATACACAGGATATTATATTATACTGGTATCCCAGTAGTATTGGTACTGTTCATGCATTTACGAGATACCATGGCAACTGTCAGCCATATTGTAACACAAGACAGTCTATGTACTGACGCATGCCACTGCTCAGTGAGATAGTGATGTACTGGTAATTTGGGAGCTGGCAAAATATGTAATCAAAGAACCCATAAATACAGTGTGATGGAGTATGCTTGCATTCCTGAAACTACAGGCCAGTAGGACCTTGGAAAGTGACTGATGGCAGCTATCTTGGCTTTTCTGAACAATAATGTCCGGAGACAAAATAGCCGCCAGTTTACAAATAATTGCTTACAGGTGTACCTTGTTAAGCTGACAGGCTGTTCTTATATAAGCTAGGTACTCCAGTCACGAGAGAGACCACCAGGGAAAAGACGTGTGCGTTTCACTGGTCTACAGAAAATAACTTTAAAAGATATTTTGTAAAGGTATGTGCTATATTACATAGGTCAAAAGGGACTAGCTTTCTCCTGTTAGGTTCAGGATATTTGCAAAGTCAAAAAAGAATTGTGTTAGTTAATGCTCCAAAAGTGATTTGTTATTTAAAAAAAAAAAAAAAATTAAACCTTTGTTGGTGATTTAAAGAGCCAGAGACTCCATTTTAAGACCCATAATAATTGTGTAGAAGCCCTGTACTGTCATTCTTGAGCCTAAAGACTGTTATTTTAGCACCCACACAAGAATTCAGTGATAAAGTGCTGTGCCATCCTGATACTAGAGGCACTATATCACAACAGGTACAGTACTTTTCTCAGCTACATTAGTGATAACCCTCTTTTTTAGTGTGTGCCAAGAATGTACCTTAAAGGGCAGTACTAATGAACATTTCAAGCACACAATCCACTTGGATACAACATAATTACTCCTTAATTAGCAGAGTAATTAGTAGAGTAGTCACAGAGGTTACTCTAATTTGGTTTAAGAAACTCGCTGTGGTCCAGCGTACATCTTAATTAAATTGCGTGGTTTTTGAAAAACAAATATTGTACACAACCAGTTTATTGAGGCTGCTTTCAAAATATTGTTTTCCAAACCTTCATGTGCACTGTCTGTCCGTAGTTTAAAAATCCCACATTAACACTATTACAACATGAAGAGGGCTTAAGGGAAGGTGACTGAACTTCCAGAGCAGTGTAATAAGCTTGGGACTATGTACTGTACTCCTGACATTGAACAAGCTGGAAAACTAACACAGTGAAACCTGCATTAACCCTTTCATGCATGGCTACCTCATATGGGGACAGATTAAAAAAAAAAAAAAAAAGTCTGGTCTTTAAATAGGGACATATGTAAAACGCAAATGCACTATAGCCTCATATGAGGATGCCAAAAATATATTTATTTTGTGTCCAAAACGACTTCAAATGTTGTTTTTCAGCTAGTTTCAAGAGCTCCAGTAACCTCAAACTGATTTTTTTCTGTATACAATTGAATTGCAGAGACAAGTCTAAAGAAGCCATATAGTATTCAGTGTTCAGTCCCTTTGGTGATAGGGGAATTCATTTCATGTTCAACGTTTGAAATTACACAGAATATCTATATTTTATTTAAACAAATAAATCTCCTACTGTCGTACAATGCTGTCACAATCCTTCGCAGTACTGGGCTGTTAGAAAGTCAAGGCCCTATTTAAATTCTGGTGTGCCAGTTTTTTCTGCATGCTGTATTTCCTTCTTAAAAAAATATTACAGCAGTTTATACAAGTGGAACAAAAAATATATATATTACTGTAATTATTATTTAATTCTAAAGGTGTTCAGGTTTATGGTTCTACTATTGGGTCCTTAAAAGTATATATAGGACCGAGTGCCATTGTATTTGATAACTGCACTCAGAAAAGAAGATTGTTTTTAGTTTAGAAAGTCTGTTTTGAAATTAGATGTAACAGATCTTAGCTGCACTTATTTAAATGCATGTTATAAAATTAAATACATCTAATTGAAACTGCTTACTGCACCTTTTAAAGCTTCTGAAAAGCTGTTTTTTATTATGTTTTTGGCAGATACCAAACAGCATGGGTAGATTAGAAAAAGACTTGATTGCGTTAGCCATCCTGTTGGTAACTGAAGATAAAAATCTGCTTCCCTCTGTTTGTTTGCTTTACTGAGGTAATGTTACTGATATAAATCATCTTCACACAAGAGTGTCATAGAAGATTAACCGATTTAGAAAAGCCCAGTTAATACCTTACAGTAAATAACTCAAATTCAGTTCAACATCAGTGGTTACGTTAAGCGCTTTTGTACAGTAGGTTAGTCTTAAAGTTTAGCCCTTTTTATAACAAGTATTTATTTGTGATTAATATACAGTATGAAGATGTGTTCCCATATTACATAATAAACAAAATCGACCAAACGTACTTAACTGCCATTTGAACTGAGAGATCATATTATCTTTTCAGCAAGAACAGATTTGGTTTCCTGTAAGTGAATGACAGAAGTACCTTGAATTAGCAAACCACCTGTCTGAAGCTGACACCATGTGTTCTATCTCCTGGGTGACCAGTATATTCATTTAACTTTATATCATCCACCTTAACACTTCACACAGATCTATAGCTACGGTCAAACGTTTTGCATTACCTAGGATTTTAGGATTGAGACATAATAAAAAAAATAAATTATGTTAACATAATTTAGATCTTTTATTTAACATCATGTAATCCAAGAAACGATATTGCAAAAGTCTATTGGAAGCCATAATAGTAGTACAGTGTTTTATATTAGAATTCAAAATGTCAAATTTTTAAATGTGTCAGTTTTTTGTTAAGTATATGGAAAACTACAAAATGGTATGTAATTCAATATGTTAACGTACATAATTCACCAGGTGTCATTTCGAAGCAAAATTAATTCTATAGGGTGATGCAAAAGTTTTGGCCATAGTTGTAAGTTCATACTATTAAGCGGAATATTAAACCAATGGTGAACACATTTGTCTTTTCTTTTGCATGAAAGAATGAAATACATTCTCTCCATTTGTCAGTACAGCTTTCAAAAGGACAATCAAAGAACAGGAATGTAGTGTCTTACTACAATAATATAGAGCCCAAGTTACTTTGCTCATGTACCCCTGGGGTGAAGGCGCTAGAGTCTCTTCACATATTTCATGTTGCCAAAATTTGGCCTTAATTTCATTTTCTGGCCCTGCAGGAGATCCTTAGTTTCACTGGTAGTGTTATTTCGTAATGATGGGTCTGTTATTTCTACAGTCTGGGAGACTGCCCTCAGTGCTGTGCTATTTGTTCTCTGTTTGCTCGTGGTCAGTTTGTTTAATGTGGAGTGAAATTTCATCTGCACCATCGTATCACAACCGGGCGGTGTAGACAGTTGGAATATATATATCACTAAGCAGCCTACTTCTAGTCCATGGTAATTTATCATTCAAGTGTTCTGTGGTCTGAGATGCTGTATGTTTCCTGGTGTCTGCAAACACAGCATGCCTGACTGCAGCTTCACGACAAGTCTCGGCTGAGGTATGAATGCCTGCTTGTTTTTTCTGCTAAATCACTGTGCATTGGGTGCAAATTAATACAGGGCTGGAACTCTACATGCTGTCAGGTGAGGGCCATTTACGAAATGAAGGTGAAGTACTGTTGTTGTCTGCCGTCACATTTGAGCACAAGTTACTTCTTGCCCTAAATCACACCTGTTTGTTTGCAGTTCGAAAGTGCAAGACATACGTAGAGGGGGAATGTGTGTGTTGAAGCTGTTTAGTGTAATCGTCACCACACCTTCAAGTTGCACATGTACACAAGAGTTGCAGTTGACATCCTAGTGAGGGCTGTGCAAAAACTCAATACTGTATATAGTTCCACTTTCACCCTTTATTTAATGTTATGACATTGCTATTTTGTAGTACAGATGAGAAAGAAAACCATTTGGTGCGGTACACTTTCTTTAAGAAGTGTTTATAACATATATTGAAGCATAGTTTTTACTTAAATATTGGAATATCTGAGATTATTTGATGCTGAGCAAATGGTTTAACTTTACTGTATATTACATATTGAGTATAATGTATTATGAAAGTCTAAATCTATTTTTAAATAACAAATATTCATTGTTTTATATATTATATTATAAATGACATTTCCCAGTGTTTAAAAATATAAATCAGTAAAAACTGAAAATACAGGAGTTTTGAGAACGAGCCCCATGAGTGTTTTATAAATGACATAAAGGATAGACAAAGCAAGTTAACTCTGCCCCGAGCAACCCCATGATTCTGGGCAGTGCTTTCCTGCTTTGTTCTTGGTTTGTCACTGGCATGTGCTGGGGCTGGCTTTGGTGTGAGACATCCTGCCTCTGCTTCTGTTCTAATGGGTTGTGTAAGAATGTTTGGACAGAGTGAGGCCTGGAAACCTTTTGGTAATAAAAAAACAGATGTAACTACACAGAATCACTGAGCAGATGTATTGCATTTATACAACAATTAATACAATTGTTCTGGAATTTTTATTTTAATGATTATAAATTATTATCATGAAAGTGCCTTGTGTTACAAGCACTTTGTGGAGTCTAAACTTACAACCCTCCAGACATTCTGTAAAAAGTGGTACATCTCTTACAGTGTTTCCTATTCACTCCATTATAATGCAAAATCATACAAATAGAGCTTATATGAATCCCTTGTTAAATCACCATCTTTGGTTTAATTATATATAATCATTAATTTAATTATAAACTTAAAATGGTGAGTGCAAGTATGGATTGCTTTCATTTTGTTAGTTTTTAAAATGAGTGAGGTTTAATGTCACAAGGTTTATTTTTGATGGTAAAGATAAACAGTAATCACAATTTAATGAACAGAAGCTCACAATAAATGTGTGTTTCATTCCAAAACCTCCAGTCCTCCATGCCAGATTTACTAATATGCAAGTGTTCTGCATATGGAGACCTACCACATGAGCTGGTGTGAAATACAAGTTATATAACAGTGGTTAATCTAATTACAACCCCTGTTTAAAATCATTAAAGGAAGGGGACTTTGAGCAAACCAACATCTCTGACAGTGTGTTGTGAATCACTTAAGTGTATTTGAAGAGAACTTACACTTTGAGAACTTTGATCTGTATTTAATATTGAAATAGTGACATCTTTACTGCTGTTGAGATTGAATAGAACTGATTATTATTCCTCTGTAGAATAAAAACAATTGCTCCTCGTGCTGGCTGTAAACCAGCCCGTTACTTGTTTTTGGTATCTGTTTATTTTGGCCACCGTGCAGTTTACTTTGTGAGTAGTGTAGTGTTTAGTTTAATTATTTTATTTAATAAAGAAACGAGCGCATTTGTGTCTTGCCCTGTAGTACTTGCCTGTGTTGATCCATGTCACAGGACAGTAGTAAATACTATTTAGACTTGTCTTGTTTATAATGTAGACTTGGCAAGATATCATTAAGCCTAAACAAAGTGACAAACAGTTTTCTTTTTTCCTGTTTTGTATTGACTGTCCCTTTAGGGGAATGGGAAACATCCAAGCCATAGCGTGTGTGTTTGTGAACATAATCACAATCCATTAACACAGTGCAATTATCATTCCACACTAATGACCATATTAAAAGGATGCTTTATTATACCAACTACTTTTTTCGGAATATTTAATTATTTACTTGTTTGATTTACCTTTAGGTGTGTTTTATGTAAAATGGTTGTGTTTTTTCAGCCATAGGGACTGCATCTGAATTTCTGAAGTGATGTGATTTAGAAATGTCACTTAGGGGGTGCAACTGTAATTTCAACCCCTCTAGTGAGCACCAGACATAATGACTGAAGTAATAACAACAACAGACAATGATGCAGAACACAAGTAATAGTATATTAGAAAAGGAAAGAAATGAAATACTGTAATTCCCAGCATACAATCAAATATTGGGACAATTTGTTGTGTGTCATATACCAGGTGCACAGTATACTTGCCTAATAATATTCTATATAATACACCAGGGTGTGCATTATACAAGGAATCATCCATAACTATTAAACACTCAATCGGCTAAAAGAAACTTAATAAATTCAATGACAAAAGTTTTGAACATTGAACACATTGAACACATACTTTTAGTGGAAGCATTTGTCATTACAAATGGAATTTAAGCCAAGGCTGCTCAGGATGTATGCTGTATTATAAGAAATACTGTTTGAAGAGAAGGTAGATTATATCAATTATAGCTGTCAAATCCTCCTGCTTTTTTACACTAAATTCTTTTTTTTATATTGGCTGTGCAGTTTTTGACCCTGCTTGTAATCTTTTACATCTGGCATCACATGGACTCTGTTACCACATGAAAGAACTGAAATAAATCTGATTTGAATTCTAATGACACTCCTGCTAACCTCATCCACATGCTGTGATTTTGAAGGAAGGCTGTTTTTAACTGTAGGTTCTGTAGGTGCAGTAAATTACAAAATCCTCATTCAGATAGACTTATAAACACATAACGTATATGGTATCATTATACACTGAGCACATTGCATTGCTGCTTGGACATCTCAGACAGTATCCTGTTTTGATGCAGCAGTATCATTTGCTACACACAACTGTAAGGTCAGGGTTACCTTAAGTATTAAGAATAACTGTCCTTAACAATGAACATGCTTATTTGTCAAGTATTTATTTCTACAGGCTTACTCTTGCACCATTCTTTGCAGAATAAAGATTTGTTTTGTGTTTCATTACTTTTTTGCAGTAGTGGCACTATGCAAATCTAAAGAATCAAATCAAATGGATAATCATGCTATATTCCATATCAAGGCTGGCATTGTCTTTTCAACTCATTTAAAAAAAAAATGTATTGGCTGCCATCATGTCCAAACATCATAAATAATACATCACAACTTGTTCTGCCGAATATTGGATATTTTATTCATGAGCCCCTTCAATAGGTCCCTGTGAGCTTCTCTGGAGCTGAATGTTGTATACACAGCATGGCAGTGTTTGCAGGGGCATCTTTCCACCGGGCCTGTGCATTAGGCTTAGACAGGAAACGCCAGCCCAGAATAAATAAACAATATAGAGCTTTAACTTTCTAGCAACAGTTGCTAGCTCTTCTCTTTTCAATAATTGTTCCAAATGTGTTTTTTAAATGTTGGGAAATGATCATTATATCCCTCCAGTGCAAGGTCCAGTCATGTAAATACCACTGCAGACTTGGATTTACCTCAGGTGGTCAATACGTATTCAACTAACTTGCATTGTCGTTACTTAGCTACTCTTAACATCTCTACTTTTGGACACATATGAAACTTACCTGCACCCCTGTGACATCAATACAGAGGGAATTACTTTAATATTGAAATGAAATGGACACATATGTATAGAACTTTAATTAGGGGGGAAGGTGACTGTAACAGGACGAGGAGCCCTGCACATGTATTTATTTATTCATAGAACGGGGTACCCCTCCGCCCCTGTGCAATTTATTATTTTGTATTTGTTTTGTGGTATTATTATTATTGTTATCGTTATTGTTATTATTTATTTATTTATAAATATGAGAGTGTAGTCTTGGCTTGTTATTGTTTTATAAATGTGACGGTGAAGCCATATGTTTTGTTTATTTTCATTTAAATGTGTTCTGGCAGAGGCCAGTAGTATTTAAAAAAAACTTGTGCAGATTGTGGCCGAGGGGTAATGAGATAATTGATAGTTAACCCCTCAGCCATAGTAAATAAAAGCCTGCAGCTCTCTGCACTCAGGGCCGGTGTTCAAGAGGAGAGAACGAGAGCAGAGTGAGCGAGTGGATTAGAAATAAAAGTAAAATAGGAACAGTGACAGCAACTGCCTAGCCTGACCTATTGTTTGTGTTTTGTGTTAAATATTTGTGTTTTGTTTAAACTTTTATTTTCGCTCTGTGATCACTGTTTTTGTTTAAATATTTTATTTATTTTTGTTATTTAAAAAATAAACGGCGCACGCCGCGTCTTTTGCCCTGCAGTGCTTGTTTGTTTTCCTTCCTGCTTCACCTCGCCAGCCATTCCTGCCACAGTGACCCTCAGCATTAGTTCTGCAGAGGTTTCCTACTTTATTTGACCTTACTCTTTCTTTGCAAAGTGTCAGCGTTATGGCATCTCATCTGTTGGGGAAGGGTAACAAAGACAAATATATTTAATTAGTGGCAGTAACATTTCTTGCTCAAGAGCAAAGATATTGGTAGGGAAAAACATACCAGTTGAGTTATGTGCTCATCAAATATAACTAGGGTGACACATATCCCCAAGGGTCCAACTCCAACTCCCCCACCCCCACAAAAAAACCAACATTAGCTGGTATTGCTGTTTTGCTAATTGTTTTGAATAGGTAAACACAGTCAGGGTAGCAATCTCATTATACATCCTGTATTTGAGAACAGCGTCCAGTGTGGACACTGCTGCCTCCTCTGAGGAAGAAGGATGCCAACAATGAGTGCCAATGCAAATAACCTTTTGATAGCAGAGCTCCTCAAACATTATTTGGCCAATTCTCAGTTCTCAGGCTCATAGGCTCACGACAGAAAAGCTATCTGCCAGGAGATAACTTTAATAGATGTGCCCTGGGGGTTTGGCGTAGTGACAGAGCTCTAGTTCAGAAGCTGAAGCAAGGTGTATGTTCCATCTGTATGAAAAAGGCTGTCCTTGGACAGTCTGCCAGCCACCAGGGAAGGTGCTCCCTGCTATTGTCAAGAGAGATGTGTATCATGGGCATGTGTGACACGAGGGCACAATGGGGTTAAGGGGATGGCAATCATTCTGTCTTGTTGCACAGAGCACACAGATTGCTGCTCCTTGCTGCAGTTGCCATTATTTCCTGGTGTTCAATACCATGAGCAATGCTGTCTCAAAGGCGGTTTAAGGATATTGGTTTGTATATGAAATTTATAAGTTCTCTTCAAAGCAGTTCTCTACATTAAATATTTACAGCACTGAGCTCATGCATTGATTGCATTTCATCTTCTTCTACAATTATGGATTAAACTAACTTGATCAGTATGCATCTTCATCGGTACCTGGTGTAAAACAAAAACATCACTGAAATTCAATTAGTGTGTATTGCTTATTTATTTATTTATTTATTTATTTATTTATTTATTTAGGTTTATGGAGCAGGATTTTCAAAAAACAGTGTTATTGTATTGAACTCATGGTTTAGTAACGAGCGCTTTAGTAGCAAGTGATTTTCAAACAAAATGCATTCATTAAATCAATCCGTTAATGCTTTGAAATTGAGTCGATGAGGTCGTTAATGAACGCATTTCTCATTAAAAGGCTTAATTGTTAGAGGTCACCTTCATCACGTCCTGTCTCAAAGACTAGATAAGGGGAACTCATTAATCAAAATGCATGTTAACGAGATCAAGAAAAATGAATGGACACATAATTCGCTGTTATTGAAACTACTAGCGTACAGGGAGGCAGCTCTCCCACCAGCAAGCAGCAGCCACATGGAAATAAAAAATAATGGGAATATCTATGTTGTGTATAATTTGTAAACTTAATTTAAAATTGTGCATTTTGTCATGCAGAATGTACATTTATTTAGAACACCTAACTAATACACAATTTGTTTATAATTAATTGTTTGGTGAATTCCTCTAATCATGCATTTTCTAGAGTTACTCTTTGCTCGCCTCCGCGATAAATAAACTCAACATGATTAGATAGAAGTAGCCACCGAACACTTATAGTATTATAAGCACATTTTATATGCATACAAACCTGTGAAGGTGAAAGTGTACACTGTACATAAAGTGCAGGAAGAGTCAGACAATATTACGAAATACGTTTAGGCAAAATCTATGTCAATGATCTCGATCACATTCCTAGTGCATCGCTGTGTGTCCTTGACGCCTGCTCTTTGTTCTTGTGTGGATAAGACACAGGTATTAAAAGCCAAGGACACATTGCAAATCCGCAATCACCTAAGGAAACTTTATTGTAATATCTAATATGCCATTTTCTATACCAAGATTTCAGTTGTATAATTCAAATAAAATCTATAGTAGATGTCAGCTGTCATATAATGTACATTTTGCAGAATTCAAATAGGTTACAGTTGCATTGATAATTTCTTGGTAGTAACATTACACTGGCTGCAAATAACGGTATATCATTTTAGCAATACAACAAACGTTGCGTAAGGTTACAAATGGTTAAAATAAGTGAATAAATCTCATTCATAACCACAAATATAGAAAAGGCAAAACAAATTTCATAACTACAAGAATGAACACCGGTCCTGTCACAGCCGCGGTCTGTTAAATGCTGTTTCAAGGTGAGTTATATACTCTTTCTTTAATTAAAGCCCTCTTTTTCCAAGTGTGAATTAACTCCTGATAAATTATGACAATTAACACAGATTTGCTTTTAAATTCCCATGCAAGCAAAAGAAATAGTTGCAAGAAGATATCAACAGTATTTCTTAACTCAACATAATCACATGAGGGCAATTATTTAATAACAAAACCGGCACAACGACTACATACCGATTTCTTGATTAACACTGGAGTTATCATTTATGAACTTTTGAAAGTCCTGCCCAAAGTGTCTTGTTTATTGGTTTGTTCCAGCATTTTTCAGAACAGCCTAATTACAAAATACAAAGGCTTTTGTACATACTGCCAACCATATTAGAATGGATTTTCTAATGATGTACTTTATATTCTGTTGCAGGAAAATGCAAGTTTGAAAGTTAAAGGGTATAATGTGCTAGTTAAATATGTGTCTACCCTGGATTTTTCTTACAGCCTTCATGATCAGAATGAGAAACCATTTTCCAACAATAGGCAAGGTTTCTTTTTTTCATTCAGGTGGTGGTAAGATCCGTCCAAGTCAGCTTTAATATTTAGTAAAACCTTCTCAACTTCAACATTGACCTGAATTGGTTTTAAAGTAATCATATTCTTGTAAATTCGCCTCCACCACCACTTCTTCAACTGTTAACATCACACAAACCATTTGATATGCAGACTACATATTTTCAATGATATGGAAACTTCTCGGGAGGAATGTAGTGGTACCCTTCACTTTGACCTCTGGCCATGTGATGAAATGATTGTTTTGTTAATTACTGTTAATGTGCTCTAAGGTTCAAAAAGGTCAAGAGGTGAACTACTGTTTTACCGGCACTTTAATAAGTATCTGAAATGCTGTGTTAACACAATCATGTATTGTTTGCATTTATTTAGTATATCAAAATACTCTATGTGTTAATAAAGTGTTGCAACCCAATACATTTCCTATAGTTTACATGGTCTGATTCCATCTAGACCATGGGAGGTAGATTGAACTACAACACATTAAGTGATTACATACCAGAAGCAGCAGCAACCTTTCATCTGTAGTGTTGTCTTTGAAGTATCAGCATATCCAAAAGTATACACATACTTTGTGGGAGCAGCGATGCTAGTGCTATGAAGAGGAAAAAGGATTTTAAAAACTCCTTTAATTTTTTTTTTTTTTAAATGCATACCTGTCCTGTACAAGGCAATGAGAAGGATATGTGTGAGCAGAGGCTACATCACTGCCTCACAGGTAGAAGTAACTTGACAGAGTTAAAGTGTTATGCAGTATGTGTGATGCGTGTTCATCTCTATTTTCCTGACTGCTTTCTGCCTGTATTAGCGGTCTCCTATATTTCATCATCCAAAAATGTCTCAGTAAATGGGGAGAAGCAATAGGAAATTGGGATCAGTTGTAGCTATTAAAAAGTTGCCACAGGGTTCTAGTGGACTGTACTTGAAAAGTCCTTTCGATTGTTTGCACTATATATACAGCAGCTGAAGTTACCTTTATGGAAAAGTAGGTTAGGTCCCTGCTGAGCTCCCAGTGTAAGAAACTGGGTTAGCTGCTGCAAAATAAATGAATACATAAAAAAGAAAGGCGCCAGCTGGAGGGACACCTTTGTCAGTCCTATTACTCAGTCTCAGCAGTGGCAGGTATTGTAACACTACCTTATTAAGCTAACTGACCTGTTTTTTTTATCTCCCCCCCCAACAGAAAAATCTATAAGCCTTATAATGGACGACCACAGTGGCTCCAACAACAGCCCACAGTCAGGCCGGGCAAGGCAGAATGTCATTAAGTGTGGGTGGCTAAGAAAGCAAGGGGGCTTTGTCAAGACTTGGCACACACGCTGGTTTGTTCTCAAGGGGGACCAGCTTTATTATTACAAAGATGAAGATGAAACTAAAGCACTGGTAAGTAGGCCGTAAAAAAAAAAAAAAAAGCTTGCATACAATGTTGTACAGTGTCATGATCTCAGAGTTCAAAACCGTAGGCAATCGCTATAGCAGCAAGAAATGGGGCTGGGGTAAAGGGAAGTACTACTGTATTCACTATGTCTAACACTAAGTTGTGTTTAAAGTTTTGTTTTATACCCTTTGCCCTATATTTTCTCAGTGTGTCTCATGTCCCATCCATAGGAGATTTGACAGAGGCAGAGCTAAATCCCATCCCAGTTTAAACCAGTGGTGCACAGCAAGGTCCACTCTAGCTCATATAGTTGTTACAACCATAGCTTTAATTACTAATTAAACCGCTTACTGTACACCTCTTCTCATGTATTAATTTGTTAATTATTGTATTGATAACCTCTAAATCCTGATGTGGAATGGCCCCCGTGGACCGGAGTTGTTCTCCCGTGGTTTAAACTATTAAAAAAAGGCCTTCCCTTGCAACCTACTGTAAGTTTTCATACAAAAATAAAGATTCATGAACTGTTAGTTGTATTTTTAGCACAAAGGGCCAAATATACAATTTTAATTATATATACAGTATATATATATACATATACTCATATGCGCTGGGGAGTACTTTCTTACTATCAAATAGCACCAGTGCTTGGAATTGATATTATTAATGTTTGAAAAAAAGAAAAAGCATCTGGACTTTATTGTTAACTTGGGTACATAATTCAGTGGGAGAGGTTTATACAATACAGATTTAAGGAATGAAATTCTAGACATATTATACAATATCAAGCTTGCCTGAATCTAAACAAAAATATATATATTCGAAAGCTCAGGGCATTAATGCCATATACTTTCCAAAGACATCACTTATATAACATAGAACAAGACTGAAGAACCAAACATCAATAGCATACTGTCCGCTGTGTAATTGGTTTCTTTTTGATTTTTGACTTTATTTATTTATAATTCACCCCAAAAGGCACAAAACTTTATTGCAAACATTTAAGTCCTTTTCAGTAGAAGTCCATTGTCTGAAATGAACAATATGTTGTTTGACGTCCAACTGCTTTGTTAAAAGCTTGAGCTGAGTGGGCAGTTTTTGGAAAGAGCGTTTCCGTCCCCAGGTACTGAAAGCTACACATCTGTTTTGATTGTGCGAAGATTGGCCCCATAGAACTGATTGGGAAATGACTTCTTCCATATGTGAAGGGAATATACATTTAACAGGAACTGTACGTATATCAATCTATCCCTTTACCACAAAAGATGTGCCTTTCAAAGAACTGTTGAATTATTTACACAAACATTTCAACATTTTTGTATATATTTTAAGATGGAGTGATTTATAATTATGGCTGGAAGCAGGGGTTAAATTGTGCCGATCCGGTAGCTTTCTGTCTGACAGGCGAGTATTATACAGTTTACAAATGATGAACCGTATTTTTAAAAAAAAATAAAAAATTGCAAAAAAGTACTTGTGACAGGCTCGCAGTGGTGAATTGATGACGTCACGGACCAGGAAGTAACTGACACCAAAACAGTGGATGGGCGGGTGAAGCTGAATGCTATGGCATTCAGCGTATTTATTAATAATTAAACAAAAACAAAAGATTTAAACAAAACACAAAACAAAAAGGCACAAGGGCCAAACGAATAAACAAACACTGTTTAGCAGTCGTTTTTAAATGTTATGTTTCCTCGCTCTCGGTCTCGGTCTCGGTCTCGGTCTCGGTCTCGGTCTCGGTCTCGGTCTCGGTCTCGGTCTCGCTCTCTCCCCGTACTCTCCTCTGTACACTCAACTTCCAGAACGGACAACTGCTGGTTCTTATACTCTGGCCGAGGGGTTAACTAGTTGTTAATTATCTTATTACCCCTCGGCCAGAGTCTGCACGTGTTTGGTAAGGATGCATGACTGTCAGCTAGTTAAATAATCAGTAGCTGATCAGTCATGCATCCTCACGAGGTTTTTAAATAATAAGTAATAAAAGACGCGGCGCTTTTACCCGCGCCGCAAATAAAAATACAAATAATAATACATAGGGGCGGGACACACCGCCACAGTACAATATACATACAATGAAAACCTGCTTTCCTGTTCCATGAATTGTATGACAAGTGTACTGTAATGATATATTTTAGGATGTGGCACCTAAGAGTAAGGAAACTTCTGTAAATCAAGCTCAGTACATTAGGTCTGTAAACAAAAATGCTAACCCTCTTCCTTAATTCTAAGATTTGGTACCTTTTTGTTTACAAATTAACCCCTGGATGGAAGAATAGTTGTTGCTGAACATACAGCAGTATCAAAGATACTAGAGGCAAAGAGCTAGAGACCTGCAGAAATATAAAGACAGCAAATATGAAGAAGACTATTCTTTATATAGTAAAACATTTTTACCATAAATGGTATGCTTTTAAATAAGTGCTTTTAAATCTCTGTGTAAGTTGTAACTAATCGAGTATTGTCAAACTAGATACTCTGAGCCATGGCACAATTGGCACATTCCCTAATCTTCTCATCGTTCACCCGACCTTACTGTAATGCCTTGGCTTGGCAGCACTTTGATCTGGAGGAGCGTAGCCAGGATACGGATACCTCTTGTGGCTGCTGAATCTAACTTTAAGGTATCTGCGATGTTGCTGTTGGATTCCTGTAGCGCTGCATGCTGCGCCAGTTGCTTCACAGAACTTCAAAGCGTACAGTCGTGTAAATGTTGCTTGATTACTTTCCTGCAAATAGACAGAGCGCATGTTAAGCAGAGAGCAAGCACGCCTGAGACTTTTCAGTGATTAAACATTACTTCAGATCTGATGACGTTTCCTGTTTGTTGTGCAATGCGGCTTCTCAAGATTTTAAACCCAGCTTGCCTAAACAACACGAGCTTCAGCCTGTCTGCTGTCTTGTTTATGGAAAATAAGACAAAGTTAAAAAGTTCTTCCTCAGTATAACATCAGTCAGTGATTTGCATGAATCAGAATACTTATTCACTGTCAGTCATAAATGAGATTGCAGCCAGGAATAAGTGTGGAAGATGCCATTGTAACAAGGCTGGAAGAAAACATTTGTGTTGCAACTAGTTTGGTGTTTACTTTGAGACTAGTTTTACTTTCAAGATGTCATAAACAAGCTTCTAAAAACATTTTCTTACCACTCATTTGCTTTGCAATATTCTCACAACTCCTTAATCTTTTTCTGTCTGTAATAAGCTCCGTTTTGCTACCAAACTACTGTAAGGTAGACTTAAGTAGCTGTATTATCTTGGCTAGCTAAACATTGGATTCAAATATAAGTGGAAGGTTAGATTTGCAATTGTGGTGAATATGTACTTTGTATGTATGAAATGGGCTTGGATAAGGATAGGGAACATTCGCTGTGGTCATGCTCAGCTGGGAACTGCTCCTTAACCCTCAATCAAGTGACTTCACAGTGTGTTTGACAGGATATCGGTCATTAGGAGAAGGTCGAGTTATGTGCAGGCATGCTGACCCTTCCAAGACTTGCTGGCATAATCACTGATGGAGATATTAAAAATGTGTCACTCCCTCAAACTTCCTCCTCTTTCCACCTAACACAGCACATTCAACATTCACTGATGCATGCTCTCTGTTTTCATTAGAAGTGCCGGAAGATGGAATTTGCAATGCAACAAACTAGGCTATATATATATATATATATATATATGGTGACAAAGTGGGGGTGCCTTGTAACATTTGGCTTTAAGATTTGTTGTAAATTTATCACATTGCTTTTGAGTATGCAAGTGCACGTCAAATGACATTATGGTGAAAGTGAGACAGTACTTCTTTATAAACACTTCTGAGGTTATATACAGGGGTCACATTACAGGCAACGAGTACCCCTTCTTAAAATATCAGAAAGTAAATGTCATACGACTGTATTAACATATACAACTAATGTCCAACACAAACAATACAATGATCAGATGTCAGTATCCAAAGTTAGAGCAGACACAAATCATTCATGTAGAATTCTTTCCAGATTGTGACGATGAGAGAACACTGTATCTGTATGATTGAGGGAGAATCAAAATGATGAATCTACAGTATTTAACTTTCTGCACCTGCAATGGGAACTCAGGGGGAAAGCCTTATGAGTCGAAAATCTTGTTTAAGCATTTTTTTTTCATCATATCAAATACATTTCAATGAGAAGAAATATATTGGTGCATTGAAAGAGTTCCGATCCACTTAACATGACTACATTTTAGCATTTTTTTTGTATGCATTTGGTGTACAAAATAATGGCTGTTATCTTAACATCACCCTTTAAAGAGTCTCGCATGACTCATTGACCTTTATCATCCTGCACTGGAGGAAGAGCTGCATCACATGTATGAGGATAAAAAGAATGCGTGAATTGAAACGATATCCAATGCTATGTTAGTAGTTACCGTAAAAATCGTTGTATAGGTCGCACTGGCGTAAAAGTCGCTCCCCCTTTTTGAGACTTCAGTTTTAGGAAAACACCTTTTTTTGTGTTACAATTCATTTTTTCCCCCTACATACTCAACACTGATAAATAAAGATATACAGGTTTAGTGTTGAAATACCCTTTGTTTGTAACATTTTATTCCATTAATAATTGTACTGTGTTTTTTTTAGTGTATTTTTTAGTTAATCTGCAAGAAACTATTCAGTTTTTCAAAATTTCTAAAATTCAAAATAATTAACAGACGAGTATGAGAAAGCAGTCTGGCAGCTGCATTGTAGACATACTGAAGCCTCCAGTTCAAATGGTTCTACTGTAAAATCATGCAAGCTGTGCACGTCATTTTAATTTTGTCTGGTCAATCTAAGGTTAAAAAAATATATGAGTAATCCAAGAATATGGATAATAGATTATGGGTGTTTCCTTTTAATAAATCCTTTTGTCAGCTTTATTTTCAGAAAAGCACCGGAAAGTACCTGTGGGGGGCTAGATCCTCAACCGCCCAAGTGGGAAAGCATTAAACTTGTCATCCAGCAGTATGAGGGCAGCAAGTCATAAAGAGATATTTAACAGTGCGGCTGGTTTGCATTGATAGTTAAACAGACTGTTTTGACGAAATATGGAATTCTCTGGAAGTGTTTCTTATGCTTATCTTATGCTCTTTAGTATTGTACTGTCTGTGTTAAGGCTTTCTGGATGTCAGCCATTGCTGTTAAAGTATTTGAACACACATCTTTAATAACAGTTGTATATATGTTTTATTAGTTGGGGTTCACTTCCTCCTAACATGGGCGCACTCATACCTACCAAAACTTCCAAAATGTTTGTATGGAAACGGAGCGTACATTCTTCTCTATGAAGATCACATATCCCACTAAAGTTACAGAACTATACCATTGTTCAGGTAATAAACACTATAACACAAATTGAGGATGTTATCTTGGCACATATAGATACAAACAGGTTTCAACTAGTGTCAAACAAGGCCTGTATTCTGAAAAAGAGATATCTAGGTATTACATTCGAGTCAGATTTAATAGATTGAATTTCAATTTGTATATTAATGTATTACTGAAGAATAGTAGTGGATGGCAAGAATGGGAAACTGCAGCTGTTTATTTAATCCAAAGAGCAGACACAGAGCTGGGATTACTAGCAGAACCGGACACACAGAACATGCTGTTAACACACTGATGCAGATCCTCTTTTCAGATAAACTTCAAAGTAAATTTGCTTTCGAGAGAACCTTAAATGAACCAAGTAAAATCCACAGCTGATTTGATAAGCAGAGGCTACTTTCCATTTGTTTTACATACTCTCCTGTGTTTATGAGCTACGATGCCCTGCATGTCAATGGGTGCCATTTAGACGATGGCTATCAATTCACCTGAAAGCCAAGGCTGCATTTCAGAATGGCAAACCCACATACAATTCCATGCACTCCTATTTGAAGGCATCAAAGCTTATTCAGGTTACCAAGAAAACTCCCTTCAGCTGCTTAGAAACATGACAGACCTGTCATCACCGTGGCTGATTGTGGAGGTGTAAGGGTTAGCCTGTGTTCTATATGTTCCTCTGAACTTATTTAACTATAGACCTATCTGAACCTAACTGAAAAGAACAATTAGACTGACAAGACGCCGAAAAGTCATATGTTTTGTCGGTTAGATTCTTAATCTTCTCTCATGTCAGACTTACTATTTTCAAATGATGGTGATAGGTGTCAACATTGAGGTTATTAAAGGTTAGGCTTTACTTTAAGTCCCAGCTACTTCTTTAAACCATAATTAGGTCGACATTGTAATAAATGAAAACAAATGTTTGCTGAAACAATAATCCAAATCTCTTTTTAAGTAATACTATATTGTATACTATGTGTTATGTATTTAAATTCAAAGCTATGTATGTCAACTCAACTGGGTATCCAAAATATTGTGGCATATAGGCTTCCTCAGCATTGCAAGTAAATTGTTCTTGTATCCATGACAGCTTTTATATAACCATGCAGGTTTAATCATTCTGACAGGCAACCTTAGAGAATTGAGCCCCATCCTTACCCCCAAAATAGTTTGTGATATCTGATCAGCCACAACAATTGTATATTGTTTTTTTACACTTACAGTATGTAAGGGTCTGCGTATTTATTTGTGATCTGACCCTGAACCAAAGTGCGAGAGATTCAATAAACTGGATCATCCAGAAGTTAATGAAAATCTCTGATTGGACTTTCTCATACTCCGTAATAAAAGTCTATCTATACCCATGACTCCTGGTTATATTCCAAGTAACACCATTCTGATAACATTTGATTTGTACAGAAAGGTATATCAATGTTCAGTCATTGGCCTTTGAGCTACAGTACACAGCTTTCAATTGCTGCTGACTATGAACACCTAAGAACAGATTACAATATATATGTTTGCCGACTATATGATTTCCTTGTTATAAAATCATATATAAGTGTGTTTCATTTGGCTTGGTAGGAAGCAACAGCAAGTGCTGGAAACATTGGGTATTAACTGGTTTTGTATTAGCTTGGCACAGTTTGCACATTGAGGCAGCCCACTTCAGCACGAGGACCCATTTTACAGCAGCACTGCACTGGCAGCTCTGGGAAGTCTTCAGACCACCTCTGCTTTGGAAGTCAGTTTGCTGCCAAATGTGAAGGTCAAGAATCCCAAACCTGGAAGTGGGCGTCAGGCATGAAGAACAAGTACAGTTAAATAATACAAGTGTTGTTCTGGATTTCACTGGTGAATAAACCCCTTATACGTGTTGATCTGTGGAATATTCCGGCTAACTCAGCAGAATGTGGTGCCCTAAGGGTTGCTGGCTTAGTGAGAATAAATGAAAGGGTGTAGAGCAGATTTTTTACCCCCAGTTTCTAGTTGTTTAAAATCAGTGACCATAAATGTTTTCTTTAAAAAAAAAACTCTCACAGCCTAATGTTTTAGGACATTAACGCAATAGATAATGAAACATTATTTAACCAAGCCAAGTCTGATGTTACACTCGCTCATTTCATTGATGTTGAAGTATCACCAACTTCCCATTTCATTCCAGATCTCTCAGCTCTTTATGTTGCTCCCATGTCCTCGTACTGAGGCAGTATAAAACATAGATATGTTTGCTAGGCCTGTTATAAAGAGCGGCTGAAATCTGATAGTGTAATAAGCTGCTAAAACTAAAAAAAGACAGAAACTAAATACGGTGTAAAGTTGTATTTTTTTTAAACAAGTAAACCCCCAAACTCTAAAATAGCTCCACCATATGTTTAATTTATTAAGTTAACAAGTGGACTAATTGACCTTCACTGGGGCAAAACACTAACAAGGTTGATACAGTGAAAGGCTGCTATTTAGATCTAAAGCAATTAAGGCCTGAGTGAAGTGGGCAGGGAAACCTGTACTATCAAAAGTAGACGTGCCACTCTAAGCTGTATTTACATTCACTCACAAAGAAAAGGAGAGTAGAAAAGTCTGCTAATGCCATTACTTTGTCTGTTCTTGTAACTAGATATGAGTAGCTGCTTGTAACCCTTGACTACTGGTCAACCTGATCAATACCCAGGCAGCTGAACTAGATTGCAGACTCCCTGGTGGAGCAGGTGGAATTGAAAGGGGAAACTGTTCATTTCCTGTGGATTACAAATGGAAACATCCTGAAACATCAAACAAACACTGCAGTGGAGAAGTTCATTAGACGAGCATTTGGCATTGTAAATGTTGTTTTTATTTGCTTATCAGAGAAAAGGAAGTGACTGCTGCCAGTCTACTGGGCAGAAAAATATAGGACATAATTCTAACACAAAGTTGACTTGGAAGTAGTATTGGGATTAGTTGGGGAGGTCAGTTGTTCAGTTCACATGCTTAGTCTTAACAAGACCTTTTTAGCTTGAAGACGGCCTTCACGGTTAATAATGGATCAAAGCAGGAATGTTCACACCATTATCCCTTTTATTTCTGATGGATCAATGTCAATGCAATTATTAATGCGAAAATGTTTTATTTAAATGTGGCGAACAGCTAGTTCCATATATGGGCTGTTCAGAGTACTTTGGATAATAGTGGCAAAGTGTTCACACAAAGCAATCCCCAAAGCAGCAAGCACTAATTGGTATCTTTGACAGGCTTTCATTGTAGACAAGGTTGTGTGGGCATGGAAACTGGACTTCAAAGAAGCTCTTCAAGCTCACTGTGGCTTCCAAGGGCCGAGGTACCTGTTCAGTAGATTGTACTCAGTAGGCTTCTGTTAGCCTGGTACCTTTTATAAGCACTGATTCTATCATATTAAACAATATAGAATTTTAAAAAAAGCAATGCAACAGTGATGCCTGACACAAGCTGATTCACTGTCTACCAAAATAATTAGAGTAACACTTACAAAAATGAAAACAATCACTCTAAATCATCCCTGCCTCCTGCAGCATTAGAAAGGGGTCATGCTCCTGGAATTCATCAAAATGCTGGTGGATTGTCTAACAATAGATAATTAGTCTAATTCCCAACCATTATGCTACAAAAGGTGATGAAGCATGAAGATAAAAACTACTATTAATTGGCCAACTCATTGAAAGTAATGTCTTCATTCATGTCACAACTCATTTGACTAATTGACACTGGTTTAGGCATCTGTCCCCCTGTGTGTCTATATCAGATAGTGCCCAATCAAATTTCAAATGCAGGACAACCCCAAAAACGTGTCCTTAGAACATCCTATCTTGACTTTAGTGTAAGTAATGGATTTGTTTTTTGAAAGGAGCTTTGAAATCTGTTTTTTACGGTTTTGCAATTTGTGGAATTTGGAGAATGGAGAGTGATGTCAAAGGCTTGCTCACGCGTAGGCATGGCATGGGGCTAGCATGTGCCTGCTCATGTTTGTACCGTCTGTATAGCTAATCCCTTTCACAAAGAAATTATTGTAATTGAAACTACTGATCATTTAATGAGATACTACAATAGTACGTCTTTAACAAGTCCGTATTCTGTGCAGTTCTCTGAATGCATGTAAGAACCTTCCTTTCTAATTCTAATTGTATGAATTTACGTTACCAGTTATGCAGAAGGATAAGTGTTTTTGAGAACAATGATGATTGTTATTGATATGCCTATATTTTGGTCCAACAAGCAGTGTATACTTTTATCAGAGTTATGAAATAAAAATGTGTGTCTACTTTATTTAGTTTCTAACAGTTTTATCCTCCTTTTCTGCTTCCACACAGCTGGGGAGAGAGCTCATACTATATTCAATATTGTTCTTGTATCATTATTATTATTATTATTATTATTATTATTATTATTATTATTATTATTATTATTAACTAGTCATTTAGCAGACACTTTTATCCAAAGAGGCTTACAGAGACTAGCAGGTGAACTATGCATCACTACTGCTGCTGCAGTCACTTATAATAGGACCTCGATTTTACATCTCATCCAAAGTTGATAAAGATGAAGTTTATTTTATGACTATTTTATCAATATACATAGTATATGTAAATTTCTCTTTTTTCTGCAGAATACATACAGTGTAGGCTGTTTTTAATAGGTATTCCCTGATGAAAGTCATTTTGAGACTTTATCATGGTTTTTCAAAGCTTATACTATGTATTTACCATACAGTAGTTTACCATGGCTTGCCATAGTTGTTTACCTTACTTTACCATACGTCTCTGTGTGTTCACCATGATTTACAATGCTTTAACATGCTTTACTGTGTTTTAATGTACTATTATTTTTGCCATGGAAGACTTTTATAAAGAAAAAACAACAACAAAAAAAGCAGAATGGAAATGGATCAGTCTCCAGCTGCTGCCCTATACCAACTCAACTATACCAATTCAACAGAGGACACTAGCAATTAAATACAGTCGCTAAACACTGGTACAGAAGTTCAGCACACTGCCTTTATCCAATAGTCTGAACTTACTAGTCTGTAGCAATGTACTGTAAATCATCATTTGCAGAGCAAGCAATGTGCCCTGCTATCAGTGTTGATGGGTGATTGTAAGGATGAGTTAGCACAGATGCGAGACAGAGTGACAAAAGCCATTTCTTATGGTATCAAGGCAGGGCTTTGACTTGCATTGACTGCATGTCCTGAATTGTAATAAGGTTCCAAGACAAAATCAGCATGACTAGTAAAGGCACCATCATCTAGTTAATGTTTAAACTGAACGTGCTGTAGTAAAGTAAATATGAAATTAGTTAAGAAGCAGGTCACCTGGTATCACATAGAGTTCATATTAGAGGTGAAAACATTCATGTTTTTTTTTTTTTAATGTAAATGTAATACAATGTATGCGTTTTATACCTGTACTGTTTTAGGAGAAGATCTAGATATCAGCAATGACGATTTGCCTCAAAACAAAATCCTATTACATTCTGAGCACACTGTACTGTATCCCAGCTTTGTCATCTGTGACCAAAGCTATGAAGAACTCCACCCGTGATATAGGCAACAAACAGCTTAGGTCTAAGCTTCTTCTTTACAGTAACAGCTGGAATTAGCTCTTCAATCTTTCCTCAAGCATTATTTCATGATTCTGTAGTGCATTGTTACATTATGTGTAGTCTCATTTGAATGCACATATACAGTATATAATGTACTGTGGTGAATCTGTGTCTATTATTGGCCTGTGGTCTGCTGGTGTAGCTCCTCTGGTCCTCAGTCTTAGATTTTGTTTCGTTTTGCGAGTGTGTTTATTTATTTTTTTCTTACCACCACTTTGCAAAAGGGTGTTTAATAATGATAAGTTTTGCTGCGTTAAGAGAACCACTAAGACATCCTGTTTAAATAAAAATAAATAAAAAACATGAATTTAAAAATAATGATGCTTAATCCCCCAACCACAAGCACAAACAAGTAAACACTCGTGGGTGAGAAAGCTGTTGAGCTGTAACACTTTTTCAATTTAAAAAATACATAAACAAAAAAGACTGTGAACCTCAATCATTAAAAGGTCTTTTTGTGTAAGTTTTCTTCTGTGTCTGTATGTGTGTTGCAGGGCTACCATGACATTTTACGAGTGCTGATGAATCGTTACCCATGATGTTGTGCTGGGATAACACCACACAAAGAATCAGAAAAAGATCTAATGGGGCCAGCATAGGCCTGCTCATGTTAGTACAGTCTGCATAGCTAATCCCTTTCACAAAGAAACCGTGTTTTGTTGAAAAGAGGATGGAATTATTGTAATTGAGACTACTGATCTTTTAATGAGATAATAGTACATTCTAAACAAGTCTGTATATTGTGCATGTCGTTTTAGCTGTATTGAATATCCATTGACTGTTTTCAATAGATTGCGTATTGAATAGGTTGCTATAAAACAAAACTATAAACAATTTTTTTTTTTTAAAAAACACTAAGGCCCAGATTTATAAAAAGATTGTGCATGTTTTACGACCGTGAAACGGGCGCTGTGGGTTCTGAATTCTTGGATGGGATTTATAAAACACACGCAATGGCATAAACATGCAATTAATACGTGATTTGCAGAGTCAATGTCTCTGTGTGCTTTAGCCCTCGATGCATATGTAATTCTGTATATGCATATGTAATTCTGGGGCTGTTTCTGAATGAAACCACTAAAATTGGGAGGTAATTTTGCAAATGAGGTCTATTAACTATTCCATCTAATTTATTAAAGCTGCCGGTAATTGCGGTCCACGTATTTGTGTGATTATTTTAAGAACTCTGAAAAGCAGGAGTTAATTTGCCGCAGTCAGACAGTAGGCTATATAAAAGGCAAGGTGATGTGGGAGACTTGTTTGCAACAAGAAGGAGACATTGTTTTCACGGACAAAGAAACATTTCCTAACATTTTGCAAAGAACTCATCTTTTAACCCTTCTGATCAAGTCAGTTTGTAAATTGCGGTTTATAATACCGGTATTGTTTTGCAAACTCCAATACATGTTTCATAACTTACATGACAAAACAGAAAGTCTGCAAATAGAGAATATAGAATCCATGTAAAAAAAAGTTCTTAGAAGCACCTAAAAAAGTCTCCCCAGTATAATTACAATAAAACTTTTTTTTATTGTAATTATAGATCTGTAACTTGCTTTTCATTTCCATCTATTGTATTTCTGATTGGCTAACTGTTTTAGTTTTCAGACAGGATGAATGATAAGTGTAGCTGCTGATGGGGATGTGACTTATAATATTCATTCATGGTTGAGAAGCTACATGAAAAATGTAGTCTGACAATAATGGATGTGTTCTCTTTGTCTAGAAATACCAAGTCAGAAGATTCATTGTTGTCTGTTGGTCACTATAACTCAGACTGCTTCAAACATAATTAAATGTTGTGTTTGTGATAAAGACTTAAGTAAATATTTAATTGCCTCTTTGAAACCCCAAACATAAAGTGAAACAAATAAATAATTCCTTGGTATCTATCCAAGAAGTTTGAATAATGAGAATAAATTGAAACTCGACCGCATATCCCCGAGAAATAATTAACAAATCAAAACAATAATATCAAATAATAATAATACAGCGGTGCGCGGCGGCTGCAAGCTCCGCACCGTCACAGACACAGACCTCTTCCCTTCTGCTTGCCACAGTGTGAATAGGCATTGTGGGCTGATAATTGCATCAGTATGAGGTTTAAATGAGACCTCCAAGCCTAGGAAACATGAAAGACATTTAAAAAGAGGATTTGACTATTTCCACTTGGGGTATTTGTTGTACTAACATTTTATGAAACACATACAGAGATATGTTTTTCACAGCGGTTAACAGCCTTCTTAAATACTGGTAAAAACTGTTTTTAAAACATTATGGGGCACTACACCTTTAAGGTATTCAGGCAAGTGTTAGAAAAACTCACTGCTCTACACATCGTCACACAGTATGGAAGTCTTGGCTGGCTTTGTTTTTTTAAGTGCAGTATTGTTAGGACTTAACTGACGAAAGCTAAGCAAACATTCATTTACCAGTACCAGTGCTTTTAGGTTTCATTTGCTAACAAACCAAATACAGATAAAACAATCAATGGAATATTTGCCTTAAAACAGGTATGACTTGTTAATGAGGTTGTTTTGCAGATGCATGTGTCCCTGTAGTGTAAAAGATCAGTTGTGAGTGCAGTAACCTAAGTTTTGAGCAGCACTTATAGACAACTTTGCTTAACTTGTTTAAAGGTACCGATGTATAGACTTTTACCATTGCAGAAGAACCTGTTAAAAGGCTTAATGTGAGGTATTCATGCATAGTGTTTCTTGGTTATGTTTATAAACGGTGGTTCTGATTTTAGGGTTAAACCCAATAAAGCCTGATTTGTACCCCCATGAATAGAAAGTGTCAAAAAGCATACTTGCCAACCTGACAGATTCTAAATTAATATTGTGTGTAATTACTGCCTCTTTAGAAAATTCAGAATTTAACCCGAAACGATACAAAAATAAAACCTGACAAGGAAAACCCTTTTAACATTAATGTTATGTATTTATCACAAATTTAATAGGGAAGAAGTACAGTATTTCAACACATGTATTTATTTATGTCACTTATAGTTTCACTTCTTTATTTATTTATTTTTAGGCTTCTCAGGGAGGAACAAATAAAAATCATTCTTCCAACAAGAACAGGACTTTATTGGTTTCTCTGAGGAGACTTTATTTATATACGTCAAAATAAAACGTACATACTGTACTGTGGCAAAGTGGTTTGTTGTGCACAGATGCAGTGGTGATGCAGTGCTCAGGAATGATAGACACATGACAGTTCATGGTGAAAAAGCAGCTCTTTATTTGCTGTCAAATAATAATACCTGGCTCTACACAACGATGTGTATCACTCAGGCAAACCACAGGGTTCAGTCCCGAAATAATAATACACTAAACAAGACACACACAAACACAACACGGTCACAAGTCCAGAGTGAGTGCTCTTAGTGAAAGTGGTGATTTACAGGTTTATTCGTGTACAATGGTGAAGTGGAGTCCGGGTTTAATTGCTAGCGGTTTAGCTACAGCTCCCGGAGGTTAGCCTTCTATAATGACAAGCACAGACAGTTAGAAACAAACAAAACACTCACGATACTCTTATCACAGTCCATTTCCTTTCTCATAACCACATCAACGGAACAGATTACATTGTCACACCCCCAATTATACCCTTAGTCACGCCCCTTGCGATAGCTAGTTCAATCACGTCTCCTCCAATCCATGACTGACAAATTGCGTACCGCTTTAGGTCGATGACTTCGGGCATTGTGACTCCACCCCCTTCTTGGATGGCTGGCTTCCAACTGACCTTGGAATGAACTGCCAGACCAACCAGTACGAAGCACTCTGTTCCTGTTATGCAGTGCCCTCACAGGTCTGGAGGGAGATTGTTGACTAGGATTCATTTGCTCTCTGTCACTTGTACTTAAACCAGTCACTGATACATTTGAATAGGCATATTAAACTATGTTATGTTTCTAAAGGTTAGCTTAGCTCATATACAGTAGATGAAATTAACAGCAAATGGGAGCAAACATGAAGCATAGTCACAAATCCATCTCCCCACAAGCAGCTTTAGAACACCTTCTGCTGAAACAGTTTACATGTGTAATCTCTAAATCTGAACCATTCTGGTGTCACTAAAATGAAACCAATGAACCCAGTACTGAGTGGATTTACAATAGTACCATAATATTTAATATATAATTGTAACAGGGCAAGCAGCCCTGTACATTGTTTTGTTTGTTTATTTTTAGAACAGGGTTTTCCCCCTCCGCCCCCGTGTTATTTTGTATATTATTATTATTATTATTATTATTTATGACAGCGAAGCGCCGCATATTTTGTTTATGTATTTAGGACGGCGTAGCCGATTTTGTTTGTTTTGTTTAGCGTGGATGGGTAGCCCCATCCACAGCACTTTTTAATTAATAAACTCGTGCAGATTGTGGCCGAGGGGTAATAGGATAATTACTAGCCAGTTAAACCCCACGGCCACAGTATATAAGCCTGCAGCTCTCTGCGCTCGTGGTGGGTGTTCAAGAGGAGGAACGAGAGCGGAGAGAGCAAACGAAAACTGAATAAACTACAATACAGGAACAGTGACAGCGACTGCCCAGCCTGACCTGTATGGTTTATTTATTATTTTGTGTTAGAGATTTGTTTTGTTTACACCTTTTATTTTGCTCTGTCAGCACGGTTTCTTTTTGTTTAAACTTTTGATTAATTTTTGTTATTTAAAAATAAAACGGCGCGAGCGCCTTTAACTGCAGTACTTGCCTGGTGTCAGTTTCCTTCCTGCTTCTGCCTGACGTCACCGCCCAGTCATTCCTGTCACAATAATACATACCTTTTAAAAAACAAATAAAACATATTTATATGGTGTTACACAGTACGCATAATTAAATACAGCAGTAAACCAAAGCATGTGCTTATTTAATATACATAAGTTATTGCTTCCTAAATAATTAGGTATTTTATACACAGGAGCATGTTATACAAAAGTATGCCTTATATTCTGAATATTATGGTTTTAGTAACTAACTGTCTGCTAGCCATAATTTGCACAAATAACTAAGTAAAGTTAATAATAATCCTAACCAGAACAGAGCCTGATTCTATGGTGTAGACCTCACTTCCACTTTCTTAGCAACTTCAAATAAGTAATTTAGAACCTCTGTGGAATAAAGACCTGGACAGATGTAAGAGGTGTCTGTCATGATCAAAGGGCAAGCCAAACACTAACCATGTATTTCATCACATTTTCCAATTTTCTTTTGTGGTCTTCTGACAACACTTAAATGCTAATGCAGAAAAACGACGGTGCATTTTTATTATTAATATCAGCTCTTAAACTGTCCTCACTTCATTGAATCATAAAACTTTGTTTACTATGTTGAAAGTAAAGTGCATAATGAAGCACATTTCCTGAATGAAAGGTTGCTTTATATAACAGCTGTATGACACAGTTCTGAAGTACAGGAATGAGCACAGCGAGTGCTCTCAATGGAAAGGTGAAGCAATAGCAACCTAATGCACACACGATACTTGCACAAGATGGAAAGGGTTTTACCAAGTGTGTGAAGGAGCCTGGATTCTCTGTGAAAACATTGTCCCCTCTTAGCCTTTGCCCGCATCCTCCTAATAATTCTGATGTGGGATAAAAATAACATTTATCCAGCATCTGATTGGATATGCAGAGTTAGGACTGCACTGCAACAGCAGATTGAAGACGAAAAAACACAGCTTCAGCAGGAATCTGCTTTAGTTATTTTTTCTAATTGCTTTTATTCTGGTGTCATCTCCTTGTACTTTTTTTTACTCTGAATTGTTATTAGCTGGGTTTGATTCAGGCAGGAAAAAGGCCCCCAGTATAGGTGCCAAAAATGAAATCAACCCCTCATTTATTTTAGGGGTTTATAAGCACTCTTGAGTTTTTTCCTATTAGTTTAAGAATTGTATTTGCTGTAATTGTAATAATAACTGGCCCCAATGGGTTCATATATTTTGATTGCCATTTTAAATTGTGTCCTGAACTGAACTTGGAGTTTGGCACGGGAAGACAAACTCCTTAAAACCAGGATTACACTTGGCCTGATAAATCTGTCTCCCTGTAACATCTGGGAATAAGACACATGTCTGCAGTGAGGGTTGCTGTGAACAACCCATTCACACCCCGCAGGGGCTCATCAGATATTCAGCCATCCTCATTTGTGGAATAACTACAAGACACCTTGAACGTTCACAGCATATCCACTACATAGTCCAGTGATGTCATTTAAATATGTATGGTCGGGAAGGCATTTTAGTAGTCCAGTTTCATTGTGGTCTTTTAACTATAAAAACGTTTCCCAGTGACACTTATTTTGTTCAATTCATTATTATTATTAGTTTATTTGGCGGACACCAAATAGCCTATCGGTGGAATTCTTGAAAATTTTTGTGCATGAACCACAGGACTTCATCTCTCCAAGGATGCACTTGACAAGAGTGCAGATATTTCAATTTGTCTATTACAGCTAGGCATCAGAAAAGCTCTCTAATTAAGGTTGAAATTACAGCTGCTCCCACATGGCTGGGTGTAAGGTAGCTTTGACAAGGAATGAAAAATGGAATTAGTAATTATTATTCTTATCAGATCTAGACGGTTAGTCCTTTCAGAGACAACACAGGCATTATACCGACTCAATCATTCAGGGCTCTCACAAGAGCAGATAGGACATGTCATTAGCAGGACTAGCAGTTAACTTTTTAAGGCAGTAGTGAGGATTTGCTACCTGCCTGTAAAGTAGGTAGCAAAATGGTCTTATTCTGTAGAGATTTATTCGATTTAATAATTATATATAAAAATTTCAAAAAAATAAACACCTACCTCCTGTTTTAAATAGAATTGGCCTACCGTGAGTTCCTAGGGGGGCGGCGCACAATTGGCCCGGGTAGGGAGGGCTTAGGTCGGCAGGGGAATCCATGGTTCACCGTGCTCCAGCGACCCCTGTGGCTGATAGGGCACCTGCAGGTCTGCAGTGGAGCCATTCAGATCTGGGTTGTCCTCCAGCACTAAAGATGGCTTGGCAGGGACACGTTTCGGAGGACGTTTCCCGAGTCGCCAGGGAGTTGCAGCGGTGAACCGGGATTAATAATAACACAATTGGCAATTCTAAATTGGGGAGGAAAATGGGATAAAATTAAATGGCAACGACTAAATTTAAAAATAAATAAATAAAAATAGACTGAATATCCAAAACTATCACATAGTAGGTCTATATTAAAATCAGAAAGTGTTTGAAACCACCTTGTGCTCAACTAAGTAATGGAACAAATGCAATTCCTTGTCGAAATATATTTTGTTTTATCCTTGAGTTCTACAAGAATGCAACCATATCTGTCATCTAAGCATTTGATATGCCACCAGTACGGTTAACTAGACTATGTTTTATCGGTGCAAATTACGTGGTATCTGTCTTCAGTTGTTGACTGAGATTTGGTAACTAACAAATCATACACACCTATAAAGCAATTTTTTTTTTAAAAACTAAAGTGTGCCACATTATCGTTGAATCCTGCATTGTATGACCTTATAAATTATAAGGGTACCACCACAACCGAGCTGTTTTGAAAATTAAAGCTAATTCCAGCACGGTACCGCTACATTTAAAAGATTCATGCAACGTGTTACACTAACTGGTTTGCTCATAAATATGTATGCTCCACCCTGCCTTTTCAGTGCATTTTTTAGTACCATTTGGAAGAAATTAACTAAGAAGCAATAACAGAATAAGGGATATCAACCAAAGTTTAAAAAAAAAAAATGCTCGGTTTGTTTTATTAAACAGTGGCATTAGTTAGCTATGTGTGTAAGTTATAGTTTGACGATACAATATATATATATATATATATATATATATATATATATATATATATATATATATATATATATATATATATATATATATATAGTTAAAGCACACATTTCACTAGTTAAACAGGAGAAGTACACAAGGTAGTGATAATCTGTTATATATAAAAAACAGATAGATAAATGAATGCACCTCGAGATTGTATTTCGTCCATTATTCGTACTGAGAAAACAAGTAAGCCGTTACTTAGATCACGGTAACGGTGCAGCTATTTGCGGCTGTTTTTTTTTTTTTCGTAGTCAGAATTTTGATAAAGTAATAATTATCAACCTATTATGTGTTCATTTGTAGCACGGGTGAAACCAGAGTTAACATTATAACAAAACCGGAGCGGACATTCTCCATGACAGATTAAATTAGCATTTTATAGACACTGCTTCAAAGATGTGAAAGTGAAATTGCTGTGGAATAGTGCTTGGACTCTCTTTTCACCCACACAGCATGAACATGTTGAGTTTGCCTGTTGCATTAAAGAAATCCAATCTTTTTCCACCTTCAGTGACTAACTTTCAGAAATTGCAAACTGGAGACCATGAGCAGCCCTCAAGCTTATTTTCTAATAGCACACTACTGCTATTGTGTTTTCTTGCCATTATATGATTTCAAATTGTTTAATGTGGTTCCATAAAAAAACACCATTGAAACTAATATTGCATCGCATTGTTATACAGTGTAGGCGGTAGACAGTTTCATCTTTAGCTGAAAAAGGTGGGCTAAAGATGAATCTGTTGGCTTCCAATTCCAGATTTCCAGACATAGCCTATTTTGCTGATCTACACAGCAAGAGATCTAAATAATGTCACTGTTTAAATCAATAAAATAGAGCCCTTGTTCATCAAGATTATGACAAGTAAACATCAAACAGTGCATGGGAGTCTTGTTTAATGTAAACATATTTAAAATGCCAGGTAGGGCCCTATTTTAATGATGTTAATAATGGCAGTATTTATATCAGCCACCATTCAGACAGGCACTTCACATCTACTCTAATTGGAACAAAACCCCAACTAGCTGGACCCCCATGTCCATTCAAATTTCACCCACCCTCCACTAAAATAATCCAGTCCAAACATTTCTTCACAGCAATACTTACTGTGATGCAGAGGCACCAAAGTTTGGTTTTAGAACCTCAGTTCTGAGTGCACCAATGGACCCAGTGTCTTTTATCAGAATCCTGGAATAAACAATAAATATAAGCCAGAATTCACTATGAAGCTCTGGCATTCTCCAAACTTTAGAAAAATCATCTAATCGTGTCTCTGCCAATATATTTATTGCAAGCAGTTTCATTGCAGTGTGCTTGGAAAAATCTTTGGATATAAAAATGATTAATATGAAAGCAAACATGCACACACACACACACACACACACACACACACACACACACACACACACACACACACACACACACACACGTACGTATTGTATCAGTGTGACAGATCATTAAAATGTAAACAGAATGATGTAAGGAATTGATTATTCCAGTGAATTAAAATATCTCCTTGAAGTTTAAGGTCATTACTAACCAAATGGAGTTTTTCCAGCATGAGGATTATCTGTACCTTTTAGAATAGGATGGTTTTATTGCGGGTTATAGGATTGTAGCCACGATTGGGAAATGTTGAGGATTTAGTATTCAGCTGTAGTTTGAAGCTGAATGTACTTTATCTAGTCTGATCTCATGTTATGCTGATACTTTATCAAAGTAGCTACTCTGTGGTTTCTATTACATTAGTGTTTCCTTATGTAGTGGGGAGATTTACTCTATTCTACCCCTGCTATGAGCTAACATGCTTCATTATGGCAATGGACATTTTATCAATAGCCGCAATAGTTTGGTTTCAACCCAGTCCTTAATTTAAATGATGATAGGAACGTTTTCAGAAGACTAATGATTTAAAGGCAGGGGGTGGTAATCTCTGCTGTGCAAAGAACAAGGCAAGGTTGTGTTGCTACAAGGTTTTACTGCCCTCTTTGCTGTCTGTACTAGAACGGCCATCTCAAAAAGAGCATTGAACTGTTGTAAGGTCATTAGAGTCAGTTTGTCCCTGGTTGCCTAATCAAGCCTTTTTATATAAAAAAAATGGAAGCAGTAATGCATGAGTGAGTGTGGGGAGAAAATATTGGGAATGGGAAAAACTTGGATTTCTATATAGTCATATGATGAAAAATGAAAGGTCAGTGGTAGTGTGTCCGAGGAACGAGTTGAAACTGCTATAGAAATAAATAGAAGCTGGGGAGAATAGTGGTCACAGTTCAACGTCTGGATTATGGTCACTTCTTTAGAGTTTGGATGCTGTTACTGCTTATAGATTTGTCCGCTGGTCCCGCATCTCAAGGGTTGAAGGAAAACACCACTCTCTGAAAGAGGAACTGATCTAACAAGGCCGTTGATCGATCGGTAGGAGAAACAAGGGTCCATGATCCCTCACCCGACTCCCAGCCAAGGCTTAAAGATAAACAAAATAGGCTGGTGGTTTTCAGCACTCTGGACTACAGCATAAACTGTAGCAATTGTATAACAATAAAACAATGCATGTTTAAAACAAATATTTTGTTTCTGATTGAAACAAAAACCTGGTCTATTGGGTGTACTTGAAGACCAGGGTTGAAAACTTTTGGCAACTGAAATAAAAAGAGTTTATTGTACATGAAAAAATATAAGATAAAGAAAATATGGCGGGATGAAGACAGTTGACAAGGATTAACTGTTAGAAAGCCATAACATACTTGATGTTCTTGCAAGACCTTGCAAGCAGGAAACTGCATAACTTTACAGAACTTAAGTGTATACAGATGCTAAAAACCCAGTTGCTAAACAGTGTAAATAACTGATTTTCAAGTTAAGCTTTGATGTAAACAGGAAAACAAGGGACTACTGAAGAATGAACACACATCTAATAGTACAGGACAGATATGAATTTGCTTGTTCTCATATTGGTGTTTTAGTTTATTGGTTTAAAGTAGAACTTTGTGAAATTATTTGTATTTATTTATTTTTATAATTTTTCATTTTATTTTTCACAAATTTCATTTTATTTTGTTTTATTTTTCATGAATTTAATTTTATTAGGTACACATTAATAAAACAACACACCCAAAGAACTTTTAGCAGAACAATAGTAGCAGGTCAGAAATCTAACCCTACAAGCTGTAGTCTTTCTACCTACTCTATGCTTATTCAATAATCTCCAATGCATTTGAATATGCATTAAGGCTCATTAGCTGCTAGAGAACTTGAATCAGTGTAATTATTTCTCACACATAAATTGTCTTTGGAGAGTGGCTTTGAATACTTTTTTTGGATCCACGTAAAAAATAAAGTATTAATAAAAAGGAAAAAAATAATCTAATCCTCCGCTGCATTTAATTTAATTAAAGTTGGAATGTAATTACATCCTTAAGAACAATTGCATGAAGTCTCTCAGGGCTCAACTTGAAGCAACAGATCGTTCATATTCTTATTTTAGTGCGGGTCATTTAGACTAGGTTGCCCCATACGCTGTCATTTTGCTTTTTGATTAGATTGGGTTTAGCATCTTAATTTATCCGAAGAAATCGTTGTAAAATTAGTTCTCACATTCCTAGCTCGGAAGGTTTGAAGATTTTGCACCAAATTCTCCAGATTAATATAGATGACATACTCAACAATATTTTTTATTATCCCTCATTTCATCTTTCAAACAGGACCAACCCAACCACTTGAGTTAAATGATTTAATTCTGTATGCTGATACATTACCAAATGTAATTTACGTGCGCAATTAAAACGAATTATTGGATTGGCATCTTCAGTGTTATTTAAATGAATCTGTCTCCTTAAGAGAATAAAGCGTCCTATTAACTCAGGGGGGCAGCATCATTTGACTAGTGATTGTTGTGCAAAGGCTACAGTACAGTATATTATTCCATTTATGGTTAAGTTTACATTCACGTGTCAATTTCTGTAACTCATATTAAATCCATTCAACGCACAGGAAGATATTAATTCCATATTATGTTAAGACTGTTTATTCTGTGAGAGTTTCACTAGGATGCAAGGTTTCAGTCCTGATACTTTTGGTCCCGATGTTTACTCATGTTAGTTGAAGCACAATTTTTGGTTTGAAGCAGCCATGAGTTATTTACCATTTTAACACTAGTTAAAATATTCATCTAGGAAGACGACCAGTTACAAAAAAACTAAAAATAACAGTAAAGTAAATCTTGATGGTATAGTGTTGTGTGCAGTTGATTGACTTTAGGGAGACCTTTATTACAGTCACACCCGACTGTAATTCAGAACATCCACAGTAATTGGTTTTCAGTTTAACACAGTCCTGTCCTTTGGTGAAAAGTGGAGAAAATGTCACATAGCTTTTGTAAAATAAGCGAAAGTAGGAAGTACAGTTCAAGTATAGCAGACTATCTAAAAGCAAGGGTGTGAAGCCAGCCTACTACAGTATGGTAATGAAAATCCTGTATCATGTATCATGTAACTTTTCTAATATGGTTGTAAATAGGTATTTGTCTTAACTTGTGAATAGAGCCCATTGGTAAAGTACTGTACAATTAGGCATCTTTACATGTAAGTGGATTCCTCCTTGTGATTCCTAGGCTGCACTAGTGAACGATGCAGTATAATTTAATTAGTTACAGTACATCTTTTCCATTTTTTTTATAAATGTTGAAGAGGTTGTATTTTGTTTTACTTCTGAAAAGAAAATGTGATTTGAAACCTGTTTTTTTTAGTGCTGGTATAATATGGGGAGAAGAACTAGCACTTTTGATTAATATTAAACTGTGAAGTCATGCCTGTCCTAGCTTTATTTAGAACCCTGTTATTTTAATTACCTAGTTTATAGCGGCTCAGGGGCATGCTGATGGTGTCATTTGCGTATTTTTAAGTGTATCAGTAATGTTTGAGCTTAAGTAAGAGTGTTTACTAGAGGAAACTGATCTTCAACAAAGCAAGCATCGCACATACTCTTTGAGAAGTGAAGTTTCGCAACCATTCTCTTGATACACTGCTAATTGTTTAAACAACTAATGCTTTTTATTGTGAAAGTGCCAGCTTACATGCTACTGTATAACGCAGGTTTTTTTTTTAACCGGGGGTATGCATAACCCTGGGTGTACTTCTAAGGGTCATAAGGGGCACGCAGGATGAAAATAAACATGAAAGTAAATGAAAATAATGATTTGGAATTAATTTTTTAACTGTATTATATTGTAGCATGCAAGGGGGAAGGCAGCAGCAGGGCTGGTAGGTGACATAGTCAAACACGAAGACATAAGCCCGATATGCACTCCTTGCAAAGGAGATGGCTCTTTTGTACAGCGGAGCTATGCTGTAGTGCGAGAGGTCCCAGGTTCGCGCCCGCCCTCCGCCTGTGTGTGGATTGCCTCGCCCTGTTTGATGCGCCTGCCTGCGTTAACCGAGATCGCTACATTGGTGTCAGAGTAGGATGCAGGTATCCTGGCACGCACTCGTCGGACTGTAGCCTGGTAAGCATGTCCGGGGCGGACTTGAGGCTGGCAGGGGAGAGTGTAGTGTGCAGGGGGGAAGGCAGCAGTAGTGCTGATAGGTGACGTAATCACACACGAAGACATAAGCCCGATATATGCTCCTTGCAAAGGAGCTGGCTCAGTCTTTTGTACAGTGGTATCGGCTCTATGCTTTAGTGTGAGAGGTCCCAGGTTCGCCCACCCTCCGCCTGTATGTGGATTGCCTCGCCCTGTGTGATGCGCCTGCCTGCGTGAACCGAGATCACTGCAATATATTATCTCTAAATCACTGTGCATAAATATTTAATTTGTTTTGCAGCTCTGCTTTTGCTGATTTGGGCATTTGGGCGACATAAAAAAGGTGATTTGGTATAATTTAATGATAACACTATTAATAATAAATGAATCATGATTATAACAGCAGTTTTTAAGTATTCTGTAAATATTTTGTCTAATAGTTAAAAAGTACAATGTGGGACTGTCAGGTCTTGTTTTAAAAAAATATCGGCATGGACATTATATACAAACCAATGGAATACCGTGTGTGTATGTATATGTGTATGTGTGTTTGTGTATGTGTGTGTGTTTAATAGAGAGAGAGAGAATACATGCATGTCTCAGTCATATGTAGTTTTCACGATCATGTCGCCTTAAGTTCTAGCCAGAATTGTAGATATTTATTACTGCCATAGCCTTATCTTTTTGCCTATTGATTCACCCCATTGCCACTGTACTTTATGCATCCATAAACTTTTGAAAATCCTGCCCAAAACAGTCTACAGAAAGTGCAAAGAGACAGAAAATTATACCTAGTCCCTTTGGACCATTTTATGTTGTCTTTAATAAAAAGCTTATTATTGTTAGTTATTATAATTTTATCTTAAGGTTAATGTTTTTTTTAAATGGAACACATAATTATGCTGGGATGGGAACTAAATGGTAACGTGATAAACATTTACAGTGCAGACTATTTTGGATTATTTATAACAACTTTGCCAAATACAAAGCGAATACATGGGTTTACGACGAGATTCCCAAATACTTTTGATTCTGTGCATCCAGAAGTTTTAAGAATTATTGTTTGGTATTCTGTCCTTAACCAGCAGTTTGTCAAACTGTTGTGACATAAATGATATATTAAACAAATTTGTGTGTGGGGTGGGTGTTAATCAGATTATTCTGCCTTTAGTTTTATTGCATTCAGTACTTGAGCTGAACTCCTGACAGAAGGGTTAGAGTTTTAAAAACAAAAGGTTGAAAACCGCTGATTTCTAAGCAGTATTTTATTGCCTTTTTTCCTTGTCTTTTTTATTTTCTTTAAATATACTTGTTACATTTGCCAGCCCAACATTTGCTCCTCCCTGTAAAGGCATGGGGTCCTGGTGTCTGATTCTCTTCATTTTCCGAATGGGGATGGGTTCAGTTATTAATGCTTCCCACGTGGTTCATTCATGTGTTTATTAGATTGCAATTTGTTTTTTTGAACACCTTCTACATATACTGAATTTACAAATCAGCTTCATTAAGACACATCTTACATAATTTTGAGCATTAAAATTACTTTAAGGCTTAGCCCAAGTGTTTTTCAAGAAATGTAGCCTAACATTTCTCACAGATTCGCCACTAGTATATTATGGCCTCGTCATGGAGTATATTAAGCACAAATAATGGTGAAATATAGGAGTCTAGGCAGCTCTTTATGCCATTTTGACATTTACAAATGATTACTGGATTACAGAGCTGTACAATAAATATTTTTGTTTTGTTTTGTTTTGTTTGTTTGTTTTTTTCTCCAGGAAAGTATGTATTATAACATAACTACAAATTTCTGTTAAAACTGTATTCAATAAATTTAACTGAAAATAGACTAGGGACAAATTATAGGAAGAACTGTCCTTTTTATGGAATCTGCTCATGCCATATAAACTGGATTTCTTGCCTACAAACATATGGTTGCAGTCTGTACCTGACTGAATTATTCCTACTATCTGCATTGCTTTTATTACTCTTATCTTTATGAGCTCTAACTTCCTCTAAATTAAAACATATGCTTTACATTTACAACAGGCCTCTTCTAGCATAATAACTTGTGGTGATAAAATAGAAGGAAAGTAGTCTAATAGACGGCCTTCTGCATAAATTGTTGATCTGTTAGCACTGTTAATGAGCTTACTGGAGACTTGTATTATTTCACTGTCCTGCTCCTTTGAATACAATGTTGAAATAATAAAATACAAGGTTTAGGTTGATGAACACAATTGAGCCAAGTGAGAACAATTTTAATATGGTTCTTTTCATGTCTTAAACTATTCTTTTTTAAATTAGCTGTACTAGTCTCCAGTAAACTCATTAACAGTGCCAACAGATAGATCAATATTTTATGCAGAAGGACATGATAGAGGGTGCCCATGGAACGGCCTGCCCTATCAAGACAGTCTCCTGGGTGTTTCTGGAATGGCAACATTTGCAGAAAACCACCTCTGGTCTAGTGGGTCTTGATGGATTGAGCCCACAGTGGCCCAAATCACGGTAACCTTCATCATTGGACAAGACTCGCCTGTTTCTACTTGAACAATTCACTGGGAGATACACGGTCCTATGCACTACTTAAATACTTAAATCACCCTGTTGAAGATTAATTACAATAAGTAAATAAGAAGCTGGTTGGAACAAAGTCTTGGAATGGGATCGACTGAAAGAGCCAGAGTTGCCTAATATTGTCTAACTAATGTATCCTCTGAAATGAAATGTTTTTACTTCATACTCAAAAAGAAGATTTTTAATGTCCAGTTTTGCTTCTTGAATGAATAGGTTACAGAGAACAAGTTATGTTGGGGTTTTATTTCTCAGTTGTTGAGCAGGCCATGCTGTGCTTGATGGCCTGGTGGCACTCACTGGTTGCGCTTTCAGTCAATTCCAGACCAGCACCATGCTCCACGGTGCTGGACCTACAGTAGGCTTAATTAATCAAGTAGGTTCAATTAAACAATTAGGGCCTGGATGGAAGAAGGTCATGGATTGAAAGAGTCAAAAGTGATATTTACCATTGATGCTGTACTGGATAGATATAGGATAATTCATGTTACAAAGTAAATTTAAAGGGTTAAACCTAATGAAACACTTTTCAAACATCTCCATTGTGAATAAAGTGAGAAACCACATTAAAATACTATTTCACATCAAAGCAGCTGAAATAACGTGTCTCATGCCTGCTGGTTCTAAAGAATGTCCTCCTAAACACTACAAAAGAGGTTCCGCAGAACCTAAGAACTAACTAACTGTGAACTGTTTCTCACGCTACAGTATAATGGAACTGTAGAGTACCAGGAAACAGCAAGCCAGCAATTATCTTGGCTTTTTCCATTTGTTTACACTGCAGCCATGACTCTGATGTCATGAAATATGTGCTGTGTGGGAGATTGCACTTTAGTAAGTGGAGGGCAACGTACACAAACTAGACAGTCAAAAGTTGCAGTTCAAAACCAAGCGTTTATTTAGACTGTACAGGTCTTGTAACAGGGATATTTACAGGGGTGGGGCAAAATAGACAAGGCAAACAAAAACATGCCGGTAACACCAGGTACTGGTTTTATAAACCAGTGAATGAGTCAATGGCACTTGCAAGGGATCCAAGGAAAAGCAGGAGCCGTCACCAAGGTGATCCACCCATGAGTTCACTCGGGTGGTTCCATGTAACAAGTCTGAAGCAGGATCAATGTCCTCAGCAATCCTACAAACTATTTTTTATATCTCGCTGTGTAGTGTGGCTCTGCTCCTCTCTCCTGGCATCCCCCAGCACGACTCACTCCCTAACACACACACCTCCCCTATATACTCCAGACTCCAAACCTTGACTCAGTCCTGCACCAATACCTAAGGAACAGGTGCAGCTGATCCAACAATGACTCAAGGAAATGGTGGCTGTAGCACATGTCCGGTTTTCCTCTACCAAGATGGCTAGACTTAAGGTCCCGCCATCTTGGTAAGGAACGGGACTTAGTGAACACAGCGTCACCACCCCCTAATTAATGCCATGGTTTCAGCCATCCGTAGCTAAATGCATACTTATTTATGGTTCATTAATTATTGAACTAACTACTACCAAAAACTGCTACAGAAATCAAATAAGTTCAGTACAAAATCCAAAACATTTCAACATTGCACAGCCCAACATTTTCTAAAACTGAGATCTATTAATCTTTTTGCTTTTGCAAAAACTTGTGGAGATAAACACTGCTCTAATTTAGTTGGATTTCTTATTGTTTTTGTTATTTGGTATAATGAACAAATTATGCTTAAACAAGAGCAGGCTGCAGGGGTGACCACACCAGTTTACAAAAATCATGTTCAAAACCACAGTGTTTCTTTTCTGTCTCGCATGAAGCTGACACATGGCATCCAACTGATCTATACACGAACGTAGTGTAAACAGTGCTTCTCCAGTGTACTATTGCTTCATTCCTCATACTAGTGCTTAGAACAAACATGCAATTACATACATATCAACTAAAACACTGTATCCTAAAGAACTGCAGTAATCATGAATCCATTCATTTTATGACCTGCCACTTGCAGTATTGTTCGCCTTTACCCAGTGCTGTACAAATCAGAAAGATTCTGTTACATGCACACAAGAACTCTGTTCGGTAAATTGAGTTTTCTGAAAAGTAATTCAGAATTCATAAGTCACGTAACCTAGTTTTATGAAAACATTTTGGAATATTGCGATTTAATCAACTGTTCCAAGTCAGATAAACACAGAAAAGTCACATTTTTCAGAAAACTAATATTTTAGTATTGTCCAGGCACGGTTCTATAAATATTATGTTAGCAAAATTACTGCATGTATTGTTCTAAATTATTCTTATTTTCCTTTAGTAATAAAACTCAAGAAATACTAAATAATACCTACTATAGTTTGAACTGATGGGCCTTTAATGTTGCTAAGTGGAATTTTGAAGTCCCATTTGGTCCATTAATGCATCTGTATTTACAAATCCATACCTAATGCCAAAAACTGCTACTCCCATTTTTACAGGTTCCCATTCATGAATTCTGTATTTCCCATAAGCAAGTGAAATGTATTCTGTGACGACACTTTTTAATAATGGCCACAAATGAATTCCAATAGAATTGCATGCATCTGAATACACCAGCTTTCCAGTTATTTTCAAATTGATTTGTTACAGATTTCTCATTTAAAACCAAGGGTACAATACATTCTCACAGTTTGTGTTTTACAGGAGGGAATGTACATGCAATTGGACATATAAATGGTTACCTCAAAATCAAGAAAGTTTCAGATAGAAAGTTTGGGCATTTAATGTGTTGGGCTACATATAATGAATAATCCACAGGTTCACTTGAGAGTTTACAGTATGCAGTAGTTTAGATGTTCCTTTTTTTCTGAGCAAAATTTGAAGCATTGGGTCTGTCGGTGGTTGATAGTAATAAGTATGCAAACAGCGTATTCTGTAGAGAAACACGTATGATATGAAAGAGATGATCAGTGGCATACAGCAGAGATGCCAAGGTCAGACAGTGCGTGAGACAGTGAAATCCAGAGCAGGAAGATTCAGCACAAAAGTATATTTTATTTTAGGTTGTTACAGGAGCACAGACACCTTGGGTATGAGTATAAAAAATGGCATTTGATTTACACCGGGATTTTCAGTTGGCACACCAATTTGGCAGCTTTTAATGTATTTTATTATTCAATGCAGTAATGGCATATTGCAGAGGTCGATGTGCTTGAATATGAGATGCAGCAACATAATGCTTAAGGATCAGAAAAGAATGAACACAAGTAGTAATAATAATAATAATAATAATAATAATAATAATAATAATAATAATAATAATAATAATAATGATCTTATCCAGCTCAGGTTGCCTTGCTGTGAGAGGCAGTGGGCAGAAATCATCTCTAATCAGACAGAGAGGGCAGCAAGGGTGACACTGAGCTCTCTGTTCAATCTCACTCGGGTCACATCTGGCACACTTTTCACGCCTGGTTAGTCCCAATGCAAAACAATCTTTTCATCTCCATAGAAACCACAAAAGCACTACAGCAAAAGCTTTCACATTTATAAAAACAATAAAGAGAGAGACAGAGGGGGAGAGTTGTGAAAGAAGTTACTTGTGGCCTACTTTACGTACTCGGGTAAAGACCTGCATGAAGTGAGTCTAAATGTATGGGTTCCTCTGACCCCTTCACAGACCCCTAGCACCTCCCTTGTGTTTCAAATATCCGTTTCTGCAGCAGCTGAAGTCAGAGGGCCTTATTTTCTTTGCTTTGATGGGCTCAGTATGAATTAAACCACTGAAACCTGGACATTGTGAGAAAAACAGCCAACTGATTTGCCACATGGTAAGGATTCTGTATAATGTTTTTTGCTATGTCCGGTGGGTGACTGACAGCTTGTAAATATGAGTTTTTACTTAAATAGGACTGACACGTCTGCTTGTGAGCCCTTTTGGGTATCTTTTTGCCAAAGCAAACCAACTTGCATGTTTTTTTTTACATTTTATTGTACTATATTTTAAAATTAATTGGACACCCCCATTCGAACATGAACTAACCAGTTTTTTTTCTTCTCTAAATTACAATATGAAACAGTTATCACGAAATCAATTAATCAGCTCCTGCTTTAGGGGATATACAGGAAGATTGAAATTAATGCACTGTGCATTATATGAAAGTGTACTGGTACTAATTAGTCACAGTTATCGAAACAGATAACTAAAATTTTCCGTTCAGATTTCCAGCGTGGTAGACAGGCAGGGAAGCAAGCAAGCAGCTGGCTTTGGTTAGCACTGTGAGTTGTCCAGCAGAGATGGTGCATTGCATACTGTGAATGTAACTTGCAAGCAACACGCCTGTTAGACCTTTTGATTTACTGGTGGTTGTTTTTTAAAGGAATACTAATAAATATACTGATGGTAAAGGTTAATATACTGATGGTAAAGATGTGACATCTTAAACAATTCATTAGGTTGAAACCAGAAGAAATCCCACTGGCAGGAAATATCTCATTAACAAGGGTAAGAAAATACCCTCAATAAAAATAAACCATATGCACTACTGTATAGTTTACACTTTGAATCTGACAAAGGGGAAGGCTTGAGGTTTCATACACTCCTCAACATATCCCCAAAACAAAAACTAACTCCCTTTGATACATCTCATTAAAAGATTACTGGTACAAAATATACAATATTTGTAAGCAATGTATTGGGCACCAATTAGTACATTTAAACAACCTTCTATATTGTTAACATCTTACAGCTTTTTTTTTTTTTTGCTGTGAATTGTGTATTGTGTTTTATTTTTTTCTCTGCCACTCAAATGTTCAAGTTGTCAATTGTGGTATATGGTACATTTCAATATACTATTTGCAACTCTATTTGTAACATATAATGTGTGGTACTATTTCTCATCTTTGGCTATTTAAGCAGTCAAAGATTAGGAACTGTGAGTTCACACACAGGAACCTGTTAAAGCTCCCTCGTTGTCCAGCCAGTTTATCCTGCCGACAAGTGGTGAATGGGGCAAGTGAAACCCCTGCCAGAGTGATAGAGGACAAAAAACGTACAGCACTGATAACATGACAGCAAGTTTAATTTCTCATTCAGGCATAGTTAGAATGCAGTAAGTTGAAAGGGCTTAAATATAACTTATATTATATATAACTTAGCCACCATCCTGGCTGAATAATAGATGTTCTTAAGTATGATTGGTGAACTGTATATAGCAAAGCAGATAGCTGCTGTCCTGTCTGAACTTTACAGTTTACAGTTGTTAACAACAAAGACAACATAAATAAAACATGTATTTTACCCCCTGGTTGCTTACAGTACCATTCACCATTAAGCCCACTCTCTCTCAATGTGGAGGCAATCTGAAGATCTCCCTCTAACAGTAACAAATCTCTATTAAGATCTTTTTACTCTGTTCTTCTTTACTCTGTTCCTGCAATAGTATGAAATGAATGAGCTCTGTTAAATTTTCCTCTCCCTGTCTTTTGTGAAAGAAAAATAAATACTTGTATACAGACTAGCACACTTTACCAGTCTGAAATTAGCATCACATGTTGTGAAGGTGAGTCAAAGAATACAACAACCCACATCACACACTTGTGTTTGTAATTAAAGTATACCTGCGTGCTACGGTCATAAATGCTCTGGCAATTTGTCTTCTATGTGCTACAGGTATGGTTTCCGCTTCAGGGTCCTTGTGGCCGTGCTTCATTATTATTAGTGTTCTTACCAGATGTAGTTTTGGGGTCTTGTAAACATGAATAGGCTGTAAACACTGAAGAACACACTTTGCGACTTCACTTTGTGCTGTCAACTGTGAACTATTAAAGGTCAAGGACAATTTCAAATGAAAAAGGAAGGAAAGTGTTTGCATGTAAGACTTTTTTAAGTGTCATACTGCAGTTTGATTGCAAGCAGAAACAATGACCATGGATGACTCTTTCTATTAAATGATAGCTTGTCTTAATTAAATAATTAATTAATCAAGGGTTGACATGATGCCACTGAGGGTTATGCCGTGGCCTTTTTTCTCGGTTCAGTAAATCCAGCTTGGCTCACAAGTGAAATAAGTTTGATATCAACCGTAATTGATCATGTGACAGAACAACCACACGATTCATAATAATTGGCTCTGGTCGTCACGGCCTCAGAAAGAGAGATCATGGATTGCTTGGACATACTTCTTACCTAGAGTTTGGTCTGCCCAGACATGAAGCATGTTTGCCTATTTTTACATTACTGGTTCTTTCCTCCCAGCCACCACTGCTTCCTATTAATGCTGCCTAGACTAAACTCTTAAGAAGAGTTATTTATCCATAGAGCAGTTATTATAAATTGCAGGTCAATGACTTAAAAAGGCATATCGCATGTAATGTATCCAAGGATCTGAAATGCCTATGGGCAGTTAATATCCCACTGGCTCCAGACAGACTGCTCAGGCAGTGTTAAAGGACAAGATGTGCTTTCAGATCAAAGAGAATAGTCTTTGTACTCTGCCTTGGTCATAAAGAGAAATCAGGGAATTTGCTGAGGATGCATGGCTTTGACTTAGTTACTTATATACAAACTGTTTTCACCTTCTTATGTAATTTTTTTAACACTTCATTATTTAAGGATTTGATTTTAAAGAACAACCAATGTTTCTTTAGATAACATCCTTTTTACTCTGTCGCAAACAATTACTAGCCAAGCAGAATTTCATCTGTTTCAATTGAAAAAAAGAACCAAAAACTGTACAGCACGTCAGCTAGTATTTTCAGTGTTACTGAAGCATAAAAGACTGTGAGATTGATTATTGCAGTATTACGGTACCTACTTAAAAGCATTGCATGTCATATACTGTACAACAGCAACATTATTGATTTTACAGTCAGTCAACATAGCTTTACTGACTGATTTATTTAGTCCATGTGATTCTTGTGTTTCTCTTTTCAGGGAACCATTTTCCTACCTGGAAACAGAGTCACTGAGCATCCAATCAATGGCGAGGAACCTGGAAAATTTCTTTTCGAAGTTGCCCCAGGTAGGAACATTTTGTTTTATTCAGACTTAAGGTTTTCTGTAGCTGATTGTGAGTGCAGTACTGGCACCGTATGTTTGATTGAAGATAAGCCATGAGTCATGAGAAAGTAAGTTGTCAATTACTGTGTCATTCACAATTGTGTTTAAAAAGACCCTTCCTGAAGCATTCCTTAAACAGTAGAGCAAAGCTTCCTTGGTTATAACAAAAGATAAACACAAAGGGGAAAAAAATGATTTTTTTTCCCCCAAGAGGAGTAATGCTTGGAATGTTAGACCAAAGAAAGGAATTCAAAATAAAGACAGCTGTGGAAGTCAGCTGGCCACAGTGGAATCCATGACCAAACGTTAATCGATGCAGATTAAGTGTAAAGAGGTTACTCAGATGCGCTCAGTTGTTTTTCCATTTCTGGAATTTATGTTATGTAATATGTTGAAAAATGTTTCTTTACCCCTTGGACCTGTCATTGATTTAACATTTATCTAAAGCAGTGGTACTCATTCACCTGCTCAGGACTATTCAAATACATAATTTAGGACATGTGCTGGACTGGAAGAGCCACAAGTAAGTACCACTGGTCTAAAACAAGTTTCAGTCACTTACTGCATAATCAATTCTGCATCCAAATTAGGTGACTTCTGTTGATAACAGAGGATGAGGATAATTCATTGACTTCTAGTCTAATGCTGCATGGTGGAGATGAGAAAACACAACCCACTGGTAGAATAACTGACCTAGTATAGCCAGGACCAGGATGGTGGAAATGGACATGCTCAGTTGTGTCCTTCTGTATATCAGGGTGACACAGTACAGATAACGGGAGGGTTTATTTGGCAGATTGAAATCCTTCAGGCTATGTCATGCAGTTAACTGCTTGGTTCTTTAGTGAACTGAACTTTCAAGGCTGTTGAATCAAATGCAATAGTCTGACATCTGTCCGTCTGACAAATGCTTTGTTCAGACCCACGCCCTTGATTTGTGACTTCTGCCCTTTCCACTCCATGCACAGCTCTGCTTCTTTGCCCGTATACATTACCCTTTATTTAACATCAGTCTATTCAGTCCACAATTCAGTGCATTGATGTGCTGCTGACCTATCTATCTTCATTGCTCTTGCTGTTTCCCATAAGGTTTACCTCACAAAGCATTCAGAATGATCAACGACTGTTCTGTCCGAGGAAAACATTTTTTTACTTCCCCCTCAGAAAATTCTCTCTTATACGTCATTATCCTGTCTAAAGCATATCTGATTTTCTGTCCAAAATAACCACTGCAGCTGGCCATTAGCTCTTTACTTGATTGTGATTTCACCCCCCCCCCCAATTGGGAACATTTCTTTTCCATGCCCCTTCTGATTAAAGCCTTGTCTTCCCAGCCATCTTCATTCGCTGTCACTCAGCTTCTCTGTTTTTTGGCCCTCTTCCTGCTCCGTGTGTGGAACCTGTAACTGTGTCTAAGGTGTAGGCAGCTCTCCCATGAAATCAAATGAGCCACGCATTACTGAGCGAGACTTGGCCAACTACTAAGGCTCTCAGCAAATTCTGAACAATAATAAAACCTTTCTTTTCAGAATTGGATGTTGTTCTGTATTTGCCTTTGAGAATATTGCCAAAATATATGTTGGTTATTAAATTTATTAAGCTGCTGTTTTAACTACTAGAGTAATATTCGCTGTCAGCACAACTATGACTCAACGATGAACAGTTGATAACAGCTCAAAGGGTGACTGAAAGGTGATTTATTTTGGCGAAAGGTGAAAGCGGAGCCAGCAATGACAAGGCAAACAGCCGTGATCTGCCCACACAGAATCTCCATTGAACTTCTGTTTTCTAAGCTACATTTCTGTCTGCGTATGACTCTTGTTCACACTTTGAGCTGTTTCTAAATCATTTAATGTTAAGTATTTCATTATTTCCCTACCTTTCTTTGAAAAAGAGCAATATGTTAAAATTCCTCAATGCTTGCCGCCTTCAATTCCTTCAGCGTGGGGAATCGGCAGCGAAGTCTGTTTACTAGAATGACCCATAAAGACTGTTCGTTGTGAAACGTACAGTTGGATACAGAGCTACCTGCCAACCAAGCACACTACCAGCCTGTAAGATCTAGAGTGTTGCCTATTTGAATGACACATTATTCAGCCATGTGAAGGGTTTTGTCCAACCTATAGGTTAACGAGCTTTGAATATCAGGCCTACTGTTTACTCAGTTACTTTTGGGTAGAAAGGGCTCCACATACTTGATATGAAATACTCTCATGCACTAAGTTGCTCAGCTACTCCTGTTGGCAGATAATCCTGAAAGTACAGTGCTGACAGCAACATACTCAGAAAAGATAGAGGATTAGCTTGGAAGACTTATAAATGAACTAGCCTATTAGGAAGCAAAATAGAGTTTTTAGACTGGATAAGAACAAGTTGTACCTTTTGAACTGTTCCTCCATTTGCTTTTGCAAACAGCAAGCTTTGATTTCCTTTCCCCAGCTGTGTTTATGGCTGTTTAAAGAAAGAGCTGTTAGCATCCACCCAGAAAATTCTTCACTTCGCCTTGACGAGGAGGCAGGTTTACATGTGTGTCTTTAGCTCAAACCACCTTGAGAAAAGTAAACTGCTGATTTTTTTTTTCAAACTTTCAAGCTATTTAAAAACAATTGTGGTGCAAGTTGCAGTTTAAAGGAAACATTGTCAAGTTCTAACCTAGAATTCAAACTGACAAAGCCTAGTGAATAAAGTGGTTAATTTAAGTTCTGTTTTACTACATAGCTGTTCGTAGGGCCCTTCTTGTTTGCTGACCACCTTATCAATAACTTAGGATTGGCAGTCTTCTTCTTTAATTAACTGTATTAAAGAATGGATGACAGACTAAGAATTTTGAGGGTAAAAACATGTTTCTTTTCAATCAAAGTATTTTATTTGTTTAACCCTCTGAAGATCTTACTAAAACAAGCATCTGAATGTGCCCTGCGGCATGGAAAATATACTGTAATTCAACCACAAATATATAAGACTGTCATTTTTTGGGCTGTAACAGGTTCATTATTATTTATGAACAGCTTATACATTCTTAAAATGAATTCCATTTTTGACAGAGAGAACGATTTTGAAACATAAAAGTATGTGATTATCATTATCTTCAGCCTCAGTTGTTTCTCATTCACATGTCGGCCCTCTCCACACAGGGAGAATGGTCTGGCAATTAAGAATGAATGATATGCAAGTACTGTGACATCCTGCGGATTCGTAATTGCCATTTTTTAGATTGCAGGATATCAAGGGCATATCTGTAATTAATGGATGATGCAAGCTTGGAGGAAGCTCATTTTGATCATAAAAAATCTGTTGTATTCAATTAGGATATTTTGGAACATACAGTACAGGATAATCACGATTTATGTGCAGCCCAACGTGTCATTATCAAAAGAGGTCAAAACAGATTGTTATATTGTACTAGCAGCATAGCCACTGTGTAGTGTGTTTGATCCATGAAGAAATGCTTCTCCTTTTTCTTGCTCCATGTGCTGTATCATGATACAAGGCTGTTCCATTCAATAATTAATGTCAAAGCGCTAAACAAAGATAAAGACAGTACGGAACCGGTGCTATTTAGGCCTGTTAGGTAATTATTTTGAAATGAGATACTAGAAGGGTAAGTAATTGGAAATTGCCAACATTGACATGTGTTTCTCAATGTGAGGACATTGTTATATAAAAAGTGGTAACTTACACGGTAGAGCTATAAAATCAAATATAAATATTATAAAGGTATCTTGAAAAGTGCCCTTTTGTCTGCAGAGACAGTTCCCCCTTATACTGTAGTAGGTTTCCATTGTGGCACCCCTCAGAGACCTGCTGTTTCCAGTTTTCTTAATCGCAGGAGCCTCCTCAAAAAACCTCAAGTGGCCTGCCGTTATTACCAGTCCTGTAGATTCTCAGTCTTTAGAGCAAGATTGATTTTAAGCTTTGTAACTTAATTTCACTACTTACCTTAAAGGGTAGATAAGGACCTTTTTATTTTATTGAGTTACATGTTCCCATGTGTTGCTACAACTGTTTACCTAAGGTGTGTGTATTGTTTTAATTATTTATTTATTTTCATTTTGACCACTTTCAAATTCCATTCCCTGCCTCAAGGTATGTAACTGTGATGGATTTACCAGTGAGCAGGAGGATGATGGGAAATGTAGTTCTGAAAGGTCCTTGCGGGTACATGGGAAGCCATCTTGAGGCAGGGAATGCAATTTAAAGTTTAAAAAAGTGGTCAAAATGTAAAAAAAAAACAAAAAAAAAACAATACACACATCTTACATAAACAGTTGTAGCAACACATGGGAACATGTAACACAATACAATAAAAAGGTCCTTATATACCCTTTAAGTATCTTTTCTAAAATAAATTACCTTAAAATGTATACTGTAAATTTAAAAAAACAATATACATTTTAGGTTTTACCTTTTTTATAGTAGATTTTCTAAAAGCTTATATTATTAATTTGTGTTTCTTATTTGAGTTGCAAAGCCCACTAGATAGGCAGGACAGTACCAGATAAACGTGTCCACCCAGTCAATACACTTGGCTTTTATTTGATTAGTGTGTAGTTCCTCGAGGGACATACATTTATTATTATTATTATTTATTTCTTAGCAGACGCCCTTATCCAGGGCGACTTACAATTGTTACAAAATATCACATTATTTCACATTATACAGATATCACATTATTTATTTTTTAAATATACAATTACCCATTTATACAGTTACATACATGTACAGGAGAAGAGTTTCAGAGTTTCATTGTACCTGCTATGATTAAAATCCTTCTGGAAGTGTACATACTTGGAGAAATAGACTGTGCCAGTTGTAGAAGCTGTTAATTGTCACCTTCAATTAAGGCTTAATTGTGGTGAGGCAGTGAATACAAATTCTTGAGGAGCAGGGCAGGCCAGGCGGCAGAGAGAAGAGGTCAGCAACTCAGCATAAGTCAGAAAGCACTCTGTCCACACAAGGTCGCTGCTAATCATTTACTAGCAACAAGGAAAGTGGGCTTCCCAGCACCTGCTCTGATGTTACTCCAGGGTGATGCGTGGTTGTTACCTCAATCAGCCTGTTCTCACAAAAGATTGTCCACAAGCATTGAGGCCCAAATATTGAGCCTCAAAACATTTTAAATCTTCAGTCATTGAACCCTCATGATGTCATACATCAGACCATGCCCTTTCGTCACTGTAGGATACGAAATTAAGAGATCTGTCTAAGAACAAGTGCACTATATGATTTATTGTTGGATACTATGTCACCAAAAAGAGCTTCGTAAGAGATTCCTATCCTGTCACCCTACTGTCTTACTAGTTTTAATTAGTCTCTTATAGAATATTGAAAGGTGGGTGCCAGGGAGTTGCAGATTTATTGCTGTAGCAGTGCAGAATGTCAGCATATAAGACATTAGCCTAGAGTTTCATAGGAATATCTGAACAACGCATTAATCAGTGTCTGCATGGACAATTAAGCACCTGCTCTGTACAACTGTACCCTCTTATCATCCATTGTAATGTGTGTTTATTAGTAAACAAGATGACCTGAATATTACAGGAAAGACTCATACTTGCAGACCAGCTGTCGCTAAATTATATTTGCTAGCCTATTTCCACATTTCATTTTATACAGCATGTTTTATTTCATGTGCAAGTGATACTTTTGTTACTTCATGACTAACATGTGAAAATGGCTCTGAAGTCTAAGTCCATACATTTTCTATCCCAAGGCTGCATAGAGCTTGCATTGTAAACGTGGATCATTCCTGTGACCTCAGTACTAAGAGGGAATGTTGTGGCATGTGTCATCATGTCATCTCTGCTATATTTTTTATATCTGGAACCCCATTCACAGCTGGATGGACTAGAAGTGGGCATCTGGGTAATACCCAAGGCAAGGCAAGGCAAGTACCATATGACCCCCTGCTCTCCATGCCAACACTCAATCAATCAATCAATCAATCAATCAATCAATCAATCAATCAATCAATTATTTTATATAGCACCTTTCATAGAGCAATACTTGAAGATAATATCCTTAAGGAATAGAAAGAAGACAAGCATTGAATTGACAACAGAACTGGCAGAAGGCACAGGTGTCGTTGTCCATCAAATCAACAGTACGAAGGTCACTCTTGAAATCAGGACTTGAAGGATGTGTTGCAGTAAGAATACCTCTGTTAAGAAAGGGGAACAAGACTAAAAGGCCAAAATATGCCCCAGATATAAGAACACAGAAATTGGACTATGGAACAATGGTCAAAGGTGCTTTGGACTGTTGATGGATGGACAATGACACCTGTGCCTTCTGCCAGTTCTGTTGTCAATTCAATGCTTGTCTTCTTTCTATTCCTTAAGGATATCATCTTCAAGTATTGCTCATCCTTGTTAGACAATTTTTTGGGTCTTCCAGTCCTGGGTTTGTCAACTACAGATGATGTTTCTTTGTACTTGTTGATTATGCTTTGGATACCAGACCTTGAAAATCAAGTGATGCAAGCTATTTCACTCAATGTTTTTCCTTCTTTATGCAAGTCAAGGTTGTTATAATAGTAGAAAACGCTAGTGGAGGCTTTGAGTAAATTATTGATGCTCATAATGCATCAGAGTAGAAAAATGCAACATGTCTAAGACTTTTGCACAGCAGTGTATGTTTCCAGAGTCAGAATTGAGCTTATCATTTTGGTTGTGGAGGATTACACTACATAATAAGTAAGAACAGCAGACAGTAACTGACCTTTGCTAGACAGCACGGCAGAACACAGTGTTTTTCCTGTCGTCTTATTTACAGCTCACTGTGCCAAAACTGAGTCTGCTGTTCCACGGCACCCATTTGTCAGTACGGAAAATGTGACTGATGTTCTGTAATGGCATGCATGTCGGGGGGGCTGACAAAAAAAGAAAAAAACAGGCAGAAATTCTATCCTGCCAGAGATATCGTTCCAGCATGCCAACTGCAGTGCAGTGAGTGCAGAGTCTGTGGGGAAGACGCCATCTGCTACCATTTGGCAGGACCTGGCCAACAGAGCATAGAGCAAGTTATTGTCTTAGACTTCAGCAATAGAGGCTGGAGCAGGGCCAGGTATCTGTGCTGTAGGGAGATAGGATGGGAGGAACGTGCAGTTGAAATGTCTGACATTTCTGTAATGTCCTTGAACGGGACAGTGCATAGGAGGCTCATTTTGTGAATATACGGTAACACGCCTTGATTCAGAATCTAGTCTTTCCTGACATTAAGGTTCCTTTAAAGTTAAATTCTAAGTATTCTTAACATACAAACAGAGTATACTAGTTGTAGTAACATTTACCCTGTGCTTTTAATTAATTCAAATACAGTAGTATAATAATAATAGTGGTGATCTGGAGGACAGATGGGGATAACACCTTATCTTTTATTAGCATTATGAACATTACTTATCCATCTTTATTGTTTTTGCTATAGATATTGTGCTATGGAAGGGCTGCACCCTGGTACCTTTGCTGTAGAGGGTCTGATTGCAACAACACATGAAGAGATTCGTTCCCATGAAGCAGTAGACACTTTGCTTTATAGTGTTATGTTTGAAAAATCTGGATATTCCAAATTATATAGAATACAGCACAAGCATGGAAACAAATGATATTCAACAGAAGAAAGTGGGGGCCAGTTATAATACTTGTAGTGCTGATAAGAGGTACGAAAATAGATTTGATTAGCACTATTTATCGGCCAGTTTCACAGATCCGTATTAGAACTAATCTTGTACTACTTTACCTAAGGTAGCATTAGGATGTCCATAATTAGTGCTCATCAGAGTCTATCAACAAGCTCTGATTGTAATTGTTGGGCAGGAAATAAAAGTACACTATCAATCAAGTTTTCCCTAAGTGGCATGTGAATTTACTCTTACCCAAATTGCTTGTTAATTGCTGATATCAAGATCGGCATGCAGTAGGCGTCATACAGACATGTTCCCCCAAAATTTAGAGAATGCGCCACACTTTAGCATCTAGGCATCAGAGCTGGCAGGTGGAGATCCCAAGGACAAAAGGTGCGGTACTATGGGCACAGACTGCATAACATCATTTGTCTTCTGCAACCCTATTTATGCAGCCAACTCATGGTTCTCTTCCTGCTCCCTAAGGTTATTATGCTACTTCCTAATTAACTTTCACAATACAATAAGGCTTGCTGTTACAGTTTGCTGGCTCTGGTCCATTCAGCCAGCTACAGACAGTACATTTATGAGGGAAACTTGCCAAAGGGCCCTGAAAAAAGTATTTTTGCAACAGTTTTGAATAGTAAATTGTGAAAAATGGAAGCCTGACAATACTGAACAGTTCTGCAGTTTGAAGCAATGTCTGTACACCACTAACAATCAGTGTGTGTCACCAATCAGTGTGTGTCTTCAAACCAACCTGCCCTTGACTCTGCTTTACGCACACCTGCACACACTCATGTGGAACGGTTTCAGGGAGGCAAAGTCAGGCCGTGCTTTGAAAGTAAATGGAGTGCACAGCAGTACCATTTATAAGCAACACATTCATGCGATGAGCTAAACGTTTCCTTCATTGAATGTAGGACATATTAAGCAGTTAATTTAATGAGATAATGCTGTGGCCATATTAAGCATTTAATGCAAGCTTAATTAACTAAAAAGCTTTTGAAGTTTTTAATACTGTACGGGAAGAGCCTGCACACAGTCTGTAATTCCAAGTACAGCACTGTAAAAAGCATAATAATCTCTTGAATCATCAGACATGTTAACCTTATATAAAAGAAGGAATGTGTTACTATATGCAATAGGTGTTACTATATATAATTTACAGTATGTTACATTATTACATCTTTAATGGAATAAATCACAATGACCACATACTTGAAGAGAATACCCTGCAACGGCATACAAAAGCAAAATGAAGGTTTGAAATAGAAATAATAAAAAAGTTTCTTACAAAAAAAGTTAATTAAAAATACAGAGTATAGCAAGGGAGGCTGTTCTTCTGCAGTGCGGCTCCTTCATGACAGTGATAAGAGGGCCCTCTTCTGGCAATAAGATAAATTACACATGGATTGAAGGATTCCACATAAAGTGGAATATTGGAAGAACAAAGGTATTGGACACCATGGGTTCTCTGTGCTGCATACTGAGGAATGGAATACTGAGTGAAAGATTGCTATGAGTAATTTGAGGAAGGACAGACGACATCCCTTTCAAATAAAAAGATATACATTCTTGTGTCAGATTCAATGTGGATTGACAAAGTGAATGTTAGATGATGTTATGCTGTCATTTTTGTAAAAATCTTAAAGGGTTTTTTAGATTCCAGACCCTTTGTTTTTGAATTGCTTTGGGACTTGATCCTGAGTTTCTGTGGCTAGGAGTCTATCCAGCTGCCCATTCAAATACAGTTTTAATACTGAAGGAATGAGTTTTATATATATATATATATATATATATATATATATATATATATATATATATATATATATATATATATATATATATTTCTATCTACATATAAAATAATACACAAACAAGTATACATATAAGTTATCCTAATTTCTGTGGAATCTGTCTGTTCAAATTTACTGGTAAAAAGAGAATGGTGCAGTATAAGCCCTTATAAAAAACAGAAAAAAACTGCAGAGCTTCCATCTCAGTGTAGGAGTCTCCCACTAGTGTATGATAGCGGCAACTGCACTGGTACTGAATACTAATGTGCTATTGTGTGTTCTGGTTAAAATAGCCCTAATTTGTTTACTTTTGATGGAGGGTCTTGCCAGCAGACCACAAGTTTAGCCCTTAAATGCCTTAAATATACAGCAATAAAAAATATAATAAAATGATAAATCCATTAATAGACCCGACAACCGTCAGTGAGCATTGTAAAAGTTAATGAGTGAGGAAACATTTTTAGTTTTAGCTAAAGTACATTTTATCCAGTTCATTCATCACTACTTTTTTAAATAGTTTTTAGATGGATATACTATTATGCAAATATATCAACATGGCAGAAGGCATTAAAGTATTCATGTAACGGGCAGTGTTGTGTGATTCACTGCCGTTACGGATTCTGTTCCGTCGGTGAGATGAGATGAGGTTAAAAGCTCTATAACCACGAATGCAGACAATCCTGGCTCTTTTGCATTGTGTTTAAGATTCTCGTTTTCAGTGTGCGGGGTCGTCTGTTCATGCCCAGTCTCCACCCTGTTACATTTACACCATTTAAAAATATGTGAAAAATAATGGGCTCAAAGCCATAACTTATTAGTTTTTTTTATGGATAAAATACAGTTTAACATTTATTAAACTGCTCTGGACTGTAGACTTCAACAACAGTGTAGTTAATAGCTCATGAGTTTATACTTTGGGAATAGGGCTCAGTCTTTTCTGGTGGCTCACTTTTGACGAAATACCCCACAACCCAACACTATACGATGCATCTGTTTTAATATAACCCTTGAATAATAACAACATGTAACACAACTATACCAGGAGCCCTCTTCTTTCTCATCATTGGACATTAGATTAATATTGGTAAATCCAAATGACGGTCAATGTCTGTCTGAAATGGATATGTCTGTGTCGTTTACATGTGCCAAGGATACTGTTTGCAAGGTCACAGTCAGTCTTGCTGGGAAATGCTTTTCAAAGCCACAGCTATTGACTGACAGGATATTAAAGATTTAGTATAGCTTTTCCAGAGCCGTAGTAAAGGACCCTCACCATGCTGTCAGAGACATGCAATAGCCTAATTAGGGTCTAATGGCATGGAGTTTGGGAGGACTGTATTGCAAAACACATTATTTCCTCTTATTAACCTGTGAATTAAAATACATATGCAAGTTGCATGCCTTTTCTCACAGAGCATGTCAGCAGAACTGAAGGCTGTTCTTGCCCTTTTTACATACCTGTGGCTGGAGCCTAATTAATCATCAATTATTCCATTGCAGCCACATTCCCACATGTGTGCTGGCATTTAACCCCTTCCCTGCCAACCCAATATTCCCCAACACACCCACACATTACAGTGGCAGGGCTTCTACCCTGCCACATGGTTATATGGTCTTTTAAAATGAAGTTAGAAAAATGCGTTGTAGTGGATCACCTGGTAAAGACTGGGGATTGTTCTCCTCATTGTGCTTCAGAACTACTGGTGAAGCACTCGCAATGCCAGGCTGAGACCCGCCAGTCTGGGCCCCGCCTCCAGAGCTCAGTAGATTGGAAACATCTATTGTTTGGGTTCAGCAGGTAAGAGATGGTCGGCTTTATAATGGGAGTGACCTGTTGGTTGGGCATATTGAGAAACCAAGGGTAAAGTAATAGTTGAGTTTTGTTTTGCTGATGCACGTCATACTGTGTTTTTTTGGCCAGTAAAATGATTATAGAAAACATGTATGCTGGTGTAGAAAACAAACAACTGTGCTTTACCATAAGCACTTAGAAAACAAGTCTGACCTGAGTACCATGAAGGAGTATACAAGTACGATATTTTGAGAAGGGTTTGATATTGTTGATATAGTCTGCTGTGTTTTTTATTTTAATCACTTGAATAAAAAAGCCCACTTAGACCAATCAATAGAGCTTCTTCTGGTAATCTGGTTATATGGCCCTTTTGGAGAAATCCCCTCTTAGGCACTAAAGCTTTGAACACATTTTGACTTTTAATGGCATCTGGGTCGGAAGCAATATTGATTTATTCAGGTCTATCCCAGCCTTGTTTGCCATTTCCCCCCTCATGCTTCATGATTTTTACTGCACTTTAATACCATCTTGACACACTTTTACCTTTCTTTACCCCAGTTAATTTTATGAGGTGGTGTGTAAAACACTCAATGACCTTTTTAACACCATTTTATTGAGTGCCTTAAGAGGTCTATCTGCTGACATTTAGCCTTTCATAAAAACAAGAGCATATGGGTACCATAAATTAAAATGTCACTATTCATAGGTCACATGCCCTTTGCCTATTGGAGTAAATGTGTATAATAGAATCTTTCTAGAGGTCACAGGTCAAAAGAAGCTACTTGCATTATATCTGATATAAATAAAAACGTGTCAGGTGTTTACTTTCGGCACGGACATACATCATAAACATCTTATTTTTTTACTTCAATTGATAGGCACTATAGATTTTTAAAGGTTTTTACCTTCTACCTAATACATGTCATTCATTGTTTTCTTAGGCATCAGTATTAAAGGTTATGAGTCACATTGAAACTCAATGATGAAAAGTTAACAATGACATGCTAAGAATGTCATAAACTAGGATCACAAGACATTAACAATAAGATGAATGAGTCTGGTAGAATGTATTCAAAAAAATACATCTGTTTTCCAAACAGACAAGGCTACAATGGACATCCTATACAGTATGGAGAACATCATTATGAGACTCAATGAAAGAGATATGATAGCAAGCATACATGATTTAAGCATTGATTACAGCAATGTACCTACTACTGTGGAGAATTATAATTCACAAAGTGGGCAAGTTTGTTTAAAAGAAACGTGGAGACTTTTCAACACACAGCACAGAAGCACTGAGCCGGCATGTACCCCGAACCAACAGAACACAGACGTTAAGCACATAATGGAAACTAATTTCATTTTGCAAGCGTTAAGTGATGATATGTGTCATTATCACAGGGAAAGATTAGTCCCTCAGCTGTATATATACATGTAGCTTCCTTTTTCTGTTTTTAGCCCTGTTGCTCCTCAGTTAGATAAACAGGAGCTTTGAGTTCATGGAGGTGTAATAATAATCTTCTTCTGACTGAGGATGTTTATTGTGTCATTATATATTTATAGAGATTGTGGCCAGCTTTCTTGTTTGATATTAACTGTTGTTGAACAAATAAACAGCAATTACTTGTTATTTATCCCAACCTTCATTTGCTTTAAATTTCATTTTACTAATGCTTTCAGATTTTACAGCCATTTAGAAAATGTTGCTTCTTTCAATTAAACACCCTATTTATTTATTTTAAATAAACAGTAGTGTACACTTAGTTAAATATTAGTTCACTGTTAGGGTTTGTATGTGTCTTACAATGTACGTATAAGGTGTGTTCAGTGGATATGGTACATATACAGTACAGTACCAATGATAATATATCCATAACTTTAAAACACATGGTTTCAAAACAAATATTAGTCAAATCAAGTAAAGTACAATGATGAAAGCAGTAGCTAGAAAGTGTGTCTAATAAACTTAGTTTCTTATAAGTTTTACATCAATGATGACAATATACAGTACAATGCCAGTGTACAGCAGAAGGCTGGATTATGCAGCATAAACTCTGATATTAAGAATTCATGATAAGATACATGTTTTCATGGTTTCTTTGAAATTTGTCCGAACAGAGTTACAAGTACATTGTTTACGCAGCATATCAAACTGAAGTCCAGTTTTCAGGGTCTAAACTAGCTTAAAATCAAGTGAAATACTCATTCAGGTTCCTAACATGTGATTCAAACTGTCAGCGCTCCAGGAATCTTTCCAAACCACATCTATACTGACTCTGGTTCCTGATGTACCAGCATACATTTTACATGTGACAACCCAAGGATATTCATTGAATCATTTTTAAAAGAAGAAATGCATTCAGTAAATCATTTGATAGATAGTTATGGAAGCAGATCAATACTTTTTACGCTACCTGTTATGCTAGTAGCAGCAATCAGTCTTTGTAGAGCAATTCATTATTTCTCTCGTTTTGAAGAAAACTCCACTGTGAATACAAATGCAGCCTTTAAGAAATGCAGCTTTTAAGAAATACATTTTATGAGATACTGGGAGGATTTTTTCTTTTTTCTTTTACTGTTGGGGTACGAGATACACATCATAACAACAGGGATCTCTTTAGGGGAAAACCATTACACAATGGTGACAGTATTTGCAGATAAATCATTTGAATTTATAATCTGTCATCTGATGAGGGTCACATCAGTAGCATTTCTGAATATATTTTAGTTTGCTGATGCTAAGTATGACAGCATACACACAGTAATGTAGTTTAAATGCAATTTTTTGACAGTAGGACTTTAGCCACCAGTAGACTAGCTGTAAGCGAAAAGATAGAAACACACAGCTCTGCAAAACCCATCAGCTGTAAGCAGACAACATGTGATCTGCCAGGTATTTTATTACTTTGCCATGTGTGGAAACAAGTGCGTGTGGCTCTCCTTAGGTAGTGGCTGTAGCTGGGAGTTGGGGGTGGGGTGGAAGACTGAGATTGGAAAACTATCCAGATCTGCTTCAGAGTTACAATGCAGAGGTTTGCGAATGTTTGATTTTGTTTTTGCATGGAGGACGTTGATACCTGACCTGAAAGTGACAAGGAAACTGAACAATGGGACTTAGTTGTCTGAAAACACAGAAAGACAAGGCTGTAAATCCAACAGGTACATTTTACAAGTTTGTTCGGGGTACTGCACAACTGGGCTGTGTCGCTTTTAGATGTTAAAGTGAGACCTATTTTCTCTTGCTGAGTTCATCCGTCTGAAACAAAAAGAGACCACTTGTCAAGATAAGCACCTTTTTTTACCATTCTCTAATGGCTTTGTAATCTTTGTGATCATCTAATTGTAGGTCAATTCATAGGATTAAAAAAAAAAAACTGTAAGCAAAATTGCTTTTATAATCCAGTACAATGACATGTACAGCTATGGCCAAAAGTTTTGCACCACCTAGAATTTTAGGATTGAGACATAATTTAAAAAATGAAAACTATATGAACATAATTTAGATCTTTTATTTAACGTCATGTAATCGAATAAACTACAAAATGATATTGCAAAAGTCTACCGGAAGCGATAATAGTAGTACAGTATTTCATATTAGATTTCGAAATGAGACATGTTTCATTTTTTGTCAGTTTTTTGTTAAGTATATGGAAAACTACAAAGTGGCATGTAATTCAGTATGTTAACATAACATTATTCAGCAGGTTTCATTTGACTTTATGAAGCAAAATTGGTTAATTCTATAGGGTGATGCAAAACGTTTGGCCATAGCTGTATAACTGTCTCAATATGGATATCACTGTGGCTTACAGAGATGAGACCATACTGCTTAAACCAAATGCATAATTAATACTGCACTTAATGGGCATTTCTAAATTATTAATTTGGACAAGAGCTACAAAAACATTCTTGAAATCAGCTCCCTCCTCTTGTTTTGGATGTGGCCTTAATGTTTTTTTTCTCCTAATGCTGTTTCATTATGGTTCTGGGTTTAGAGTTCTAAAGTGGTTTCCTGTCACCGCTAACATGCAATAGAACTCCATTTCAGTATATTCTAGAACATGTGTCAAGCAAGCCAAACATAAGCAAGAATGTGATATTTAATGTAGCATTTAATGTAATGAAAGCAGCATGTGGTGCAGAGCAAGAGATAGTTAATGGAATAAGATTTGTTTATGAAATGAGACCTGCATGAAAAACTGAGGAGCTGTCTAAAAATCCCTATACACTGTATCATATTTGGCACCAGTAAAAGGTCTGCTGTGCTTTCTGACTGCTTGCACTGTTAACTGGTGAAAGGAAGCCTCTAGCATTGTACTATTATGAAGCTTTAACTAATAACTTTTTGTGCCATATTGCACAGCCTAATTCTTCTATTAGAAATAGTGCAAGATTTTCCAATTTCTCCTGCTCCCGGGCATATTAATTTAAATATTGAATGGTTCATAGTTGTTGAAGGTAAAGGTCATTCACCGCCTTGGATTGAATTAAATAAGGAAGTAACTACTTTTATAGCCGTATCCATTGAATACTGCCGATAATTCATTCCTGAGAAAACACTGACAAGTCTTGCAATCCATCACTTCGTTTTAATTTCTTGGTCAGGTTTCCATGGAAATAAGGTTAAGAGTTAATACCACTGTAAACATAAAAAGTGCAACAACAACTGATTTATAGTTAGGGCCTCTGTTTTCTATGTTATGTTCTCTTTTTCTTTTTTTTCTTTTTTTTTTTTTAGAAATTGTCTGGCTTTTTGTAGTTCTGCAAAAATCCAGTGTTTATCTGACTTTTATTTAGTTATACCTTCTGAAAGTGAATTGTACCAGATTATTATGGTATTGCCCAAAAGTGCTCTTTTGAAATGTTGATATATTGAGGCATCGTGACAAGTGCTCAAATCAAATAACAGCACACATGGGAAGCACGATGCATGCTGTAAACTGCTCCGCCAGCTACGTGAGCACAAGATAAGTAGTAGTCTCCTGTGTTCTGGAAGTACTGGAAACTGAAAGGCTTTAAGCAAACCTACTTAGCTGCTTAGTAAGTTTGTTCAGTTTCTTGCTGGATGTATTATAAAACTATTCAATGGTATTTTTGTGAAAAAGTTATAATTTGGAATATGCTGTATTCTGACCCTCAAAGGGACCTGAACACCCTGAGGTGTCTGGGTTTCTCAAGAGACAAGCCTTCCTCAAACACAGCAGCACTAATTATAACTTTATTTCAATTACATGCTTTTGCTTTGAAGCCTGAAGCCTGAAGTTGAAGCCTATTGAAGTGCATTAAGTCTTCTAGACATCTTGATAAAATTTTAGAATAGTCAGTGAATTTGTGCCAATGTCTGGCCCGCATTCACTAACCCAAATGCAACACAGTGTATCCTGACTCAAGATTTGTGTTTACTGCTAGGTGATGAGACATTACCCACAAGCCAATGCTTTTGTACCAATCAGTCAACAGAGAGTAAAAGAAAGTGAAAAACCAAAAATCTTTTAACCATTAAGCTGATAAATGCTATTTGCAAAAAGTCTCCAAATTCGAGACATGTTTTTGAAATCCCTGTTCTTGTTTTTTCATTGGTGGTATTCAGTTTTGTGTACTTTCACTTACAGTTAAATGTTGAATTAAAAACAAATAAAAGTCAAGCACCAGTAAGACATATTATGATAATAAGACATTTTAAGTCTTGTGAATCCAATACCTTTCTTTGCAGTACCTGGTAATGAAAAATGTTGGCACATCATTGACTTGTGAGTTTCAAACACTACTATATGGTATCCTATGTGTGTTTCAGGATAGGTTTATTTTCATACATTGATGATAAACAATGAACACCATGACTGTCATTAGCTTAGGAGCATTAAAAAATGTGTATTATATAAAATACATCATGGTCTCTGGCACAATCATGCTCCACTGTGACCAACAAAATAATCTCAAATAATCAAAAACAAACTGCCCAACATCGGTCGTAAAAGAACAGAACACCCTGTAGGCAAGACTTGTGTAGAAATTAAAATGATAGCTTCCGTGACTGAGAGGTCATGTCCTGGGAGGTACAGCGGTATCCTTTACTGATAACCTGGATGGTTCAGCACCATGGACAGCGAACCTGGCGGATTCTTGCTTGCGCAGCTGACTTGATACTCTACTGTTTGAATGTATTATATATTTATTTCATTTTATCCCATTGTATATGTTATTAATAATCATTAACTACTGTTTCAGTACTCATGGAAATCTCTCATGTTTGATAAAGTCTCCAGCATATTTTACTTTTGGGGCAGCAAGCTTGTGCAAGGTGGAATTTCTGTCATGAGGTCAGTATGGGATTGTGCAGAATTTGTTAAAATATTATGCATGGCAAATCTTTAACATAGTTTCAGGGACATAGATAGGCAAGCCCTGTCATGTTTCCATATACCAGCCATCAATTCTAATTCTATGTTACAAAATAATTAATGGTTGTAGCTGATTAAAATCAAGAATAACATGAAATGGGCAGGCCCCAGTAAGTTTGTAATATGTTTAAACACTAAGTAAAGAAGTTTACCTCATGTCTGGAACTCGTAGCGACCAAGCAAGATTTGTTTCTGCTGCATACCACCATGAGGAGTATTGAAACAAGAGGAAAGAAGGAATATGGGCAGTAATCCTTACTGGGGTTGGCAGGCTTGGAAAACAATGAATCGCAGGCGTTGTAGGCTGAATTGTCATAGGCCAGTAAGGAAAAGTAATTTGCTTAGCAATGCTGTCTGACTAGGAAACTGCAAATTAGAAAATAAAAAAATAGCCTTTAGCCTTTAACAGATCAATCTTTCGATTGGCCAGATTACCGCTCCGTATCAAGTCATTCCTATTTTTTGGTTTCACAATCAATCACAGCTCCCGGCCTTGTTACACTATAAATATCTATTGTAAATGTTTATCAGTCTTCTGTTTGGAATGCAGCTGCACACCCATTGCTGTTGCTGCAGCCGCCCTTGCTCTTTGCAAATCAAACCATAATCAAGTCTTGTGTCCCACTAAAAATAAACTGCTATCGGAGCATCGGAGTGTGTATAAATGAAGTGAATTCATGGTGTGACGGTAGCATACAATTCATATTTTCAGATGCTCGCTATCATTTCTACATTAGGTTGGTATGGTTTATTATAGACATAGTTTGATTGAATTGCAAAAGAACAGGGAAATAACATGAATGCTGTATTTTTTTATTATTGAATCATGCAGGCCTAGGTGAATAGCTGTTGATTTACTAGCTGCTGGTAAATGCCACTGTCCACATCCACAGTTCCTACACAATACAGTCGACTGGAGCATAGTGTATATTAAAATGTTATGGTAACATGGTGTACATAGTAAGCTTTTGAAGTTGATAAATGTCAAAGAAGGAAAAGGAAACCGATTACATACACGATCCAAATTGCTTTAAGCTTGTCGTTGATTGGAAAGTGTGCTAATGCCTCTGGGTCCCTGCATCACATTATTGTTTTTCTCAGTGCTTCTCCCACTTCAGCTAACCAAGTGCACTGAAATGTGTCACAGGGCCATCAACCACACAGTATTATGTTACATGACATTAGCCTAAGGTCAGAATGGCACGCCTGTTTGCATGACCTGTGTATTTAAGATCAATAAGATATATTTTGCCCACTTACCCTGAACTTCTAATCATCATCAACCACCTTCTCAATGACTATTTAGAGGTCAACAAATACTGGGGGACATATGTTCTACTTTAGATGCCTCTCGCACTTTATTTATGCTGCCAGTCAGCTTTCTCACAGTTGCCATTGGTACAGTAAATACTGTACATGTTTACTTTCGACGCCAGAGATTCTAGTGAAAGGTCACTTTTGGCCACATGTCACTTATTAGGTCAACACGGTTCCATGACGTTGTAAATGTAGTTCCAATTAAATGGTTCTTTCAGCTTTTGTTTGGGATTAACTGCTGCTCGAAGCTAAATCTGCATCTTTCCAGCGGATTCATTGTAATTCAGACCAAAAGCAAGTTTGGAACATGCTAATTGACATGGGCAGTAGCCATGCATCACTAGGGTGTCAGCTGAGATTGAATGTATTCACTGCTGACAGCTTTCCTTCTTGCAGGCATGTTTTGTTGATGAGGGAAGTATTACTAGAGATTCCGATACTTATGTCTGCTATGTTGTTTTAAGTAATCAGTGTGTTTACCCTCCTGGCACTGTGTGTGTAAGATTCTCTCACAGCAGCCTCAAGACTTAATTAGATCCTACAGCGCCATTAACAGTAGTAAGGTTGTATATGCTTGTAACTAATCGGCTGAAATCACATCACTTGGAGAGCAGTACATTGAAACACTGTTGTCTCATGAACTTCAGTCCTCTCTCTGAGAGACTTGGTTAATATCCAGTGGAGAGGAAAAAGGCCACACGTTCCCTTACTCCCTCCTTCATGCCCCCAGGAGGGCTTTCACACATTGCAAAGTGCAAGCACAACAAATGACACACAAAAGCTAGAAATAAACACATTCTGTATTTAATTTGAGACCTTTTACAATAAGTACACGGTACATCCCTTACACAATGCACGACACAGTTACCCTGTCACACTCAGGGTGTGTCTGTGAAATATAGTAACAGATTTTTTCCTTGACAGTTTAAATAGTCCCATATAATCTGTATATTTCGGTGTGTGTGTTTTAATATAAATGTCCAGCATATGGCCTGTACCAGTATAGAATCTAAATCTGGCCCACTCTATGATTCTTTGATTTATAAGCAATCTATTTAATTTGTAAGGTTACAAAGGTATTTAACATATTACTGTGAGCAGCATCACACTTACATCCCGTAGAACTATTTCAATTACTGTATTTCATTTTGTGCCAGCTAGCCTGTCATGTAAAAAAGTCCATAACTCACACCAGGGCTGTTAAGCTATTCCCAGCGGTCTGCATGCGTGATAATTACTACAAGATATGCTGGAAAGGGGCCTAAATAAAGTTGCAAACATCCCCAGTGGATGTTGAGCTCTGGAAAGGGGATTTACTGTACATTACCAGAGGAATTTCTATCAGGATGTTATAGAAATGAAGGAACTTGATGAGAACTTATAAGATTCGTTGGTTGAACATTTTCAATATTCTTAATAGAGATATGCAGAAAGACAGTGCAATACGATATTCATCCACCAGTTATGGGTGATGGAAAAAAAGCACATCTTAAATCAATTGTCCAGAAATGATAAAAAGAGTAGCAAAAATGTGAACATAGAGAATATTTTAGTTTCCAGCGGAAACGCATTTAATCAAAATCTTTGGACATCATGTGGACAACAGGAAAATTCAAAATTATATATTTTTTTATTTGATAACAAGTACTTTACTGTATAAGGGAGTTTCTCATCACATCATGCTTATGCTATATTTTTGTGTTATTTGCCTGCAAAACTACTTGCCACAGTAGCCTTCTGACATCTGTTTCTGTAATATTGATATCTTCTATCAAAAATGAAACGGTACATATATGGCTAGCACTACAGTTGACATCAAAAAAGCAATTCTGTACTATATTAATCATACTGATTTGGAATAATATGGTGGGAGACCTTGTTTCTGTGTTAAAATACACCATGAACAGTTATTTTCTGCAAAGCCTGCTGCATATAATGCATAGCCCCCAACATTGACTCTGACATTTCCAGCCTCTGTAATTTTGGAATCTCTGTGTTGGCAACTCTGTGAGGCAAACTGTAACTAGATACTTGAAATAAATCTGGCTTTAGACCAATCAGTAGCTACATGTATAATGTCGGTTTTTCAAATATGTAGGATCACTGGGAATCGATTGAGTGCCTCTATGCAATATCTATAGAGTGCAAAAACAGATGTGGTTCAGTGAGCATTAACCTTGTCAAGTAGTGTTCACATTTCCAAGAACTGTCTGTTTCAATTCTTTGAAACCTTGTCGCATAAAGAAATATCCTGCATGTTAATCAATGTCCTGATTCCATGTTTTTCAAGGTCCAGTAAACCCCTACTTCCTTTCAGCTGATTGGGTGCAACTCATGAGTTAGCAGTCCCAGTACAAGAAACTTCCAAGTGCATCCTTCTCGTATGCTCACGTACAACCAATCTAATTAGTGCCTCTGCCACGGTAAACTACGCAAGCAGACAGGATACAAGGATTCTGCTTTTTATTTCATCACCCATAACTGGTGGATGAAATCAAAGAGAACAGAAGAAGTTATTTGACATACTGTAAATCAGTCATTTAAATATAGTTTACCATGATACTAACACCTCATTGGCTTCCCTAATGAAATCTAGGTCTTAAATTCCACTTATCTGATTTCTATTAAACTGTTTATTTGCATGTCTTCTATATCATTCTGTGCAAGCAGTTCATGTACATGATGGCCAGCACCTTTCCTCATGCTGATAGCTCAGTGTTTGAACTTGCAGCCGTGGCGGGGGCTGTAATTCACGGATATACTTGTGTACAAGGTCATTTTAGGCACTTCATTAACTGTTGCTTTTCTCATTTATCCATGCTTGCTGTACCCCTTTGTAGTCGCACTGCATTTGTATCAGGGCATTATGTTGCATTTAGATTTAGTCAACAGTTATAAAAATAGGTTTGCTGCAAACAAAGAGCAGTTGAAGTTTGGGAAGATTAAATGTCATTAAGCATTGTAAAAAAAACCAAATTATACGATATACTTTAATACAGTTGGCTTTGCAGATCATTGTACCTCTCATTTTGGACTGGGGCCATGACATGCTCTGCAGATTTTTGCTGGTTAATTTTCTGTATAATACAAGAGCAGTATGCAATTTGTTTTATATACTGTGATTGATAATAATAATAAAGTGCAAACTGTCAGAACCCCTCTTAGTATCAACATAACACTGTGCCCTCCGCTGTTCGTGTTTCTAGAATGTAAAGGTTGCTAAAACAGTGTGTCAATAAATGTGAACCAAGGTGGTGGCTTCAGTGGTAGTTGTTGTTTTTTTTTTTTTATAGCTGCAGCTATTGGAGCTGCTTTCGATCTGTTTTGCTGAACTGGATTCCATCCCATTTCCCAAAAATGAAAAATCATGTTATTATCATGAAAGGGTCTGGATTGGCAGTGCTGGAAAGCGATGTCTTTATTTAGCTGCACGGTTGAGACCACAGAAGCATCCAGAGGTGGAAGTGACCCGTCATGGGAGCTTCTGATTCCTTATTCATATGTTAAAACTGTTGCTGGCAAGTGGTCAAGCCTGCTCTGCAGTGTTTCCTATGTATGCATTTGAAGAGAAAATCAATCTGTGTTGCTCTGCAGCGAGTTTGAAATGACAGATATTACCCTCTGTCAGAAAGCCTCTCTTTCTGTCACTCAGTGGTTTCCTCGTTAGCTCGGGCACTTTGCATGGCGTTTGACTAGCTGTTAAGAGCCCTCATCTGAATCACTGATTGATTCAAAAGGCTTCCATTGGTTCGGCCACTTTCCTTTCTCACAAGCAGTTCAAAGGTAACCACTGACAACTCAGCTCATTATTTTTTCTAAAAAGCGCAGATGACTTATTTGGAAACTATTAGAGATTTCAACTGAGGGAATTTATTTTTAAGTAATCTATAAGGTACTGTTAATGTATGCTGTGATATTAAAGTGTTTGTAATGAGCATAGCCCTGTATTTATCAGAGCTGTTTAAGGGTTTTAATGTAATCCACTTCATTCAGATTGTCAACAAATTGAATGTGGGAGCTCAGGGAGTATTACACTGACTGGTCAAAAATAAAATCCCCTAGTCTGCAATGTAAGCAAATACATTTGGGCACTCGATGTGACACTAGACATTATATATGCTGTGTAGGAGTTGTATGTAACTATTCAGCAGAAAAGCAGAAGAATCTCAGTGACTTCACAAGGAGCATGTCACTGGGGGCCTGTTTAAACGACTTGCTTTTAAATCCAGGGTCTGCATTGACCAACATGTCCAGCAAGTCTCCCGGGTATCCTCGGACAGGTTACGTTTGTAGAGAAACCAGCACCGGAAAACACCATTCCTGTGGGTCGTGGTGGATCGAGCAGATGTGTGCCGGAAGCTGTGTGGTCCTGCCCACTACTAGGGCCATGTGTAACTCTCTGGCCAGTCAGTGCAGAAATTCTGTAGAATGCAATAGATTTCTTAAATTAGAAAATTAGATTTGCAAATTAGTGCAGGACTGTTTCATTTTCAAGTTGGAACAACAAATCCAAGGCTGCTGGTCATTGATTTTATTTTAATACCGCTTTGAGTGTTTTAATTTAATTTGGATTCATTGCAGCTTTAACTGAGTCTATTCAACAGGAAACAGACAGAAGATACTGAGATACAGTGATTCACTAACTACTGTAATATGCAAGTTCTATTTCATGTACATCTTGTCTCAATGAGTGTAATGCATTTTAATTGGAACATCTATTTGCATGTTATTTGGATGTTATTTGATTATTATATAATTACCAATTATTTGACTGGTATATTGGTATATTTAAAACGATGAGTTAAATAAACAGTAATTTTGTATAGCGATGAAACTATGGTATATTTATGTAACTAGGTGCCATTCCTTTTACTAAACACAAAATTAAGTTTCTAAATAAATTGGGAGTACATCTTTAAAATGATAAGGGGCCATTTAGATCAAGAGGATATACTTAATGTTCAAGAAATATTGCAGTGAAAAACTTGCCATAGATTTTTTTTCCATTAACTTGAGATACAGTATGGTGTTAAGCGGTTGTGTGCTTAGTTTTATTGTCATTGGTTTGCTTAGTATGTGTTTTTGTTGTTGTTGTTGCTTTAAAGTAATATAGTGATGACTGCAGGAATTATCAGTAATAAATCTAGGTATCGGTAATATCAAGCAGTTTTCTCTGAGAAGGTTATTACGTGTCAGATGGATCCTGGGCTGGAATGAGTTAATGATCAAAAAGTCAATGAGGAGAAGTTTTAAGAGGCAGATATGGGAGTATTAGATTCAGTCAGTACCATCGCTAGCAGGCATTCAACTGACTTCCTTAGCTCTCTAACTTCAAATCCAGTAAAGGAAAGATAGCTTTAGAGTCAGTCTGATCTAAAGGCTCCTTACTGGCACTGGAGTCATCCTTTATGGAGGTCACAGGCTGATACTGACCCCTTTTTGTGCACTGCAGAATTTATAGGACGCAATTCATCAGACTGCTTGACTGGGTGACTACAATGGCTAAAAAAAGATTCTACTGATAATTCAATTCAATTCAGTGCACGGGTTAAATGAAAATGTTGACAATTTCTCATGAAAAGCAAAACAAACGGAATTTGTTATTTAAATTAAAACTTTCCAGGTGCAGCTGGCCAACATATTAAGTCATTCAGTGTAATCTGGCACCAGTGTTTATAGATGGAGACTAATGCAGAGCATATATTATATCACTTCAATTCTTCTCCTACCAGCAATTAATGACAATAACTTATGGTAAACTAATAGCCTTGATGAGATTACTCAGTGAAAGTGGACACCATTAAAAATATTTAATCACAATCACACCGATTCACCACAATGAAACAGATTGTCGTGTCGTAGAGGCTGTATGCCGAGCGCTTTTATGGACTGAAAGAAGCTTCACGGGTGAGTAACTTGGCCGCAAGCCACCGTTGGATTATCAGATTTCCAGCTCCTCCGGGACACATTTGTCTCAGCCTGTGATTTACACAGCACAGTGCCACTTTCTGGAGACAGCCCTCACTCACTCACACAGATACTCTCCTGCTGTACCACTCACTGAGTCACTGGCTCCCTCATTCAATCCATCCTGCATGCCTGGGTCTTGGGCAGCGCTAACCTTGCTGTGACCTTGTGGCTGACATTCCATACCTGGTTTTGACAACAAGAGCAGGCAACTAGTAGCAGCAGCAGTTGTACATGGTAGCACTAGGAGGTGTTTCCCATTCCTGGGTGAAGGAGTCACTTGGATAATCTGCAGTGGGCAGGCAGATAATGCTAGGAACAGATGCATAGCTGAGTGTAGCCAATTCAAACCAGCAGCCTCTGCTCACACAACCCAGAGAAGGGGCTCTCTTGCGCTCTAAATGGATTATAATTTTAATCAAGGTGAGTGGAATTAGAGTCACTTTTCAGAGAAATTAAAAGGTATTAGTTTGGTGTTTTGTTGTGTTTTGTTTCTTGGGGTTTTCAAGGATTTCTGTTAGTGTGCTTCAGTTGTATGATATATCATACCGTACTATCATATTGAATGCAGTTGTAGGTTGTTTGGTATAGATTACTGCTGTAAACTTGTATCTTGTTATGTGTTCCTTCATTTTATCTATGATATTTGATGGGCTAGTTTGTACGAATAGACTAAACCAGCCTGAAATATTGAACCAACAATTCATCAGCACAACTTACAAATAGTCTTCTATCTTACTTTTAAGGTTATTGACTGATTTATAAAACACAATGGGAATTAGTAAAAACAGAGCTGGTTCTAATAGAGGAAGATCAGTTCATTATACAAAACAAGAAGGTATTTATAAATGGATGGTCCATTTGACAATTTGATGCGCATGACCAGACTAACTGTCATAGATTTGAATATTTTCTCACTTGCTAGCATTTATCAGAATGTATGGTAACTGATATGACAAGCATATTTTCAGCTGACTTCCCAAGCTATCATCAGAGACTCAGGTTCGTCTGTGTAAACCAGAATAAAGCCAGACACATTTAGCAGGAAGCAAAAGTTACCAGCCGGGGGCTAAGAAGCAGAAGTTGCACAACTGCCCCAGTGTTGTTCTGGCTACTAAATACTGAGTTTGACTAAAGTAAATAATGTTGAGAGCACTGAATACTGTACACAATGGAGCTTATGTCTTGTTTATATTGTTTAAATGTTTTGCTAGGCTTTGTTTTGTTACCATTTTAGGTCCCATTTTTAAGTGCTTTAAGTATACAGAGTTTTAAGTTCAAATTGCAGTTTATAGCATACAGTAATATTTCATGGCTGTTCTATTTTAACCGCAGACAGACTATGCATGCTAATCAATACTAACAAGGAAGGTGATGTCACTGTCTAATAAAATATTTATTAGATGTTTGAGAGCCAGCATGTTCCATTAAAAAGTAATTCATTATGATGTTTAAAATTGTATATGAAGAATTATTATGTTAACTTCCTGTACTGTATAGAGATACATTTTCCAGCTTTTCTCTAAACTGTGATCTCATTAAGTATGGGACACGCTGTCCTTCCATTTTATTTTGTGAATACAAATCTGGAGTGTGTGATAACTCAGATTTTATGAGATCTAAAAGGGTGTCTAACACTTTGAATGCAAATTAACATCCTATTTCATTTTTGTATTAATTCATGACAGATTCCACACACTTTCACACAAATCTCAAATTCACATTCAACAGGTTTGAAAAGTTTACACTACGGGTACCAGATATTGGTTATTTTGCTTGTCATAAAGCCTCAGGTAAATATTTTAGTTAACAATGCCTTTTTAGAAAAACACTACAATATAAAAGTTGAATTAACATGAAATGAAATATCTACTTCCACATTATGCAAGGTATATCTAGATTTTAAACACAATATGGGATCTGCTTTAATCATTCAAACGTGCCCTGCTTGTGTTTCTACCCAGAGGGGAATTATTGACCCTTTTAGTAAATCACTAAATGTAATACAAATTTGAAATACAGTTGTGAATAGGATGGCTGGTGGTGATGTCAGGCCAGGAAATGAATGCAACACAGCAGCAGCAGACTGGGGTATGAAAAGCGCTGCGGGTCATTTTAATAAATAAACTAAATTAAAGGGTTACACAAAGCAAAAGACCTTCACAAAACAAAAGACCTTCACAAAACAAAGACCTTCACAAAACAAGGCACGTAGGCCAAAACAAACAAACAGACCATGGAACAAACAAGTATCGTGCTAGTTTAAACTAGCACCCGTAGCAATTGTTTAGTTTCAGTATCTGTTTCTTTTCTCCTATCGACAACCCACCCCGTGCAGCCTAAGCTGCAGGTATTTTGTATTATGGCCGAGGGATTAATTGGCTATTAATTATCTTGTTAACCCCTCGGCCATAGTCTGCACGAGTTTAATAAATATGCATGACTGTCAGCTAATTCAATAATTACTAGCCGACAGTCACGCATTCTCACGAGGTATTAAAATACAAAACAATAACAAACAATGGCGGACGGCACAAACATAATACATAATAAAATACAAAACATAATATGCACAGGGGCGGGGAGTACCCTGTCACAACAATACAATTGTGAACAGGTCTATATTAGGTTATAAGGTGGCATTATTAAGACCCATTAACGCTGGGAGATTATTAATATAGATGGGCCCTGTTGATGGCACTGTCAGTTTGTCCTGGCACTCTCCTACCTATATCAGCAAGAGGCATCATGTGTTTGAAGAGGTGCTGGTAACTATGTCAGGAGTCTTTATGCAAAAGCTAATACTCTGTATAATGTAAAACCAAATGTTGAAGAATTTATAAAATATATAACAAAATGACAAAGTGCAAAGTATATAAATACTAAAATGTGTTTAAGATCTGTTGCATAAAATGAATGTTTAATTCTTAAAACATGGTTTCCAGTGTTACAGTGTTCAAGCTAGCTGCACCTCATTTACAGCCATCCATGTAAACTCTCAAGGCATTCATTTGATATTGGTGGAATAAATCCCTGCTCCATAGCAACCCCGAACCGTGCAATCATACCGCAGCCTCTAATGCAGGAACTGCAAAGAGAACAGAAATCACCTCCAGTAGCAGCGTCCATTTTTGATCTAGTCTTGAATAATTTTAAATTGTAAAAATGTCAGTGACTTTCAGAAACACAGGGAAGGAGCATATCTAAACACCTGCATCTCAAAATGTGGAACTGCGCACAAACTTCTTTACACGGGTAATATGGAGTTTTTTTATGTTGATTTGATTAAGGCAGCAAAATCAAAATAAAAATCACGGGGGGCCACGGCCGCAGACCCTCCCCCTTTGAAAAGTTCAAAGACCAAGGCTGGGATTAAATCATAACTTTGACCCACTCGCTAATCGCAAATTCCAAACCTGTGGGGTGGGTCAAAGTTTTGATTTAATCTGGGCCCAAGAACAGGAAAAAAAAACTGTTAAGAATGAAGTATTTTTTTAAACTTTTAAGGAACCAGCAGATAAACTAATAACATAAATATTATAACGGTACAGAATTGATATAGTCCTAATAAAAGACTGATCTGCTATAAACAGTAAAAAAATCACACAAGAAAAAATGTTTAAATCCACTCAACACACAGAACTCGATTACAGTTTTCTATGAAAACGTACAGTTGCCATGTTAAAAAAAACCTTTCATAGATTAAAAAAAGCTTTTTAACAAAAGAGAAAGAAAGAAAAAAGGAGATAAACAGAAACACCCTCATTTTGTTTATTTATTTATTTTTTTTATAAATAAACCATTGCTAACTATTCCAGTGAAAATGTCCTTACTAGAGTATTCTTGATTTGTAAAAGCTAAATAACATTAATGAAGGGATCTGTCAGGTTAATAACTCTATCACCATTTTAGGGTGAAAATCGGGTTAAAGTTGAGTTTACAAACCATGCTTTATTGGGTGAACTCCTAAAATCAGAAAGCGTATGTTTGTGATGTTGCTTATTTGGGTATTTAAGATTTCCAAGGAATTTACATTTCATTCATCATTGATATGAATCCTTTCCCTCCAGCCTTTAGATCCAGGCCTGGCAATGAGATGTGGGAGCTTGTGATCATTGATGCCAGGTAGACAGCACAGCAGTGCATCAACGTCCCTGTCTATTGACAGCTCATGATTTTAAGATTAAATGCACACTTGGTAGCCCTTATTGACAAGCTGAAGCATCATTTCTTTTAACAATTATTTTGACAAATCTGTGGCTGTTTAAGAAAAAAAAAAGAATGCAGCTGTCATCAAGACAAATGGCAAAAGGTTCCACTTGAAGCAGACTCTCTCTGCTTCTTTCTGTCGCTCTTTTCTTCCTTGGCTTTTCTGTTTTGTTTTCTGGCTTTATCTAAACCAACTACCTGGGGTTCAACACTCTGAGCTAAATATAATGTGTCAGTTAAAGGGACTGTAAGAAATGTAATTGGAGTTCAGTGGGCCATTTGAATTGCACATTTGGATGCAAAACTGCTGACTCCAAGGGCTCGATCAAAGAGTGATGCTCCAGATGAGATCCACTAATGCCATTAAAGCTGTATTTTTCACATTTATCTGATCGTGTCGGCATGCCGATGGGGTATTAATTGAAAGATCAAATGTTGTATCAAATGGTGCTTTGAGCACCAGTCTGGCTGGACTAAGCCCTATTCTATATTGAATAGTTTATAATATTAGTTTTAAAAAGGTCTTTCTGGTTAGCTAAGATTATATCTACATAGGTGATAAGTATCTTTTTAGAAGTGTGCCATTAAAAATTGTAATACTGAGGATCATTTATGAAGATACTACTTGAGATTTCTAATAGCAGCAGATACATGTTGTATGCTTCTGTTATAAATTGGACTTTCCTGATGCATTCAAACCAAACACAGAAGAGCTACTGTAGATAAGATGTAGGCATTTTTTTTCAAAACACTGGTGAAGTGTCAGACTCAATCACAGTTCTCATTTTTCTAAAGAATTGGGGTCACGCTCAGTACAGCTACGGCCGTAAGTTTTGCATCACCCGTAGAATTCTATCTAATTTTGCTTCATAAAGTTGAATGAAACCTGCTGAATAATATTACGTTAACATATTAAATTACATACCGCTTTGTAGTTTCCATATACTTAATGAAAAACTGACAAAAAAGTGACATTTTGAAATCTAACATGAAATACTGTAATGTTATTATGGCTTCTGGTAGACTTGCAATATCATTTTGGAGTTTCTTTGACTACATGATGGTTAATAAAAGATCTAAATTCTGTTCATGTAGTTTTTTTTTTTAAATTCTAGGGGCTGATTCACAATGTTTGGTCATATCTGTGGATTGCTGAAGTGAATGTTCTAAATTGCCTAAAACTTTAAAGAAATAATTTAAAGATCTAATACCAAATAGAAGTCACCATCCTTCTTAATTTCAAATCGTATGTGCGGTATGTATGTATTGCCCGGGTGTCAATAACAGCGCCTGATTGTAAATTCACAGACCATTGCTTCTTCTTTGCTTCAGTGAACATGTCACAGAGACATATGCTTTGATGCACAATTAACAAATTGGAACTGTGAGGCTTTAGTGGATTCTTCTGATGATATCGACCCCTCCCTATTAGTGCTGCATGTTCAATCCACTAGGAACCATCAGCACAGTGCAACTCAAGGGTACACATACTATTTATTGACATTCATTGGCAGTCACACAAACATTTCAAGTGCTGGAGAGGTCTATAGCACCATACCAACCCAGCTTTGCTTTTTCAATGGTGTGCATTAGTGTATAATGCGCAATGTACACAGCTACATAAGGCAAACAGGGTGTAGAAACCTGCCCACAGTCATAATTGCTGTGTGGATAAAAAACAAATAACCTAAATTAATTTAAAAAATAAAGAAATGTGTAAACTTGTAACTTTCAGATCATACCAATAAAACAGAGTGTTTTAGATGTAATAACATTTAACAGATTTTACCCAAACACCTTCTGTTTAAGTAATTTGCATCCTGTGCAAGGTTATCATTTAACAAAGAGAATGTGCATGAACTCCAGTACTGGTTTCTGAGTTGCAAAACCCATAACGAGTTTAATGGAATTGGATGCAGATTGTTATACCATGCCTACATACTGGTTTGTCAGAGGCTTTCATCAGGCATACAGAATACAACTGCAGAAGCAGTACAGACATCTCCCATAGTCATAGATAATAAAGTAGAATTAACTAATGCTTTACACTGGCTCTTATTCAAAATCATTAGAGTGCCTCATCTTTCTGCAGACGATCTTAAATCATTGTACAGATGGTGGACTGGTTGTTTTGGCACTTGGTGCATGGTTACACAGTGTCTGTGTCTCTTGTACCTTACCCTATGTTCCTTATCAGTCCTGTTTCATTTATATTTGCTGTCTGTGGTTTGAATATTTAATTAGTGCTTTGGTTGAGAATTTGTTATACAGCATGTTTCTGTGTTTCTGAAAGCATGGTCGAGATTGACAATAAAGTGCAATTAATGTCACGACTAATAGCTACCTTCTTAGATAGTAGAGGTTTACTTTAGGCTTGAGCAGCCACACAGTGCACCTTTAATTAGAGCTAATTGAAATAAAGGGGTGACACAAGGCTAAAGCCTTGTTAGCTGACCAACACTTGACCGCTAGGTGAACTCCAAGATTGATTGACAGCGAACTCCCTCTTGTGGTGTTGGTGTGTAGTTCACACCTGAACAAAGGTGACAGCCTTTGCCTCTGTCACTTCTGTTTAGAATACTGATTTCCAGTTTCAAACCCATAACTCAAAGGCTTGAAGGCTTCAGCTGTATATAATATATATATATATATATATATATATATATATATATATATATATATATATATATATATATATATATATATATATATATACTGTATTTGACAGAGTACAACATTTGATTCTTATGAAATCATACTATACAGCTTTATATTCACTCATTTCACAATTTCAATCTATTTTGTTGTTATATTTTGCAACCAGTTTTCCAATACAGATTGAAAAATATTCTGAAAGCCAAATTTACAAGTTAGAGATTAATTCTACTTCTGCTAAATTAAATTGTGTATGGTCTTGTCACAAATTGAGGAATTTTTGTAGAGAACATATTCTGCCCAATGTTTTTATTGTAACATACACTGTAGAATGACTTATTGCTACTGCTGAACTGTAAAACATAGAAAACATATAGCAAGATTTGAGGTGGCTTAAGGTCTCCACACACCAGATGTGATGCGATTTTTTAATTGGCGACAAGTCACCTTCGCAGCAACATGGCGATACACACCAGAGGCGATGCAACAGGTTTGAAAACTGCCAGATCTATACAACTGTTCAAAATTGCTATTGACAAAACTATGATCAATACTGATACATATTCGTCAACATGATGTGGAAATTATGAGTGTCTTCTCCTGACGGTATTTCAACACATATGGCAATAAATCATACATACCAGGCTTATCCAGTTCCTTCGAAACGGACTCCCATATATTGTCTTTCAAATCTGTATCTTTATAATTGTGATGCCCTTTGTCATAAAGCTCTGGGTATTTTTTCAACGACAAGTATTATTGTTTTCTCCGTCATTTTGGATACTGCTTCACCCTGCTGGACCACGTGCATTAAAGCTGTTCTCTGATTGCTCAATGCCCTAGTTGACGCGCATCAAGTCACAAAAAATAGGATTCAATCCTATTTATTTCACGTCGCTCCAGTGCCACCCTGGTGCCGCTCCTGTGTCGCCTGTGTCGTGCTGCCCTCTTCCTGCAGAACCACACATGCGCCAGACAGTCAGCACAGACCTCCCCCGTTACACGCAGCCTTTAGCCTAATTTCCCTTTTCCCCCCAGTAATGCTTAGGGGGTTAGATGACTTTATAGTGGCTGAATTGTGAATTTTTCTACTTCCAAACTTCCAAATACTTAACCTGCTATAAGCCTTGTCTGGTATGCAGACAGATGACTTTCCAAGAAAACTCCCACCTGCTTACTGTTCTTACTCCTTTGGGTGTAAGTGCTCATGCTAAGTATCTTTCAGACATAAATTAGCCAGAATGAATCTCTTGAGATGTCACTGTGGTTCAGTGCATTAGGACATAGTCATAGATCATTAGCAATCCTGGTACTGCTATGTAGTTATTAGGTTGTCCTGAATGGGACACACACAGGCAACACTGTGGCTTGCAGAGTGCCACTCTACCCACTTCTGTAACACCCTCACAAATGGAATCCCAATATAGCTGGTATTTTTCACAGTCCAGACACCGGGGATTATCACAAACCCTGTGCCTTGCATACTAATGTAATTAAAGGTGTGATCAAGGTTAAAAAACATTTCCTTCCTTCAATTTGCATAGGAACATTCTCGTTCGTCTCTTCATTTTTACTATGACTCAAGCTCAGGTATCCTGACGCAGCTCACTTCTTGTGTTACAGGTAATAGGACCTCTCTGGTCTATGGTCAGCAGATGGTGTCTTATTAGTGGTAACGCAGGAAGTAAAACTGTTGCATTGTGACATGCAACAGTTGGAAAAAATGGTTTACTGTACTATGACTGAAAATAAAGTTCAAAGATCAACAGCAGACCAGCAGTTTTAGTATGAGGGTCCTTCAGGACTTCAAGGTGTATCAGAAAATGGATTGGAGATGTCCTTGAACCTGATTGTTCAATAAGAGGTCCCTAATCTGCAAAGGACCTCACATGTTGTCTTTCAAACTATGTTGAATCTCTGTTTCAAACCAATCTGCTGGAAAATATATGAATACAGTATTCATTAATATAATTAGCCTTTTTTCTGCTTGAAAGGAAATCTCCATTCTAATGCACGCCCTGTGAATGTTGTATTTCAATGTATACTAAAGTCTGCTTCCTCGCTGCCCTATGCGTTCGGTATATCTATTTAAATGTAGTATCGCAAATAAAGTTACAAAAAATGACAAGCTGTAGAAATGAAACAACTGGATGCAAACTGATTACTTTCAGCAACTTTATTTCAGCATATCCTAATAACAAGTACTGTTCTCTCATCCCTAACAAAGCATTAACACATGTTAGTTACTAGATGTTATTAATTACTACAACTTTTACTGGATTACTAGATGTTATTAATTACTACAACTACAGGACATTTAACGGCATGAGGCGGGCCTTACCAGACGATCAAGCCCCCTTCTTCAGGTTGTATTGCTTAAGTAATTCCCCTTATCATAGGTTAGTTCAACTTCAAGAAATTTGTAGCAGAAATGAATCAATATTACTTAGTTAAAAATCTCATTATTTGCTTGTTTACAGAGATTTAAAGGGACAATGAGTGTACCTTTTCTTGTTAAAATGTTAATATTAAATAATAACTAAAACAGTAGGGACATTTTTTGGAAAAACAAAGTAATGGCAATGTAATAGCAATGCTTTGATTGTGCAACTTTAAGGAGAGCAGTGAAAATTGGACTGAAACTAATTAAAGTTAAGAGGCTGTGGTGGGGTTGCATGTCTTGATTAGCTTGGTGTTGGGGAAGGAGCGGTTTGCTGTATAGAAGAAAAATAATGTACCTTTAATTAACAGGATGCAAATTTGTACACATTTTACACATTTTATTCATGCAGTACAATACTTTTATTTCAGTCAAATATGTCTAACTGGATATTGTTGTAAAGGGACAGTTCACATATCAGTAAGTGGGCATTCCTTTCCAGCAAGTCTATCATGTTTGCTCTTTCTGCAACTGACAATGGGTCTTGATTACTAATGACAGAATTCAGTTTACATTCTTGCTATACAGGAAGATTACATGTTCATATTGCACAAAATAAAACAATCACTTTTTGAATCACATCCATTTCAGATGTAATCAGTGTTACAGAGACTGGCCAAATAGCTGGAGGATTTATATTGTATATTTTGTATTCAAATTGCATCCAATTACCTGTAGAAAGTACCATCCCAGATTAGTAATGACTGTTCACCATCTTATCTATCTTTATAAGGTTTGCATTGCACGGTGGATCGCGGTTGTCCTTTCTCATTTGTCTCTTCATGTGTTTTACCACTGAAGCACAGCTGCTGGAAAAGGGTTTGCAGTGCTTTTGAAAACTTCATATTCAGCAAGGAGAGGAAGGAAGTGCAAAACACATGAAGTGCACATTCGGTGTCTGTGGGCCACATTCAGAAAGCTTTGAATGCTTTTTATAAGTCTGTATTTGATGGATTAAGTAAAGTGTATGCATAAAACCTTTCTAGTCTGGTTTTAAAGAAATCAACAGCAGTTCTCAATATAATGTAAAGCTTTGTGGATTAGACGCTGCGCTTCTATCTGTAATCATGCAAATCGTATAGTTTGTTCAATATTCTGTCTTGTGTTTTATTTTTTGGGTTGTTTTAGAAATGATTTACCCATGGCAGTGATTTTACCAGATGGGCATGGATTGTATTTGATAATTCTTAAAATGCAAAAAAAAAAAAAAGGATAGTACACAATGGTATAAACTTATAAACAAATTAGTTCACAGTACTCCTTGACAAATATAAAACGTGCTGTATCTTGTGTTAGAATAGGAAAAACAAATAAGCTATTGGAATGTGAAACAACTGTAGCAACAAGTAATCATATACATTCTCTCTCGCTCTCTCTCTTTTAAAAGAGCTTGTGAACTTTAATCAGAAATATGAATATTACACATGATTCTCAATCTGTTTAGCTCTGAAACAAGGAGGCCTGGGAGCAGCTCTGCATTTCACTCACACTGTTGTGGGGTCTTACGATCCGATTGGGTCTGGTAATCTGTTTTACTGCTTTTGAATTTGATGGTCAAGTGAAATAACAGCACAACAGCTAACACTATTGACTGACACACAGGCCTCTTCAGTAGGAGCTATAGGAGGGTACTTGACACAGAGAACACATTGAACATCCTTCTAGCTAGTTATTACAGCTCCAAAACACTCATGTAACTCTTTTATTAGTTTATTATTTAACACACAATGGTCCATTACCATGATGCATTTCTTTCTAATTTACATACAAGGTTTTGGATTTGATAATCCACCTGAGAACTACAGGGCCTTGACTATAATAATAGTGTTACGTGCTGCAGACTCCTAGATAGTAACACTGTAATGTTAGTGCATTCATTTAATGCAGAACTGGGTTGCAACGTCCAGGGATCTCCTCTGCCCATTAATACCGTTTAAAAAAAAAAAAAAGGAATCTCTCAAGCATAAAAAAAAAAAACCCACAATGGTTGTCAATAGCGACAGTAGTCTGTCATGAGCTAATTGATTCCCTTGAGGTCAGAGGGCAGAAGCAGAAAATAATAGGTGGCTCTGGCTCTTATGTCTATAAAGACAATTTTGGCTTACAGATGTCTATGTCAAAGCACATAACAAGAAAATATCAAAAAGTAAAAAAAAAGAACCTTGCCATTTGGAAATGTACTCTGAAGCTCCTTTTTCCTATTTATATTATCTCATATACGGAATGGCAACTATCTGAGTGCCATTTTTCCTATGACATATTTCACTATTATAACAAATAATAGATTTCTTTAAGCCTCCTTCGAGGTCTCACTTCCAAGTTCAGAACAGACACAGTTCTGCTTCGGTTCTTGCAATGAAAAAAGATAAGAAGGGATATGAGATGAGATAAGAAGGAATATTTACCTCTGTGTAACTCCGTCCTTGTGACTACCATTCGTTCTACTGGTAGATACATCATAATTTGAAAAGGAACAAGCTGTTGCCTGTTTATCTTCTAGCGCTTGCAGTAGCACAATAATTCATTCCTCCTAACTTGCTGAGTGCACACGTTGCATATGCATATGCGAACAAATATGCAAACAAAACTCCTTATGGGAAAAAAAAAAAATAGCCCGTTTACTCCATCATATTAAGCAACCCTGAAATAAATCTGGTAAAATATATTTTCTTGATAAACATTGAAGCAACAGGAAAACAATAATCTGCCTGCTGATTTATTGTAGATTTAACAGTACAGTACATGTAAAAATATGTAGGAGGTAAAAATAGGGTTTATTACATGATATCTCTATTGGTTTACATTTACAGTCACTTTACAGAGAAATGTAACAATATAAGATTAACATAGTTAATGCAGCTAATACTGTGTTCTCCAGGCTATTGTTGCACAGATCCAGTAAATGTATGCTGTTGCATGTTTTACAGTCTGAAGTCCTTGACCTCTTTTCTGAAATGCATTAACCTTTCTTATGTTGAAACCTTTCTTATGTTGAAACTTTCCATGAATTCCTGTAACATTAAGAGACAAAACTGCACTTAGGTCAAATGTATGCATCTGGAGGCAATCAACTGCCTCTTTGCTTATTCCCACCCCACAGAGTAACAAATGCATGCTCATAATTAAGTAGTAGATTATGTTATCATACTATTATAATAAGTATCCTAGCATGCAGATGTAGTATATACTTACAAAATCACCATGGGATCGTATATTGTTTTGAAGAGAACTATTAGTAAATCTGTACTGTTTTGGAGAATTATTTGTACTAATTTTCTGGAATGCAGCTGCCAGTGCAGTGGTAGCACGCTACTGACTGTAAGGCAGACACCACATGATCAATAGTGACTTTGAATTGTTCTGTCAATGCTCACAGCCATTATCTAGATTGACATGAATATGGAAAAATAAAGTTTTCTTTAAAGCGAAAGTGTTCCGCTTTCTGACCTGAGGCTACCTACTCTCCTTGTTAATGAGAAACACTCCGCTGTTTTATTTTCAAGGCAGTGCCAGTATGAGTCCATGGGTATGTAGCCTTCAGTGGAAGAATGCTTCTTGCTAAATGGAAAACTTATTGACTTTAATTTAGAAAATCAATTCTCTCACATCATTGTAATTGTTTCAGTTCTCGCTGATGATACCGTGATAGTTTACAAGGTTTAAAGCAGTGTGGATGGCCTTCTGAGTTTGTAGCTTGCAGTTCTCTATACCTTCACTTGTATATTTACAGTGCAGTGGGAGCATGTACTAAAAATATTGCACGTGTTTATTGTATTAGTATTGGGGGAAGTAAATTCTCATTCCATTTGTGGTCTTCCAACAAAATTGTGGATTTGTATGCTTTGTCCGATTTATACCATAAGAAGTTGTACAGTAATAGTTCCCTCTACTGTAGACATCTACCATGGTAGAAAATAAATAATCTCAGATTTCATTTTTGAACAATAATTGATCATTAATTGTATCCATGGTGGTGCCAGATTATCACTGATTATGTACTGATGAAAAATATAATAAAATCTTGACCCTTTAAATTCTGGCATGGAATTAGATGTATACAGGTAACAATTTGCTTTTATGTGTCCATCTTTCAGTATAGAGAAATATATTACCATCTATACATGTTTTAAAAAATGTCTACGACAACACATGTGTTTTTCATTAAGATAACAAACATGGAAAAAGCCTGCCCATGGTTTGCATCAGGTGTCATGGTTGACAGAATCCCCTTGAACCCTGCTGAGTTTTGAGGATCACAACTAGATTAAAGCCGGGTGTTTACAGTGATTGGCAAAAGGAAAGCAGATAAGCTGTTTATGCGAGACTGTATGGATTGACTTTCTCCATAGGCCTTCAAACAAATACAGATAAAGGAAGGAAAATCAATGCATCCATTAGCCAGAGTTACATTCTTCCCTTGATCTCAGCTTGAATTTAACATCTGCTGAACAAAAGAACAGCAGCCCGAGTGTGTCTGTAGATATTGTGACAAGTTGCATTTTTTTCCCTTTTTCAGCATTTTTGCTCAAGATATTCATTAATTTACCCCATGCCATTGTTTTGAAGAATGTACTCAGGGCTCTAAAATCAATACTTCATGCATTTCTTATCACAGGTTGTTTAACTGGCACAAAGCTGACTAGACCTTGGGTTTTATTTTCTGGAGAAGGCAAAGTTTAACCCCTTCAACCCAATGACAAGTATAAACAGGTTGGCTATTTGGAACAAAATATTGCCAACGCTCTTACTGGGCCCCCAACAGGTATATACAATCCCAGACAATAGTCTACTTTATAATTTTACAACAAAGGGATTTTTAATAGATGTATTCTTCCTTTATTAGCTTAACCAGCACTTCAACCAGCACCAAGTGTCCTTAACCTGCATGAAAACCAGCAAATCACCGGCATACACCAGTGCTGGTCAGTGGTGGACCACCTTAGCGAAAACAGCAAAATACATCTACAAAATAAAAAATAAAAAAATCTAGCAATTCGGTTTTATTTTTCTATCGAAACTCTTATTTCAGGGTGGTGGTTGAAACACACATCTGCATTGCATTTTGTTTAGATTGTATATATTGTATGTATTGAATGCCAGTGATTAATATATTCCTTCATAGATTAGCCATGTGCCAATTCACCCAACCAAACACTGCTGAGATGTTTGTGAATGGTATGAAAGGACAATTAAATTTATGTGGCCCCTGAAAAACAAAAGGCTTGGCACTATAAGTGAATTTTGAGGCAGTAGAGTGAAGTGGGGGAGCTGATATATTGTGCACATACATGCAGTAATAACATTAAGCCACCCTATTCACTAGCCTTGTAAATGCCCAGCTTGCAACATCGTCTTGTTTGGACAATCCGATTGTGTACTCTTAACAACATTACAGTCTAACAGTATTAACATAGAAGACGGGACTAAACCTGATACTTGACTCTAAATATGTACTCACTGTTCTGGAACCGGTCACCTATATGAAGCCCTGCATAAAAAAGAACAACTTTAAAATGTAATAAAACCTTTTGTATACTGTATCTAAAACGGACTCATCGTGGTTGAACTGAATTGAGAAGAGTCATTCAATTTGATTAGACCTTGCTTTTCAAAGACAGTGGGGCCTTGCTGTAATGTAATAAAATGTACGTCATAGTTGCTTACAGACCTAAGTGCACTGTTACTATTAGAGGCAGTCTGCCCTTTTTGAGGTTGACCTTATTGTCTGCATGCATACTGGCATATTACGGTTGGGCTACTGAAGGCTTATCACTCATTCAGATTTGATGAAACACAAGTTACTCAACAATGACTGTAGGCTTTGTTTGGGTACTGACACATTATATTTGCCATTAGAAGGATATCTTGGAAAACAGTTTTATGTTGCATAGGCATAAGATGCTATTCACCATGCAATGGATGTACAGACACCAATAATGTGCAATTTATGTCTCAGGGGATCTGTATGTTAATCCATTACGCATATCAAAGAAATGCTGACAATGTGGATTCAGTGAAAAATAAATGTACTTTTAAAGGCATTTGCCAAGCAAATAAATATCTGAAGACTGATTGACTGTATAGTTAAGATTATGTTGAGAAAGCTGTATTTCAGAGTACTATTTTTACCCAAGCATCTCTGAACTGATTTTATTAAAAGCTAAGGGACATAGCTGTGTAATCACAAAGAACAAGGCTTTAGGCAATATGGGGGGAGTGTGGTCATAAAGGGCAAGGTGGGAAATAATAAAGAAGATATTGGCTAGTCTGAGAGGTCAAGGGACAAGAACACAAAGTGACTGGGCCCTGATCAATAAAAAAGGTGAAAGATTAAATGGCAATGGTCACAAAAAAGGATTGTTAAAATGATAAATGGGAGGGCATTTTGTAAGGCAGCTGGTCATAAATATCCCGATAATAAATGCAATGTGCTTCGCCATGGTTGAGTTGTTTAGTGTAAATATAGCTCATTTATCTTTGGTAATATGTTATTAGATAACAGCATGAACAATGCTGCATGTTCTTCCTCATCTGCTTTTTTTTATTGTAGCTTCCTTGCATGTCCATTGAATATGCAGACTACAAAAGACCAACACTCTGATTGCAAAAGTCATAAATAAAAATAGCACCCTGTTATACTGCTGAAGAACTGGATGCAAACCACCTAACACAAATCAGGCTATTACTGTAGTTTCTTATCAGTAACATTTGATTGCTGATGGTCCTGGACAACACACTCCCAAATAGTGATGCTGCTCTGATAACTTAGAGTTTCCTCTAAGAGGGATTTACAGTATTCAGTAGAGTAGAATTGGTGGTGAAATAGGGATTAGTAAAATGTAGCTAGACACTGATAATATATAAGTTCAGGAAAATATAAAGACGCGATGTGGATCTTTATTATGATTCAGGTGATTTTATCAATCCACATTTTAATGCACCTTAACTCGTAGTTGCTTGCCTGGTTTGTACTGATTTTCATTCTCATGGCACAGTATGTGGATGCCATCAGTACAAGAATGAATTCCTGGATGATGTGTGAGAATCCGTTCATAATTAAGTGCATTCCTTGTCAATATGACCTTGCGTGAGCTATGTATAGTTCAGAAGTCTTCATCACCTCCATCTGTTAAGTAAAACTGTCCAAACTGTTGATGGATCCAGTCTGCAGTGCAACACAGCACCTGCTTCCCTCATAGGTACTTGGCTTGTCCTCAGTGGACTCCACTGGGTTCATTCTCTTGCACTCTACAGTTGTCCATTGATCACATCCCCCATGTGTGGCTCTTTTTGGTGTGGTGCCCTGTGAATTGGAAGCCTCGTATGTTCGTTGGATTAGGTATTTTAGGCAATTCCTTCATCTGCTATCATCTGCTGACCAACACAGACTCCCTTCTGTCCCATAGTCTTCTTCCAGACTCTCTCCTTCTTTTTGACTTTTCTTTTTGTTTTTTTACAAAATGAATTATTGTTCTGTTCATATAAATTATTGTAGTTTATAACTATCTATGTATATGAGGCTGAAATGTTTGGTGCAGATTACCAACATAGGGGCAGCAGTGTGGAGTAGTGGTTAGGGCTCTGGACTCTTGACCGGAAGGTCGTGGGTTCAATCCCTGGGAGGGGACACTGCTGCTGTACCCTTGAGCAAGGTACTTTACCTAGATTGCTCCAGTAGAAACCCAACTGTATAAATGGGTAATTGTATGTAAAAATAATGTGATATCTTGTAACAATTGTAAGTTGCCCTGGATAAGGGCATCTGTTAAGAATTAAATAATAATAACATAGCTTCACCAACATTTCTAAATTTGTTCTAGTAGAAACATCTTAGAAGAAGTACAATAAATATGTTTTTTTTTGTTTTTATAGAAGGGTTGCACCTCTGTATTCTTTGACAGAGACATTATGCTTGTAGCCAGATTTCAAGAACAGGTTTTGTTTACAGGCGGCTCTTTCTTTAAACCTAACTTTTCTGGCATCTCATGGCAGCCCTTGTTCACACTGCTTTACTGTTCTCCTTGTAAAATTACAGCTGTATTGTTCGCGACTTTTTAACATATAAATACATTGAAAAAAGCCATTCTGTCAAAAGGGTTGTCTAAATTTCTTATCAAGTTTCTTTGTAGTATTGCTGAATATGATTGAGTACTTAGAGGTATGGATATTATATTGTCATAGAGAATATCCATTGCAAAGTTGGTAAAGTATACCAAGCATCAAAAGAAACTTATCACTATTATAACACATTTATTTTCGAAAAAAAATAAGGTATATAAATGATGGACATAGATCAAATGTTTTTGCTTTCTTTTTAATCACTCGATCATTCATCCTTGACCATGACACACTTGAGTGACTATGACTGAAGCATATGCACTTAATCATGTAATTAGTGAGACAGTTGATTGGACAAGAGAGCAATGCCTTTGTGCAATCGGCATGTTGGATGCTGGACTAGGGCAGCGTACTGTGGCTCGCCGTCTTGGGTGCTCACAGCCAGCAATTTCAAATGTGGTGAGACGGTATAACCAGACACACCCTGTCAATGACAGGCCACGAACTGGGAGACCAAGAGTCACAACACGTGCCCAAGATCGACAGATCATTTTGCAGCATCTTCATAATGTCAATTGTTAATCAGCACAATGAAAAGTCACTGCACCTACTCTAAAGCAGAGTTTGTCATTTTTCAATCTAGTGAATTTTATCCAAATATAAGTGATACGTTTCTTTTGATGCTCAGCTATAAGTGATAAGTTTCTTTTGATGCTCAGTATATAATGAATAGATTCTTAGAAAGGTATTTTTAAAAGAGTATGGAGTTTTATTCCCCAAAATAACGCATTGTTGTTATAAAGGGCATAATAGCAGTTAGTCAATGGGGCAAAGTATTTTTTCTTTTGTTGTTAGGGTGTTCTTTAGCACTAGTGTATAGTATTTTGTTGTGCACCCCACCCCACCTGGTTTATGTTAAAGGACCTTTTTTGTCATTTAAAATGTCCAAAACCATTATTCTCATTGTCTTTACATGATATAGCACATGTTTATCTGACAGCAGTGTTCAAATAGTAAAAATGTAAATAATTAAAAATATCAAACACACACTGTGCCATAACAAGGGTCAAATTTGGCGCTATGGCACTAGATTATAGCACCAGGGTACCTCACATATAGCGCCAGCAACATTAAATTCTGGCTCCAGTAGACATGTTTAATTATGTATTTAATAATATATATATATATATATATATATATATATATATATATATATATATATATATATATATATATATATATCATCATCATCAGCCTTTTTCAATCCACTGCTTGATGAAGGCCTCCCTGAGATTCTTCCACAAAAGCCTGTGTCTGCTGCATCCCTCATCCACGTTGCTCCAGCGTGTTTCCTAATTTCATCTTGCCATCTTCCTGGAGGTCTTCTTAGTCGCTTTATATCTCTTGGGATCCAGTCTAGTATCTCCTTGGTCCAGCGATGGTCTTTTCTTCTTGCTACATGTCCGGCCCACTGCCATTTCAGTTTTTTTGCTCTTATAATAACATTGCATACTTTTGTTTGCGCTCTTATCCATTCCTTCCTTTTCCTGTCTCTTCTTGTTATTCCCAGCGTGCATCTTTCCATACTCCGTTGAGTCATTTTTGCATTGAGGATCCAGGTTTCTCATCCGTAAGTTAGCACTGGCAGCACGCATTGGTCGAAGACTTTCCTCTTGAGGCATAAGGGTGGTTTCCCTTTCAGAACCATGCTTAATCTTCCAAAGGCACTCCAGCCCATTTTTGCTCTTCTGTTGATTTTACATATTTGGTTCTCCATTGCCAAAACTAACTGTCCTAAGTATACGTAGCTATTGACTTCAAGCTTGATCCCATTGACTTCAATTGCCTGTGGAGTGGCATATTTATTGAACATGATTTGAGTCTTCTTCAGGTTCATTTTCAAACCCGCTTTGTAGGTCTTGTATTCTTGTTTGTAATTCTTCTGGGCATGTTGTATGTATGTATATATATATATATATATATATATATATATATATATATATATATATATATATATATATATATATATATACTGTATATTATTCCTTAGCAACCACATATGATGATAGCTTCTCATTGGGTCTGGACTATTCACATGACCCACCCACACTCCACAAAGCACTAAACTAATTGAAGAGCAGGGGGAGCGGGCAGTAATGCTAATAATAGTTATTTGGGGGATGGGGGTGTGGTTTGTCTGTGTAAAAAAAAAAAAAAAAAGGTGATCTGTTTGTTCAGGCCTACAAACACAGCTGATATAATACAGCACTTCAAAGCCACTCTGTAGCTGTGCGATCTCTCTATTGTTCAGACTATATTAGAGAGCAGTAGGCGTAACCTTATCTCTCAGTCAGTTTTCAGGCACTCAGGCAGGACCATGCCATGCTACACTTTCTGAGGGGTTAGGCCTATTGTTTGCAGTTACAAGAAGACGGTGGAGAGACTGGAACTCACTTGCTTTAACAGTAACTCCTGGAAGAGACTGGTTGGCTAAGGGTTTTGAAACAAGCATTGACACTGACTGCTGAGCACATGGAAATAGTGAAAAAGCCTCTTCAAAACACACCCTACTGTGGAGTGATAGGATTTCATCCACAGCTTTTGGAAGGTAAAATCAACTCTATCTATATACTTTGGTTTCATCATGTCTTGACTTGTCCTGAGGGTTTGGTTGACCAGGGGGCTAGAAATGCATGTGATGGTGTTTACTATATAAGCAAATACTATTGGGATCGGCATGGCTTGATAACTAAGAACTGAAAAAACAAAACAAAAACATTTTTTGGCTGTTTATTTTAAATATAAAATTGTACATGATATTAGTTTGTTATAAATATTGTACAACATCCCAGACTCTAGCTAATAACATTCCCAGTTACCAAGAAACCACTCCAATACATCTGGGGTAATGACAATTGTTTAATTCTAGAAAACCGGATTACATTTGCTTCCTGGCACTATAAGTGAATCACAAGTGGAATGCAAAAAATGCATACAATAAATAAATAAGTAATGAATCATGATGCAAAAATAATAATTAATTTCAGTGTAGTAATTGTACAGATTTGTATCAGATAAACTAGGTATCTGAGCTGTCTTCTACATTAAATACAATAGCTTTTGCTTTCAGTAGGCAGCCTGATTAGCCACCAGAATTAATTAACTGCAGTGGCCTCCCGTTTGTTTTCTTTTTCGTGACATGCTGCTAAACGTGTGTCGTATTTACACATAGTAAATCAGAACCAAACTGCCCACCCATGTTGAAAAGAGATGAGACACACTTTTCAAGGTACCTACAGCAGATGAAAATGTAGGCAGGACCCCATGCAGTAGTGCTCTGAACAAACAGAAGGAAGGGATTGACGACTGTCCCCTTGGTTACACTGCCATAGAGAACCAGACTCTTTTTACCCACAGATATGTGTAATTGTGTTCTTGTGAGATAGTAAACTTGTCTTGCTTACCTTAAGTGCTCATTATCCTGGCAACAAGTCACATGTATAGGAAGGCTGTTAAGCATGCCAGTAAAACTGGTACTTAGACATTGAAATTTACTTGGCAAACCTTAAGGGCAGTATTTTGAACAGCTTGAAATGTCAACTCACTATCCAATAGGGATGTGTTAAAAGTGTTTGTGCTATTACAGCACGGTCTCCTTTACGAAGACCATCAAAGTGAACTGAAATATTCTTAATGAAGAGATGGCCAGAGTTGCTGTTAGGACAAAGCTAAACTAAATTCTGGTCACACATTGTTGGCAGAAGGTGGACAACAGGAGTCAATAAGCCTGGAGAACATGCTAAAGTGTTGTGGAGGGGAGTGTAGATAAGATAAATCCACGTTGTCCTTTGGTAGGTTCACCAGGACTGCTGTCTGCCAATGAACAAACACCAACTTGAATGTTGCAGTCTCTTTGTCTCTATTTGTTTTTCATTATGACAGATTTAACATCAGAAACACAAACCCTAGAAGTCCTCTGTCCTCCTTGTCATGTTTGACTGTCAGTAAATAATAAACTGCAGACCTAACTGCAAAAACCAAGTGTCTATATCGATAAAATGTTTTATTTGAGGTTTTGTTTGAATTAGAGGTTTTCAGTCACCAACATTCTCTTAACAGATTGTTTTACTGGAGCAAACAAGTGTTCCATGTACTCAGAAACAAGAGATAAAGGACCTTTTTAAAACAAGGCAACAGGAAAAAAGGTTTTCAATAAACTACTCAGAGAACTACGCGATAGTTTAGTTGCTCATCATTGCGACTAAGTTGGTTCTTGCCACTTTAACACCATTACAATTATTTATTTATTTTCTCTTACAAAATGGGGTTTGCACTTGCTTTAAAATAGGCCACACAAGTTATTTCTTAGTGTTTAAATCATTCATTTTTGGTATACATAAGTTCACCATAGTGGTGTTGTAGTGTGCATTGAGGGAAACAAACTTGGTGTAAAGCCTTAAGGAATAGGTATACTGTAACTGGTGAGCTCAGCGAATAGCAGACTCCCCCAGTTGGAATCTCTTTTGTCAAAGTTTTGTTTGTACTAAAGTCCAGTATGCCGATGAAATGAATAAGATTAATAATAAAGGTAGAAATGTATCAAATCTAGAAAAGGGAAGTTTAAAGTTCTGAAACACATTTGATGTCTTTGTGATGTACAGCAACAAAGAAATGGATGATTGGCAGAACGTGAATATGACTGGTAAGTCCTAAAGTATTTACGAAGGGGTGCAGCAAAGCTGTCCTGAGTCCTTTGTAGCCTTCCTGTCATTTTCCGCCTGGTTGTCTGTCTGTTATGTATGCCCTTGAGGAGGGCTGTTGAATGGTCTATTCTAGAAAACACAGAGATGAAGCCCATTGGGACACATTGTATTACATTGCCTCAGTCACCATGCATGAACCGGCACTTGAAGATTACATGGCATTTGACCCTCAAATTGCAGAGTGGGGATATAAATTGACAAAAGGCCATGACACAGGTGAAAGGAGAGTGCATAATGATGATTATCTGCACTCTACACATTTCAGATCTTACTCAGACATTTTCCTTTTTTCTTTGCTGACTTTATCAGATTTTGGCATTTCATTTTCAGACAGGCTATTTGTTGTTTGAAGAATTGAGGAATGATCTCACACTCTACTCAGATAACTGCAAGCCTGACATAACTGTTTAGAAAATGCATTCATCTAGCGCACATACTGCTCACGACAATGGTGGCTTTGGACTGTACCTTGAAAACAACTAGTTTTTGTCATGTAGTTGTGTATTCAAAGCCCTTGTACTGTTTTGTTTTAAAGATTATTTAAATGTAAGGCTAAATTATCCCTGGCCCATCATCAAACCACAAAGCTAAACGGTATAATTAAATAAAGTAAAGGAATGTTAAATGAATGAAGCTATTTCAACTTCAAGATGAAAGCTAAATATTTCAAAGCTCTGCTGATCGTTACTCAAGGGCATCTACCTGCTTTTGTCTGTATAACTTGCATTTGGCGTCACATATCCTAAATATAAAAGATCAGGTGTTTCTTAACCTGGCAGATAGTTTACATGATATATATGATGACAGAAGTGGGTAGACAGGACAGGAGGTCTATTTTGATAATGTACTAATGTGTCTAACAGTTATTTATATACCGTACCTAAAAGAAAAATTTATGTTTTCTAACAAGTCATCTGTTTTACTGTTTCACAATTATGCATTTGGTGTAGCTATTCTGCTAGTCTGTGAAATCATAGGGCGGCCAACAAACCTAATTTCCAGGCCACACATGAGTTTACAGTTGCTGATTACAGGCATTTGATAATAAATAAAGTCATAGTTTGGCAGTAAGATGTATCACCTATCTCGGATGCTTGTGACTTAAGTTAGATGTTGACCCATTTCAGTTGTGTCAATTAGCCTCTTGTTACTTGATTAATGTTGTCTTGCATGCCCCATACTCTGTACGGCTGTAGCTGTGGTCCTGAAACTCCAGTCATTGTGACCCGAAAAATGAAATAGAAGGACCTTGGTTTATCCTCTACCAATCTGAAGCTGTTGCATCTTCCATACAACAGCTCTTTACACTTGCTTAAGGGAATAGATCTATCAGAAGGCTGCTTTACTGGTTATTTGTTGAAGTATTATAGGCAACAATTGCATAAAGAATCTTCCTATGGGGATACTTACAAATCCATAGTTAAAGAGAGAGAAAAGGCTTAATGTCAAGCCTGTACTGTAAAACAGCTCATTGAAAACACAGTATTCTCACAAAAATTTAAGGACGTAGGACTGTCTTTCATTAATAGTGTTATGGAATGGACACAAAGCCTAGGTGACTGACATATGACTGGTTTCATAGACCTCTATTAGCACTAATCTTGGACTACCTTACCTAAAATAAAATGAGTTAGTCTAAGATTGGTGATAATTGGGGTCTGTGAAACCACCCAGTAGAGATGTCAATCTTACAAAGTGTTTTACAGCTCTGTTGCCGATTATTCTGTAACTAAGTCAGTTCACTATAAGAAGTCTTTACCTTAAGATCTTCATCCATAACTTCAAACACTCAATCATGAGATATATAGAAGTACTAAAAAGAAACTTAGAGGGTCAACTTTATAAACTTCTAGCTTGCAGGGATAAGACACAGTTGGTTTTCCTGGGATTATGTCTAAAAAACAAGTGGTTGATTCAATCCACAGTGATTCCCCTGTGCTTAAAAAAATCCAGCTGTGGTTTATCAGGTGGGGTGATCAAATCAACCTTTTCATAAAATCTTAGACAAATTAAACCTTTGAGTTAGTAAGATTCTTTTTAGATTTTGAATGTATTTCTGTCTCTTTCTGAGAGTTGTTTTTCACTCAGAACCATGATCATTAACACAGGCTTGTGATCTGATGTCCTGTTAGGATCAGGGACTATGGTGAGGTCAGTAATTGTTGCCTATGGCCCTGATTTTCAAAGCTTGGTAACTTATGTTAAATAAAGCAGGTTTCTACTTTTATAAATATTGATGCAAGTGAGTAACTGTATTCAAAATCCAATGAACAAGTTCAGGCCCTAAGTGACTTTTACTACATTCTATACAGTAATGTAAAGCTTATAATTCTAAAACTATTTAAAAGAAAAGACATCTTGTGGTATAGCAGTGTCTTTCTAGCAGCATCTGAAGTACTCCCCCTTGTTTTATTCAAGATATTTGAATGTTTGAAGAACAGAAATGTAACCATGCGATGGTGTTATAATACAAGCCTCTGGTATGCTTACTCATTTACCGGGTACTTCAGAGGGGGTAAAAACCAGCTAGTGTCAGCATAAGTATATTAACTCGTAGTTAGCAACCAATGTGTTCATTTAATCAATGATTTCTAAAAGCAACTGTGTGGATTGCTTCTGTGTTAAACAATGAGCCAGTTATAGGATCATCAAAAGCATTTAACTTGTGCCTATCCTGAAGTCAGTTCTGTGATACCTGGTGAAATGTGAGGTTGAAGGACAATACACTCAAGCTGTCAGTTCTTCAGATGATAGAGCAGGCCAGGCCAGCATCTGAAGTACAAAACAAAGAGATTATAACACCCCTGGGGTTGAACAGGCCGTAGTGGAAGACTGTCTGTCCCTGAAAAGCAATTCACACAGGACCATGTGTCAATGTTCCTCTAAGGGTATTCAAAATACATTATCATTATTAATAACAGGTATCTTAAAGGATAATACTCACTGAAAGTTTAAATCAAATACATTATTGCTACTGTTTGGAGTGGTTTGTATTTCCTGGGGACAGGTCATCAGTTACAAGGCAATGTCTTCATTGGATTTACAGAGCACTCTTTAATCATTAGGTAGTATTATGTTTTGCTTCCTGGACTGGGTAGGGAAGGTGGGAGTCTCAGATTTGAATATTGTAAAAAGAATGGACTTCTGATGCCCATCAAAGTTTTGCATACTTTTTTTTCCCCCAGAGCTTTGCAAATTGTATGAAGCTGACCTAAATTGAAGTTCAAAATGTAAATCAGGATTAGAAAAGCCTGGATTAACATAATTATTTGAGGTTTAGATATGTGCCTAGTAATCTCGAATCTCTAAATTTGGTCAATTTTGTTTAATTTATAGAGAATTGGAAAAATAGGTATGAGAGCATAATACTAAATATTTGTTTTACTCTGTAAACAATTTATTTCACTTTAGAAATGTGAAGGGTCTCATATTTGGTTCTTGCATTTCAGATTCACCAGTCTGCAATACAACTGTTCTCTTACAGCTGCCTTAAAGTCTGCTGTCTGTGAAAAATAACCACCCAGAAGCAAAATAGCACCACCAATCTCAAGAAAAGTATATTAAAGTACATTAAATTACTGCCTAATGATATTTCCAAGCTAGTTCGAAAATCAATCCGCTTCGATAAGTGAATACACAGTGGAAACAGAAAGATTACATTTTAAATGAAACCTAGTCTTTTTTTCTGCTCAGTCATGTGTACATTATCAGACTTGGAGACCTACAATTATTTTAGTTAGAAAATAAACACTGACATTGTAAAACTCAAACACTTCCAGTGCCAAAGTCAGGTATTCGATCCTGCATTATTAATGTGCTTTCACTTCCATTTTATCTACGCATGTCAGCACTTAGACAGTTTCTTTAGCCTGATTGCATTAACAATACAGTAGCCTGCAAGTCTCATTAAACCCACCAGGGAAATACAATTGTAGGCAATACATTTTCAGGATTTCATTAGCAGCATAAATGATCAAATAGTTCAATTATCATACCTTAAGAAAGCTTAGGATTTAAAGATACTGACCTGCCATAAACATTTAAACCTTGCCACCAGATGACAAACAGAATTTATTTTCACATTGCTTGTTTTCACACTCACTCACTACTGTGTAGGTGAACTTGCTGACCTCTCTCAGGCTATTATGAAAGCAGATGCGTATTCAATACTGTATTTAACACTGTACTGTATTTATAGATCCATATTTATAGGGCAGCAGTGTGGAGTAGTGGTTAGGGCTCTGGACTCTTGACCGGAGGGTAGTGGGTTCAATCCCAGGTGGGGACACTGCTGCTGTACCCTTGAGCAAGGTACTTTACCTAGATTGCTCTAGTAAAAACCCAACTGTATAAATGGGTAATTGTATGTAAAAATGATGTGTAAAAAAATTATGTAATTGTATGTAAAAATAATGTGATACCTTGTAACAATTGTAATTTGCACTGGATAAGGGCATCTGCTAAGAAATAAATAATAATAATACAGAGTTGTACTATAAAATATCCCAGAAAATGGATAATGTGCAGTATCAGACCTTAACTTTTGTAAGAAAATATATAATGGAGTTATCATTCATCATATCACCTTACTCATCCCTTAAGGCAAAATGATGGAAGAGTTTCTAACATTTTCTGTGCTTGTCAGGCATTTCATATTAAATTATTTCTAAAACAGCAAAGACAGCCTGACCTTTCCAGCACCCACAGAAATTAGATTTGAAAAAGCGTGTGTGTGACAGAGGAGCTATATGACTGAAAATCCCTACGCTGTAGAATAACTCACTTTACCTTACTTGTTATAAACTTACTGCATCTGACTGAAAAAAAGTGGTAAGTTTAAAGCCCTGGGAAGTCTGGGTGGCTAGCTTTGGAAACGTGGGTCCTCTTCAAGGGAAGTTGCAGTGTGAAACACTTCCTCACTAATGTTCCCTAGCCGTTCCGGGGTGAGACCAGATTCAAAGGCTCAGCCAATCCTTGGCCTGTTTGGAGAATGTCAGCAAATGTGTACCACCATTAAGCCTTCTCTTGCAGCTGTCTGGCTTAGTCCAAAGATGAAGTCACGATGGTTAAGTGATGAATGGATCATATCCCATTACCAAGCCAGTTAGCATTTGTTTGTCTTTGTTTTTTTGTTTTTTTTAATAGTTTATGTTGGTCAACATGTTGGGTCTGTGCATGAATAAGACATTGGTAGATGGAGTTAAATATTAACTCACACCATGGGTATTAAGAAGCTTTATGTTTGAAAAGCTGTATATTTAATGTTATAGCTGTTATGTCCTATATCTGAACCCTACAAGACTACATTGGCTTGTTAACTGGTAACAATAGAAATGCACTTCCATGAATAAAATTGTTTTAGCTGTAACCATGTTTGTGAATTACATAACCCCTAACCTCTCTTTCATTGCATATTGTAGCATTAGACACTTACGGTTGCTGTATAATGTTGTTCTTTTCAGAAATCACATGAAAACACCAATTACCAAGTATATTACTGTAAACCAACAACAACAACAACAACAACAACAACAACAACAACAAAAAGTGAAATGTAGCATTTTGTAAAGTTCAGGGATTTAATAAAGGGTCAGTTATTTTTATAATTTGGCTTTGTGTTCAACTTTTAAAAAATGGATTTGATCCTTTTTTATGAACAGTATGAGAGGTTATTTTTTTAAATTTTATTTATCTTGTATAGGCCTACTGGAACAAAATCATCTCTGCTAGGGTTTGGATTCCCGCTGAAATACTCTGCGGGTTGAAAATGACAGTGAACCTGCCTTGCAACTGTTACCATCTGCTTTCTAAAACATTGACTAAATGATTTCCTAAATGACACACTATACAGAGTGAACACCATAACTGCCTTCATTTTACACCAATCTTCACCAAACGTTTGTTATACACTCCCAGCCTCCTATAGACTGGGGATTGCATTTGGCTCAAATCTGATAAGCTTTTGATTTTATATGAATATTTTTCTACCTACATTCACTCATTCACTGTCTTACCTGAAGCAGTCAAAAGCATGACATCATCACTTTACACTGTATCCGAGACTAGAGACTCGAGCAGTCAGAAGTTACGTGAGGACTGTGAGAACCCGCTGTATGTGCCTGCAGAGTGCCTGCACTGGTTTCTTAAAAGGGTTTCGTTGTCTTGTGTTTGCATTACCACTTTAAATAAATGTTCTTCGGTTGAATATTTGGAAAGTATTTTCATTTTATGTATGAAAGGAAAATGTAATTTTATATAAAAAGCACCAGGTGACACATGATTCTGAAATGAATGCTTTTAATGTACATTTGTTACCATGTACATTAAAAGCATTCATTTCAGAATCATGTGTCACCTGGTACTTTTTACATATTCTTTATAATAGATCATGTATTAACACAATTATAATTTTCAAAGGAAATGTTTTTATAGCACTTGGATAATTAGCAACAATGAAACTGACAAGTTAACCAGGAAAAAAGTTACGTTGCTGCTGTAAGCGTCTAAGGAAAAAGTATACAGGAATTTCAATCAAACCCATTTTGTCAGGATATCCTGCCTCTCTTAATAGAAAAGGTAGCATTGAAGCTCCGCTAGTTAGATATTTCTGTCTGGCTCAGTTGGCCATAAATCAATTGGTAAAAATAACCAATACTCTCACTTGGAAGAAGGGCCTTAAACTTAACGCAAATGTATTTGATTATAGTGCCTTTTCACAAATCTATAACCCATTTTGTTGTGTACTTTTGTGTATTTATCTTGGACAACTGTGGAAGATCCAGTCTTTTTATTTGAGTTTTTCATGAATAAAATATAGTCTGATATTCATGAAACTGCTTTTAAAGAAGCCAGCAGCAGTCAAGAACAGTTTCATGAATATCAAACACTACGTTTCATAAACACTGTATCCTGCAATAAAAAATACAATATATATATATATATATATATATAGAGAGAGAGAGAGAGAGAGAGAGAGAGAGAGAGAGGAATAGTTTATTTACAGTACACTGCTCATCCATTACATATCAAGGTTATAGACATGTATATTGTACAATAGACATGGTAGTTTGATTTATAGCACTTCCCCATTTGTACACATTGTCTTCTGTATTTCTCATTGGGGTTCAGCACATCAGCTGGTGGGGGTGGGGGGGGGGGGGTTGATTTCATGGTAGCCACAGGTTACTGTCTAGGGGTCCTGTATAAAGCTTATCTCTAATGAACATACAATTCAGTCCTAAGTAAGCTAAATAGCTTGTAAATAGCGCTGTCATAAACTTACATTTACATATCCTAAACCAGCTTCCCTATTTAGGTCATTTATCCCTCACTGGTACCATATCTGTCCTCTCTGGATATTGTTTGTGTTCTTAGCTGAATTCCCAGGAGGTGGGGTGGAGGACGGGGGAGGGGGGGGAGTTAAGCTTTTAGCTTGTAAGCAACATTAATTGAAGGTATCATTAAACACTGGTGCACACGTGGCGAGCTATCACTGCAGGCTTCTGTGGGTGACTTTTGCATTGTTGTGCTGACACTCAGCCTCCCTACTGTCAGGAGGGGAGGGGCTTGAATGCTCTCTAATCCCATTGTCTAGCAGCTGGTGCTGGAATTTTAACCTGAGAAGTGGCTTGTGATTTTGTAACGAGTTTGCGCTCCTGAAAAAAGGACTTCCCGTGGTCGTTCAGCTGATACCTCATGTGACAGCTCCTTGAGTGCCTGCAGAGGGTCAGTATAGCATGCCATCTGAATGCTGTTCTGGGTTTGCAGACCTTTGATAAAGTAATAGTATAATAAAGGGTGAGTTGTAAGCAATGTTTTGTTCAACTGTAACAGAGGCACTTGCTTTTGCACAGTAACTGGTTGTGTTTTCAATCCTTCAACTATGTGATTGACAAGACTATTTTACCGAGCAACTAAACCTCACAGTAAGAATTGTTTTAAATGGTTTGATCATATTTATGATACACTTAAGTGTGGAATTATTTAACATACAAATAAGCGCCTGTATGAGATATGATTCAGATTTTGAAAAAAACATTTGCTATCAAGGAATATGGAAAATAGACTGCATTTGCCATGTGTACACTATTGCTGTAACTAATGGTTACAAAAATATATTGATGATGACATGTTTTTAAACCTGTATTTAAGTCAGAAACAACATCTTGAAAGAGCTTGGCTCCTAATCTGCCCTACCTGGTTTTAATGTCTTAGAAGTGTATTTACTGTCTACATCACCCCGTCTCCATTTATAAAATTATTATTTACATGCTTACTTTGAGTATTGAGTGCTTTGAAGGAAGAAGCCATCCTGTCTACAGACTATTAAAGGGCAATATTGACTTTAGCTACAGTAGAAGCAATAGCCATTACATGCAGTGTTTATTATATACTTATGTTACAGGGTTTGGTGCAGGTACATTTATTGTAATAATATAATGCACAGTTCCCAGTTCAGGTCCTTCATTTTACATGCTTAGCACCTCCTTGAGAATGCTTTGTGCATTAAAGATTGAGATTGCGACTCTAATTCGGACAGTAACTTGCTACTCCACGTCAGGGCGATCATTAATCAGTTTAATGACACTGTGGCACATCAGTGAATACCTAACATAATTACACAATTTAAGATGCATCAGAAAAGCATCATTTGCTAGTTCCACTAAAATACTCAAACTACATGCAAATAATTAGGTAGAAATATATTTTCAAGGGTAAACGTAATTATAAACCTCAGAACTTTCATCAGCTGAAATATCCATTTTCAGTAGCTATGCCACAGTTGTGGACCACAAGGACAGAGATAATCTGTATTCTGTAATTACCATTCATAACCACAAACGTTAAAATAGTTTTTTGGACCCAGCAAAGGCAAAAGTAAAAGGGCAGACTAACTGTGACAGAATACTCCAAAGTCCAGAGTCCATTTACTCTTGATAAATTGTAGTGATGTATTATTGCAGTAAACCCTGGTAACTGTGCATGTCTTTAGCAGTTCTGTCAGTGCCTGAACTGTACCTTCCATGCATGTTCTTCTACAATAATTCCATCCGATTGGGGTTCTATTGCTGAAGATATCATTGTTGAATGAATACATAAACAGAATTGTGTTGTCTTCAATTAGTTTATACAAAAACATATTTGCATGGCTGTATTATCTTAGGATAGTTTTTTTTTTGATGTGGGATGGGGTGTTGTAACTGACTAACAAATAGCTATTAATATCTTAATAAAAAAATATGTTGCACTCTCCATGCTAACAAGCAAGTTTCACATTGACGTATTGGTGTTAATGAAAATCCATCAAAACTCATATTATCAATCTATTTTTACAGCAGCTCTACATGAAGGAAGACTGTGCTTAAGAGAAAAAGAATGTTGACTAAAACTGCATGGCAAACTTTAATTTAGCAGCAAATCAAGCAATACGCAAGAGAGTTATAAAATCCTTGTGCTGTATCACCTTCCCTTATCAACTAATATATTCACAGTAATAAAATGTTCTTTTATATTTAGTCTTGTAAGCTTAATAACCCAGGAGATAAAACACAGAAAGCATCAACCAGAAAATTCAGTCAGTCAGAAATGATCACTGTTAAAATCTCCTGTAAAAAATAAGCAATTCTTTTGAATGTACTTTTAAAATGATTGAAAATGCTGCTTTCTTATTCAGGCTATTAAATTGCTCTTCACAGAGTGTGACATCAAACTGCGATACAGTAGTTAAGTATAAAATTATGTTTAACCCTTACTGTAAAAATAAAGTTACACCTTGTGTGAAAGAAAAATGTTAGTGGTATAATAAGGGCAGTTGCTGTTAGGTCTGGTTTTTAATTTGACAGAAGGAGTTCATGAAGATTACAAATAACAGCCTGACTGTGAAAGCTTGCCAATAGGAACCAGAGCCTCAGTCAGTCATCGTGTTTCCAAGGAAGGTTAATGATTTCTAGAAGATGGATGTTGCTATTCTCAAAGAAAAAGGCATCTCTGCTGGGCAGCAGTGTTTTCAATCCAGCTCTTAAAGAAACAGTGGTGGCACATATTTTAAAAGTGTTGAGAAACAAGCTACTTCAGTGTGTGTGAATTAAATCAAAGTTTTGTAAACTTTATTATTATTATTATTATTATTATTTAAATTAGTTGTTGCCAATTATTATTTTTTTTATTATTTTCTCCCCAATTTGGAATGGCCAGTTATTTTTAGGCTCAGCTCACCGCTACCACCCCTGCGCTGACTCGGGAGCGGCGAAGACGAACACACGCTGTCCTCCGAAGCGTGTGCCGTCAGCTGACCGCTTTTTTTCACTCTGCAGACTCACCATGCAGCCACACAAAAGCTATAGCATCGGAGTACAACGCAGCTCTCAGGCAGCTTACAGGCAAGCCCGCAGGCGCCTGGCCAGACTACAGGGGTCGCTAGTGCATGGTGAGCCAAGGACACTCTGGCCGACCTAACCCTCCCTCCCCCCGGGCAGCGCTCGGCCAATTGAGCACTGCCCCCTGGAAGCTCCCATCCTCAGTCGGCAAAGGAATAGCCTAGACTCGAACTCGCGACGTCCAGACTATAGGGCACATCCTGCACTCCACGTGGAGCGCCTTTACTGGATGCACCACTCGGAACCCCCAAAGTTTTGTAAACTTTTAACAATTTTTTATTTTTTTAATTAACATTCAGAGTGAAGAAATCATATGGTTAAGAATCAAAGAACACCAAACAATGTGATTTTGTCAAAAATGTCTTTATTTTATAAAACATTGCTTCATTTAGCTGGCATATTACTGTGGGAAAGTCATAATACACTGTAAGTGTGTGGGAACTGTTAGAACACAGTGCACAATATAGTATGTCGATGACAGTGCTGTATATCAGCAAGTTTCTATTGCCCATGTCATCATAGGCTTTCAGGGTAACCACATGGTGGATGCAATTCCTTTTTTTAATGCATGATACAGTTATTTACTAAAATAAGCGGAATGCTGTGTATAAATGTAACAAGACCTCTTCTGAAGCACTGCAAGGTGATTGAACAGAACAGCTGTGAGTTGCCACAAAGGTGTAGTAGATTTGATTTTCAGTCATACAGTCAAAATATCGTCTAGACTTCTGATCATCTGCTACTCCACTCTCTCTGTTTTTCAAAGTAATCTGCCAGCTACATTTTTTTATAGTGTAATGAAAAATCGTTTAATGAGTATTTGTTGATAGCAAGTACAGTACAGAGACTTATGTGATGCTTGAATACCTTTCTTGTTGAACAGCATATACAGTATATTACAACTCACCTGGGGGCCAAAGGTATTCTTCATGTAAGCACTGTCTGTATAATTGTGGCTTACTTAGGAAAGTCGTGAGATGTATTTGTTTGACCAGCATTTTGTTTGAGCTAAATCCGGTACATCCAGCTAAACATTTGGCCAATACAGTATATAAGGAATTCAATTAAATAGATCATACTATATATACATGGTTTAGGAAAATTCAGTGTTATTTTAATTTAAAAAAATGTTCACACAGTTTAGGGCTTTTTAAACGAATTAGCACCATATTATGATGAATATAAACAGAAATGCAAATAGCTGAGGCTACACTTGAAGATGCTTTGAAGAAGACAGATTAAAATCTGTCTGCCCACTTGTCTGTCAAATTTAAATTCCTGAGGATGCCACAGCAACTGTTATAGAAACTCCAGCATTCAAGGTTGTTTGTTTTACTGTGAGGGTCAGAAATAGCATCATCCATAATACCTTGGACTGGCACCATGCATAGTTTAGTTCATCTCGGTATCAGTTTCAAAGAAAACTATCAATCACATTATTTCTTTGAACCTCTGCGTTGAAAACAACCCATCTGTGTTTTTCAGATTAAATGTACAGTATCAAGAAACTGTAAATTGTGCTGCTTCCATTCATGTGTTTCAAAACATTTTACACTATGTAAAGGTTTCATGAAAGGTTTCATGTGTTTACTGCTGACAGAAATCTACCCCCAACACCCTTCTCTAATATTAGAGCTGTTTTTAGGTATAGATAAATACAATATTTCATTTGGATATGGCTACAGTACATACATTATGTAAAAGCCCCACTATCAATTTAAAGCAATCTACTGTACTGAAGCTGCAATTTGTTATGTTATGTTTTTTTTTTTTAATGCTATGTACAGCTGCAAATACAAGAAACTTTCTGTCCGCTTCTGATGATAGGCTTCAGATTAGTTCCTATTGTCCAGGTATTAATTGCCTGAATAATGAGGGGGTGTGGCCTGCTCTTCGGCAAGGGTTTTGCTCGCTGGCCAAACTTTCTGACAAAAGGAACTTTTCCGCCGACTGGACTGTTGTGCGCCATGTTTTTTTTTCAGCTCCCTCTCTCATTGTGTGCAATCTGTCATCTGAAAGCCTCATAGATGTCTGCCAAAGATTATGGATTAGCATGGGGCCACACTGACCTCCTTGTTCTCCAGCGCAGAGGCTTTCATACAGTGCAGTTCTTTTTTGTGTAGTATTTTGTTTTGTTTGGTTGTGTATGAACATAAAGCCATTTCCTTATCACATTACTCAGCTGTCCCAGACTCCCCCCGCACACAGCCCCAGTATAAGCTGTTATGCTTCTAGTTATGTTTATACTCCAGAATTATTTTGTTTTGATCCAACAATCCAAATGATGGGATCCGATTAGTGATCAAATTAACTAAGCCTCCAATGTGGTAAAAGTGCTACCAGTGGGATAATGACTAGTGAGTTTAGAATCTGATTGGCTGAGTAAGGTTTATGAGCACATCTTATTATCTGTCATTACTGTCTAAGTGCTCTAAGTAATCAAGCTCTTTGTTCCTCAGGTGGAGATCGGGAGCGGATGACAGCCAATCATGAAACATATCTTCTTATGGCCAGCACCCAGAATGACATGGAGGATTGGGTAAAGACCATTCGCAGAGTCATATGGGCCCCGTTTGGTGGAGGTCAGTTATTAGTTCATTTTTTTTCTAACGGTATTCAATTCAGATTTATTTTACACCCAAATTTGGATGGAGGCAGATAAAGATATTCTTGATTCTTCTCTCATTCACGTATTAGACATACTTTTAGTAGCATCTACAGTAGCTACCCCACATGCCCTAATCTTATTGTAAAATATATCAATTGAATGTTCAGCTTTCATTCACTATTCCCCAAGCAGGCAAACGTTGCTGCAGGAAACTTCTGAGAGAGGCAAAGAAAGCTTCAGATTTTATCTGTGACAATAAAGACATTATCAGAAGAATTGTATTTTATTGTCAATGTCCCATTCAACTCTTCAGTGCTGCCATTCGATCAATAAATATTTTTTATTAAACCTTTCAATGGCATCAGGGTGTTTTTAGACTTGAGTGAACACATTTTTTATATTACATTTTAATAATATGCTAATTACGCAATGGCCTTTTTTCGAACAAGCCCATATTCATTATAATGAGAGTTTTCCAAAATGGTGAATCCTGTTTCAGTCTATTCAAGCGAATTAGCTTAAGAAACCGGAGAGTAGTCTTGCTGTTGATTTCTTTTGTTGAATGATTATTGATAGTATCATATTGAAAATAATTTCATATTGTTTCTGTTTCTAATAATCATTGTATACCAAACAACTGGGTATTGCTGAAAGAGGCCAGCATTCCTTAAAAAGGTAAACGGAGACCAATATACATTTTAAGAGGACATCTTTGTTTTCACAGACACACTTTGTTGTCATTCAAGGGCTGCTTGCTCTATTTCTGGTTTACAATGCAGCCACCCTGCTGTCTCCCATTCATTCTGACCTTATCCATGCCCAGATTTTTCATCCTTAGTTTTATTCCAAAAAAGCATGGAATCACAGACAAGACTGAGACCAGTGAAATGCAACAAATGCGATTGGCTTACATTTTGCAGTATGTTTGGCAACGTAGAACTTGAAGCATGTGTGTGATGGGATGAGTGGTCCTGTCTCATTTTAGGGTAGCCCAGGCTTATGGTGGCGGTGCCAAGTGCACTGGCCAGATGCCTGATTTCCTTTGCTTAAAACAGCGTTTGTTGGCCAAGTACTGGAATAAAAGATGCATGGAATCTTGACGGTATCTCTTGTGTGTTGTGAGTTCTGTCTGCCTTTATGATGGTAAATGGAAAGTGCTTATATTTAGTGAGTAGAATTATGAATTTTTTGGGACTTTGCAGTGTATAGAAAACACTAAACATATTTGTAATACTTTGAAACAGACAAAAAAAACTGCTCATGCTTTTCTGTGTTATGTGTTTTTTTTTCACACCTGTTAACTTTGAGACCTCAAAAGACCCCCCTACTGTATTAATTAACACTTGCTGTAGCCTGACATCTCCTCGTGTCTCTTCTAGCAGTGTGACCCTTTTCACCTGTTTCTGACATGCAGAGTGTATAGAATATAAAATACGTGAAAAAATAAAATAAAACACATTCTCTCATTTTGTTTGTATGAGTAACAATATGTTATTGTTTGTATGAGTAACAATATGTTACAGTTCTTCCTTGTATAAGACTGCAGTTTACATCATAAAACCAGTTAGGATGCCCAATTTGCCACATATTGCCATTCCACAAGCACATTCTCATAGACAGAACAGAACTAGCACAGTCTGTTAACTGTGGCCCCCAAATATACTTAGAAAGAGGAGCACTGTAATGTTACTTCTCAAAGGAGAATTACTTTAAAATAATTGCTGCAATACATTAGCCTTAGTAGAACACCTGCTAAATAAGTGACCAGTTATAAGCATAACTAGAAGATTCACTAGACTGCAACAGATCAGTTTTTATATGCTATTCCATATGAAGCATGGCAATTATTGGCTATTGTTACCTCTTCACGAGTGCTGTGGTCTACCAGGGGTTTGTCAAGGGATTTGAAAGGATGTTGTCTGCAGCCTTGCTGGTTTCAGTTCAAGGCATCTATAATGCGTTGTCACAGCCAGACTGTACAACAGCACAACATTCTGCTCGATTCATTCCGAGATTCTTTGGGAGATCTCTCCCTTATATTATCAATAATCTCTGCTTTACTGCACGGGGGGGACTCAAGGACATGCTGACAAATGTCAGAGATTTCAGAGATAGACTGTATTCAAGGGATAAATCTCAGCAAAGACTGGAGGAAAAGAATAAACCCTGTGAAACCAAGAACAACAAAAAAACACCAGAAACATTAAAGAACAGCACAGAACACAACTTGATAAGTCTCAAAGACATTTGCTAAGATTGGGGGAACACAAGAAAGCATCTTTTTCATTAATGTTGGAATTTCTGTTAACTTTTGAGACGATTTATATTTTAGATAAAGTCATTTAACATATAAAAGCCAATTTAGATATAGCAAATACTAGGGAAATGTCTAGGGGTGGCTGTGACGGCTCAATGCTTTCTTCCCATGGTGCACTGGGCCCAAAGGTTTTGAAGTTGAAACCCAGCACAAATATCATAGCACCAAATTGCTGTTTTTCTGGAGGGAGGCTACAACCAGTTCGGACCACTGAGATTTTAAAATATTGAAAAAGAAACCTAAACTAGTACAGCATTGTATTTTCTGACCATTGAGCTTGATACATTTGTGGGTTTCTTGATATTATGCAATACAGATGAGGCAATTGGCCCTGTTTTGTTAAAAAAAAATACTGGTATGGCACAGGGAATTGCTCATATGAAAGTGAAATAGAAACCAACAAAAACATCAATAAAAAAGTGTATGAAGAACACATTTTAAATGCAGAAAAGGAATTCCCATTTGAAACAAGGTGTTAAATGATCTGGTTTTGAGAAAACAGGTGGAGGAGGGGTGGCAGATAAACTTTTTATCTTTTTTTATTGTAGACTGCTGCAATAAATGAATGGTGTGGCTTACAAATCACATTGAATGGAATCTGAGCTTCCCTTCGGATTGGGAACCCCCAGGTGATGAGAGATCCTGTTTCTCTCTAAAGGAACGTTTCTAAGAGAAGCTGCGGTCCACATAGAACATTGTATGAAACATAACCCTTTGGGTAGGGTATGAATGTAAATTGAGGCAATCATATTCTTATCAATCTCTATCCAGTGCCCGTGACCGCTCTTAATATATCCTTACTGAAGTGCTTCCCGTCTGTTCTCAAACTAAATTCCCACCGTTGATTTTAATCTTTGTTTAAATATGATAACTCAAGTTATCAATGAAAGATGGGTGTCCTTAAGAGGGCTCCCATTCTAATGAGGCTTGAAAAACATCATGTCAGCTAAGCTAGGCATCCTACTAAAATACAGAAAAATACTAATTTGAATGTTTATATTAACTTTTCATATTGTCGTGGAATTACATACAAAGCAGAAATAGCATTATTATGACCAGAGTAAGAGCGGATATGTAAAAACTTGGATAAATGAATCCTGCTTTAAATACCATTATACACAGCTGTAACAATTACTATATTCACACAATTATTGTTTTGAGATTCAGCTTTTATTAGGGAGCTCCCCTAAATCCCTTGTTTAGAAAGATACAGGGTGTTAGTGCTGTAAACACTTACACAGTAGAAAACATTTCCGAAACAAAAACTGCAAGTAGTGTCCATTTGCTTAAACAAAATAAAAATACAGAAAAGTAGAACACTGAAGATACAATACAAATTAAATGTGCAGTACTTACATTACTGTGTTGGAGCAAAAAAGTCTAGAATGCGGGTTTGTTTCAAGCTTTGCTTTTTAGCTGCCATTGCTATCAAAGACCGGACAAGCAAAAGTTGAGTCAGGTTGGCTTTGGGTTGCTATCAGTCATAGTGATCTTTCCAATTCCAAAATCTTGTATTTCCAACTTTTTTTTTCAATTGTAAGCACAACTGGCTTTCGCTTTCCTGTAGCATTTTGCATTGGCGCTGCACACGTGGGTGATGCTGCTGAAGAGCTTGAGCATGGCAGATAAATGGTTAGGGCGGCTATGTGATGGACCGATACATGACAGATTACTGTACTTATTGCAGGGCTACCTCTTATCATTTTAAGATTGCTCTTGGGAGGCCTGCAACACCTAAGGATGCTAAGAAACAGAACTCGTGAAATGATTAGCTCTGCAGCATGTATAAAGATATTGCTGCTACAAAAGAAGGCTAAAGTGTGCTTGATACTAGTGGGTTCTAATTGGGACATGACCAGATATTCTAGTTGTATATAAAGTGATTATATGCCATTTTCCTTTATGATGGCTAGATCAGAAAAACAGACTGGTAACCACACCCTAATATTTTAGCAGCCCAGCTATTGTATTAGTCTATCTGTTTTCATTTGTGAGATTTTAAAATAGTGAATTGAAAAAAAAAATCTCTCAGATGCAGTGATATTTAATTCTTGTGAAAGGATTGTATTAAACGAACAGCTCTGGAGAAACTTCTCTGAGAACCAGCTAAAGTACACACTAGGGTCCCATCTATGCATAATGTATACACTGCATGCTCTGAGACTCACCACCAACAGCAGATATGTCCTGTAATTGCAGCTTCACTGTTAACTCTGATGAATCCAAACCATCTGCCCGACTACTAAGACACCAATATCCATCTATATAAATTATTGAAGGTTTCCCTTTTGTATTTTAATATCCCAGAGCATTATGTTTAGATCATATCAGAGACAATTAAAATAGCACTGCCGGTATAAACAGCTCCATGAATCTTCATGTGGTTGAAGCGAGGGCTCTAATACTTTCTTTCTTTCAGCAGGGAGCAGAGCAATGCTGAAGTACACTGATTTTTTCAATGCTACATGTTCTAGTAGTTAACTAATGCTTTCTTAAGATATTGTTTATGTTCAGGTATAAAAAGTGACCCTAGAAATGCTCCGCATGTCACACTTAATGCTCAAGGCTACCCCTTCATGAAAACTCTCGTTGTATCATTTTTTCCTTTGCTGTTTTTTTTTATTATTTTAAAGTTTGGACAATTATACAATATCTGCCCACAATGGGAACAGGCCTAGGGCACCAAATGGAAACTGGATGCATTAGCATAAGAATGAATGTTTAAAGGGTTAGATCAAATTAATCACATCCCGGGTTAGGCAAGAGGAATTAATCATGATTTTGGAGCAATTAAAAAACGAGCAGCTTGAGTGGTGTTCATTAAATTTGGAAGTTGTTCCAAATACACCTGTTTTGTTGACTCCAGCCTCAGGGAGTATTGACATTTTAAAATACTGCTCACCCTAGACTATGGCATTTCATTTCCAGATGCATCTGTCTTGCATCCCGTTTTTACAGGAGGGTGGGTCTGAGGTTCAAGGGGGTAAAATCCATTGTGGCCCAGGGACCATGCAGTAAAAGAGCAAGGTTACAAGAAAGGGTCTTCCTGCTTCCAATATAAACACAAAGTGCTTTTAGTTGGCAGTCCGTGACTGTGTAATGTTTGGTCCAAAACTTTTCTTTTTATAATGATTCATATCTTGAGACCATTCCCAATGTATTGCATCATTATATATAAGAGAAAATGTAGAAGAAATCTGCAAAGGTCAGATTTATAAAGAGTCAATACTCCCAGTGCCTGAGTGGAGGAGGGTACTGATGATTATCAGTTAGTCAGACAGATTTAAGCCAACTAATACATCTTAGGCATCTTAAAGGGCACTGCAATTTTAAGTATTCCTTCAGAGGATATATTGAGAATGTGGTAGTAGCCAAAGTTCTGGCATTGTGACCCTGTTGTGATTATGCTAGATAGTGACAAGGATGGCTTTGTGGTGTGACGTCAGACCCGGAAGAACACACAGTACTGTGAGTGAATGTGATTACGATGATTGCACAGTTTAATAATAAATAAACAAATAAAAAGATTGAACAAAAACACAAACACTGCACAAAACAAAAGGCACGGTGACCAAAACAGACAGACACTAAACAAACATGGTGAGACAAACTCAAAACAAATACGGTGAGACAAACTCAAAACAAACACGATGAGACAAACCCAAAACAAACACGATGAAACAAACCCAAAACAAACACGATGAGACAAACCCAAAACAAACACGATGAGACAAACCCAAAACAAACACGGTGAGACAAACTCAAAACAAACACGGTGAAACAAACCCAAAACAAACACGGTGAGACAAACCCTAAACAAACACGGTGAGACAAACCCTAAACAAACACGATGAGACAAACCCAAAACAAACACGATGAGGCAAACCCTAAACAAACACGATGAGACAAACCCAAAACAAACACGATGAGACAAACCCAAAACAAACACGATGAGACAAACCCAAAACAAACACGATGAGACAAACCCTAAACAAACACGATGAGACAAACCCTAAACAAACACGATGAGACAAACCCTAAACAAACACGATGAGACAAACCCTAAACAAACACGATGAGACAAACCCTAAACAAACACGATGAGACAAACCCTAAACAAACACGATGAGACAAACCCTAAACAAACACGATGAGACAAACCCAAAACAAACACGATGAGGCAAACCCTAAACAAACACGATGAGACAAACCCTAAACAAACACGATGAGACAAACCCTAAACAAACACAGTGAGACAAACCCTAAACAAACACGATGAGACAAACCCTAAACAAACACGGTGAGACAAACCCTAAACAAACACGATGAGACAAACCCAAAACAAACACGATGAGACAAACCCTAAACAAACACGATGAGACAAACTCAAAACAAACACGGTGAAACAAACCCAAAACAAACACGGTGAGACAAACCCTAAACAAACACGGTGAGACAAACCCAAAACAAACACGATGAGACAAACCCAAAACAAACACGATGAGACAAACCCTAAACAAACACGATGAGGCAAACCCAAAACAAACACGATGAGACAAACCCAAAACAAACACGATGAGACAAACCCAAAACAAACACGATGAGACAAACCCAAAACAAACACGATGAGACAAACCCAAAACAAACACGATGAGACAAACCCAAAACAAACACGATGAGACAAACCCAAAACAAACACGATGAGACAAACCCAAAACAAACACGATGAGACAAACCCAAAACAAACACGATGAGACAAACCCAAAACAAACACGATGAGACAAACCCAAAACAAACACGATGAGACAAACCCAAAACAAACACGATGAGACAAACCCAAAACAAACACGATGAGACAAACCCAAAACAAACACGATGAGACAAACCCAAAACAAACACGATGAGACAAACCCAAAACAAACACGATGAGACAAACCCAAAACAAACACGATGAGACAAACCCAAAACAAACACGATGAGACAAACCCTAAACAAACACGATGAGACAAACCCAAAACAAACACGATGAGACAAACCCAAAACAAACACGATGAGACAAACCCAAAACAAACACGATGAGACAAACCCAAAACAAACACGATGAGACAAACCCAAAACAAACACGATGAGACAAACCCAAAACAAACACGATGAGACAAACCCAAAACAAACACGATGAGACAAACCCAAAACAAACACGATGAGACAAACCCAAAACAAACACGATGAGACAAACCCAAAACAAACACGATGAGACAAACCCAAAACAAACACGATGAGACAAACCCAAAACAAACACGATGAGACAAACCCAAAACAAACACGATGAGACAAACCCAAAACAAACACGATGAGACAAACCCAAAACAAACACGATGAGACAAACCCAAAACAAACACGATGAGACAAACCCAAAACAAACACGATGAGACAAACCCAAAACAAACACGATGAGACAAACCCAAAACAAACACGATGAGACAAACCCAAAACAAACACGATGAGACAAACCCAAAACAAACACGATGAGACAAACCCAAAACAAACACGATGAGACAAACCCAAAACAAACACGATGAGACAAACCCAAAACAAACACGATGAGACAAACCCAAAACAAACACGATGAGACAAACCCAAAACAAACACGATGAGACAAACCCAAAACAAACACGATGAGACAAACCCAAAACAAACACGATGAGACAAACCCAAAACAAACACGATGAGACAAACCCAAAACAAACACGATGAGACAAACCCAAAACAAACACGATGAGACAAACCCAAAACAAACACGATGAGACAAACCCAAAACAAACACGATGAGACAAACCCAAAACAAACACGATGAGACAAACCCAAAACAAACACGATGAGACAAACCCAAAACAAACACGATGAGACAAACCCAAAACAAACACGATGAGACAAACCCAAAACAAACACGATGAGACAAACCCAAAACAAACACGATGAGACAAACCCAAAACAAACACGATGAGACAAACCCATAAACAAACACGATGAGACAAACCCAAAACAAACACGATGAGACAAACCCAAAACAAACACGATGAGACAAACCCAAAACAAACACGATGAGACAAACCCAAAACAAACACGATGAGACAAACCCAAAACAAACACGATGAGACAAACCCAAAACAAACACGATGAGACAAACCCTAAACAAACACGATGAGACAAACCCAAAACAAACACGATGAGACAAACCCAAAACAAACACGATGAGACAAACCCAAAACAAACACGATGAGACAAACCCAAAACAAACACGATGAGACAAACCCAAAACAAACACGATGAGACAAACCCAAAACAAACACGATGAGACAAACCCAAAACAAACACGATGAGACAAACCCAAAACAAACACGATGAGACAAACCCTAAACAAACACGATGAGACAAACCCAAAACAAACACGATGAGACAAACCCAAAACAAACACGATGAGACAAACCCAAAACAAACACGATGAGACAAACCCAAAACAAACACGATGAGACAAACCCAAAACAAACACGATGAGACAAACCCAAAACAAACACGATGAGACAAACCCAAAACAAACACGATGAGACAAACCCAAAACAAACACGATGAGACAAACCCAAAACAAACACGATGAGACAAACCCAAAACAAACACGATGAGACAAACCCAAAACAAACACGATGAGACAAACCCAAAACAAACACGATGAGACAAACCCAAAACAAACACGATGAGACAAACCCAAAACAAACACGATGAGACAAACCCAAAACAAACACGATGAGACAAACCCAAAACAAACACGATGAGACAAACCCAAAACAAACACGATGAGACAAACCCAAAACAAACACGATGAGACAAACCCAAAACAAACACGATGAGACAAACCCAAAACAAACACGATGAGACAAACCCAAAACAAACACGATGAGACAAACCCAAAACAAACACGATGAGACAAACCCAAAACAAACACGATGAGACAAACCCAAAACAAACACGATGAGACAAACCCAAAACAAACACGATGAGACAAACCCAAAACAAACACGATGAGACAAACCCAAAACAAACACGATGAGACAAACCCAAAACAAACACGATGAGACAAACCCAAAACAAACACGATGAGACAAACCCAAAACAAACACGATGAGACAAACCCAAAACAAACACGATGAGACAAACCCAAAACAAACACGATGAGACAAACCCAAAACAAACACGATGAGACAAACCCAAAACAAACACGATGAGACAAACCCAAAACAAACACGATGAGACAAACCCAAAACAAACACGATGAGACAAACCCAAAACAAACACGATGAGACAAACCCAAAACAAACACGATGAGACAAACCCAAAACAAACACGATGAGACAAACCCAAAACAAACACGATGAGACAAACCCAAAACAAACACGATGAGACAAACCCAAAACAAACACGATGAGACAAACCCAAAACAAACACGATGAGACAAACCCAAAACAAACACGATGAGACAAACCCAAAACAAACACGATGAGACAAACCCAAAACAAACACGATGAGACAAACCCAAAACAAACACGATGAGACAAACCCAAAACAAACACGATGAGACAAACCCAAAACAAACACGATGAGACAAACCCAAAACAAACACGATGAGACAAACCCTAAACAAACACGATGAGACAAACCCAAAACAAACACGATGAGACAAACCCAAAACAAACACGATGAGACAAACCCAAAACAAACACGATGAGACAAACCCTAAACAAACACGATGAGACAAACCCAAAACAAACACGATGAGACAAACCCAAAACAAACACGATGAGACAAACCCAAAACAAACACGATGAGACAAACCCAAAACAAACACGATGAGACAAACCCAAAACAAACACGATGAGACAAACCCAAAACAAACACGATGAGACAAACCCTAAACAAACACGATGAGACAAACCCAAAACAAACACGATGAGACAAACCCAAAACAAACACGATGAGACAAACCCAAAACAAACACGATGAGACAAACCCAAAACAAACACGATGAGACAAACCCAAAACAAACACGATGAGACAAACCCAAAACAAACACGATGAGACAAACCCTAAACAAACACGATGAGACAAACCCAAAACAAACACGATGAGACAAACCCAAAACAAACACGATGAGACAAACCCAAAACAAACACGATGAGACAAACCCAAAACAAACACGATGAGACAAACCCAAAACAAACACGATGAGACAAACCCAAAACAAACACGATGAGACAAACCCAAAACAAACACGATGAGACAAACCCAAAACAAACACGATGAGACAAACCCAAAACAAACACGATGAGACAAACCCAAAACAAACACGATGAGACAAACCCAAAACAAACACGATGAGACAAACCCAAAACAAACACGATGAGACAAACACGGTGAGACAAACTCAAAACAAACACGGTGAAACAAACCCAAAACAAACACGGTGAGACAAACCCTAAACAAACACGATGAGACAAACCCAAAACAAACACGATGAGACAAACCCTAAACAAACACGATGAGACAAACCCAAAACAAACACGATGAGACAAACCCAAAACAAACACAGTGAGACAAACCCTAAACAAACACGATGAGACAAACCCTAAACAAACACGATGAGGCAAACCCAAAACAAACACGATGAGGCAAACCCAAAACAAACACGATGAGACAAACCCAAAACAAACACGATGAGGCAAACCCAAAACAAACACGATGAGACAAACCCAAAACAAACACGATGAGACAAACCCAAAACAAACACGATGAGACAAACCCTAAACAAACACGATGAGACAAACCCAAAACAAACACGATGAGACAAACCCAAAACAAACACGATGAGACAAACCCAAAACAAACACGATGAGACAAACCCAAACAAACACGATGAGACAAACCCAAAACAAACACGATGAGACAAACCCAAAACAAACACGGTGAGACAAACCCAAAACAAACACGGTGAGACAAACTCAAAACAAACACGATGAGACAAACCCTGAACAAACACGGTGAGACAAACCCAAAACAAACACGATGAGACAAACCCTAAACAAACACGGTGAGACAAACCCTAAACAAACACGATGAGACAAACCCTAAACAAACACGATGAGACAAACCCAAAACAAACACGATGAGACAAACCCAAAACAAACACGATGAGACAAACCCTAAACAAACACGATGAGACAAACCCAAAACAAACACGATGAGACAAACCCAAAACAAACACGATGAGACAAACCCAAAACAAACACGATGAGACAAACCCTAAACAAACACGATGAGACAAACCCTAAACAAACACGATGAGACAAACCCAAAACAAACACGATGAGACAAACCCAAAACAAACACGATGAGACAAACCCAAAACAAACACGATGAGACAAACCCAAAACAAACACGATGAGACAAACCCAAAACAAACACGATGAGACAAACCCTAAACAAACACGATGAGACAAACCCAAACAAACACGATGAGACAAACCCAAAACAAACACGATGAGACAAACCCAAAACAAACACGATGAGACAAACCCTAAAACAAACACGATGAGACAAACCCAAAACAAACACGATGAGACAAACCCAAAACAAACACGATGAGACAAACCCAAAACAAACACGATGAGACAAACCCTAAACAAACACGATGAGACAAACCCAAAACAAACACGATGAGACAAACCCAAAACAAACACGATGAGACAAACCCAAAACAAACACGATGAGACAAACCCAAAACAAACACGATGAGACAAACCCAAAACAAACACGATGAGGCAAACCCTAAACAAACACGATGAGTCAAACCCAAAACAAACACGATGAAACAAACCCAAAACAAACACGATGAGGCAAACCCAAAACAAACACGATGAAACAAACCCAAAACAAACACGATGAGACAAACCCTAAACAAACACGATGAGACAAACCCAAAACAAACACGATGAAACAAACCCTAAACAAACACAGTGAGACAAACCCAAAACAAACACGATGAGACAAACTCAAAACAAACACGATGAGACAAACCCTAAACAAACACGATGAGGCAAACCCAAAACAAACACGATGAGACAAACCCAAAACAAACACGATGAGGTAAACCCAAAACAAACACAGTGAGACAAACCCAAAACAAACACGATGAGGCAAACCCAAAACAAACACGATGAGACAAACCCTAAACAAACACGATGAGGCAAACCCTAAACAAACACGATGAGGCAAACCCAAAACAAACACGATGAGACAAACCCAAAACAAACACGATGAGACAAACCCAAAACAAACACGATGAGACAAACCCTAAACAAACACGATGAGACAAACCCTAAACAAACACGATGAGACAAACCCAAAACAAACACGATGAGACAAACCCTAAACAAACACGATGAGACAAACCCAAAACAAACACGATGAGACAAACACGGTGAGACAAACTCAAAACAAACACGGTGAAACAAACCCAAAACAAACACGGTGAGACAAACCCTAAACAAACACGATGAGACAAACCCAAAACAAACACGATGAGACAAACCCTAAACAAACACGATGAGACAAACCCAAAACAAACACGATGAGACAAACCCAAAACAAACACGATGAGACAAACCCAAAACAAACACGATGAGACAAACCCAAAACAAACACGATGAGACAAACCCAAAACAAACACGATGAGACAAACCCAAAACAAACACGATGAGACAAACCCAAAACAAACACGATGAGACAAACCCAAAACAAACACGATGAGACAAACCCAAAACAAACACGATGAGACAAACCCAAAACAAACACGATGAGACAAACCCAAAACAAACACGATGAGACAAACCCAAAACAAACACGATGAGACAAACCCAAAACAAACACGATGAGACAAACCCTAAACAAACACGATGAGACAAACCCAAAACAAACACGATGAGACAAACCCAAAACAAACACGATGAGACAAACCCAAAACAAACACGATGAAACAAACCCAAAACAAACACGATGAGACAAACCCAAAACAAACACGATGAAACAAACCCAAAACAAACACGATGAGACAAACCCTAAACAAACACGATGAGACAAACCCAAAACAAACACGATGAGACAAACCCTAAACAAACACGATGAGACAAACCCAAAACAAACACGATGAGACAAACCCAAAACAAACACGATGAGACAAACCCTAAACAAACACGATGAGACAAACCCAAAACAAACACGATGAGACAAACCCAAAACAAACACGATGAGACAAACCCTAAACAAACACGATGAGACAAACCCAAAACAAACACGATGAGACAAACCCAAAACAAACACGATGAGACAAACCCTAAACAAACACGATGAGACAAACCCAAAACAAACACGATGAAACAAACCCTAAACAAACACAGTGAGACAAACCCAAAACAAACACGATGAGACAAACCCAAAACAAACACGATGAGACAAACCCTAAACAAACACGATGAGACAAACCCAAAACAAACACGATGAGACAAACCCTAAACAAACACGGTGAGACAAACCCAAAACAAACACGATGAGGCAAACCCTAAACAAACACGATGAGACAAACCCTAAACAAACACGATGAGACAAACCCTAAACAAACACGATGAGACAAACCCTAAACAAACACAGTGAGACAAACCCTAAACAAACACGGTGAAACAAACACGATGAGACAAACCCTAAACAAACACGATGAGACAAACCCTAAACAAACACAGTGAGACAAACCCTAAACAAACACGATGAGACAAACCCAAAACAAACACGGTGAAACAAACCCTAAACAAACACGATGAGACAAACCCTAAACAAACACGGTGAGACAAACCCAAAACAAACACGGTGAGACAAACCCTAAACAAACACGGTGAGACAAACCCAAAACAAACACGATGAGACAAACCCAAAACAAACACGATGAAACAAACCCTAAACAAACACAGTGAGACAAACCCTAAACAAACACGATGAGACAAACCCAAAACAAACACGATGAGACAAACCCTAAACAAACACGATGAGACAAACCCTAAACAAACACGATGAGACAAACTCTAAACAAACACGATGAGACAAACCCTAAACAAACACGATGAGGCAAACCCTAAACAAACACGATGAGGCAAACCCTAAACAAACACGGTGAGACAAACCCAAAACAAGTAACGTGCTGATTTAAAGTCACCACGACTAGCAAATGCAATTTATTATTTTTCTCTTTACCTACTGACTCGTTCTCACCTCACCGAACACCCAACCCAAAGTGAGTGATCTGTGCATCTATACAGCTGTGCTGGGATTCAATTGCTAATTAATCATTCACTTTAATCCCAGCACATTAACTAATTTGTGCACGCCACGTGTTCATGTCCTAATACACATTTTATCTGCATGTGATGTGTAATCCTCGTTCCTAAATACAAATATACAGTTTAAATCACTCGTGCTACATAGCCCAATTTATACCCCATGCACCACTATATCCACACCAACAATAACACACCACATACAACATAAAACACAAAAATACGCACAGGTGCAGGGCACCATGCCACATGCCCCCACTCCCACACATGGAAAAGTTAGGAAAAACACTCAAGCTTCCCCTTTTAAACATGTTTCATTCTTCTATCTGCTTAGTGTACATGGAATGCCAGTTTCCATCCCAAATGAGGTGCCTATTTGTAATCATTTACTCAACGCTGATTAAAATATTGTTTGCTGATTCGGAACTGAGGGTGCTTAGTTAAATGTGCGCTTGGGGGCCGTGGGCGGGGGGAGGTTTGCTGTGGACACTGATTCTATGCAGGGTAAAAACCATTAAGATCTCCACTTCTTGATTAGACTATAAAAATGGGAATTGCGTTTGGACTGTGAAGCTGGAAAACCGCCTATCAGAAAAAACACAATCATGACACAGAAAATGCTCCAAAGGCTTAAGACATTGGCACCACCTGTGCCTGCCAGAGGGGCTCGTAATTGCCTGCTGTAAAGCTGCCACATGTGACAGCTGCTAAAAGTCAAGTGAAAGTCAGAGCAGGATTTTGCCCCCTGAGCCTCTAACCAGTGAGGAAGAAAAAATCTGCAAAAATAAAGTTCAGTTGAAGAGAGCGCTTCAGCTACCTAAGCATCTTGATGGAAGTGCATCAACCCTCTTAAGCATTCCTCGCTTGAATCAGAACTGAGCTGATGTCTCCTTCTGAAGAAGATTAAAGGCTTTCTTAAAGGTGTTCTATTGAGGATTAAACATCTTCTGTTCACGTTTAAAACTAAGAAGTCATTTATTGAGTGGAAAAACACTTTTTTCATATAAAGTAGTCTTTCTGTTATTTCATATTCGAGTATCGTGGTTTTTCATGGAGTTCTTACACAAATGCTTTTTTGGATAATGTACAATACTTGAAGCGAAGTGTGCAAATTTATTTATTAGGGGAAAAAAACTGTTTGGAGGAATCTCTGTGGATGTTCCATGAAGATAAATATCAAGTTTTTGAGTTTGTAATATTGATGTTGCTTCTACATTTGAAAGAAATCAAAGAGATGAACATCTTCACCTTCCTAATTATTGGGGGGGGGGGGGAGCTTTTGAACTGATAAGCCAATTTGCTAGAAAACCCATTTTGCACCAAATGTTAATCTGCTCTACACACTGACTTTTCAATCCGAAAAGGATGGGTCTAGGCACCACTGGTGTCTTAAGTATGATCTGATCTCCTGACTCAGTAATGCTTGAGAATCTCAAATGTGTCTCTTCTGGTGCACTAATGTACCCCAGTTTTATTCAGAAAACAACCTACCGGAAAATGAAGAGATGCTTCAGTTTCAGAAGAGGTAAGCCATACATAACATTACAACAGGCTGTACAGTGTAACAGTTGTGCTGTTCAAAGCAAGACAGGCGCCAAACTCAGACTTTGTTGCAAAGGAAGAAAGATACCTCTTAATTGAACAGCTAATAATTCTGTAGATGTGTGAAAGCAAAAAGCAATAATTAGACATCTGTGTGGGCCAGTTGTTAGAGCAGTCTGAACGGTGTGATTGTGGGTTGATTTGTAAGCTGTCAAAACCATCCTTCTTGGTTTCTAGATTGTGGAGCCAAAAGTCAGTCAGATGAAAGAACATGATTATCTACAGTATGACTGGAATGCTATGCTTTGTTATGCTCATATGGAAAATATAACCAAATACCAAAAATCACAAATAAGTTACATTTGAGTAATGGACTATATTGTTGGCAGGAAAATAATACACCACAGTATTTTTTTTACCACAGTTACATTTGTATGGTTAATTGGTTTTAATGGCATCACAGCACACCCTTTTAATGGGCAGTTTGATAAGTGACCGTGGTAAAGTGGTTTGCAGTGTGCAGGTGCAGGAGTGATGCAGTGATCAATAACAGACAGACAATGATAATCCAGGTGCAAGGGTATTTTATTTGTAATCCAAAGTCTGATCACAAACAGTGAATAATAATGAATGGTAGTACACAAAGCTGTGTACTAATCAGTTTAACCCAGGAGTTCAGTCCCAAAACAATAAACATAGTCTTTAATACACCCACAATATACAAAGGTCACCAGTCCAAAGTGAGTGCTGTAGTGCTCGTGGTGCAAATAAAATTTATCGTGAAACAAAGTGTAGTGTTGTCCAGGTTTTGTGCTGGCCTGTAGCGACAGCTCTGGATTGTGTTAGCCGTCTGAATAACAAACAAGTACAATTAGACACGAGAAAAACAAAAAAAACACTCATGATTCACAATACGGTATTCCTTCCGGTTAGTGTTAACCCTAACAAAGGAACAGATCACCTCACTACGTCCCCTTTTATACTGTCAATCATGACCCCTTGGTTAACGATGGCAACCACTCCTCCAATCCGCGGCTGCCACATCGTTTCCCTTCTGGACTGATGATTTAGTGTACAGTAGCTCCGCACCCTTTCTAGATGGCCGACTTCCGCCTAACCCTGGGAATGAATTGTCTGGCCATCCAGTCCAGGGCACTCTGTTCCCTTTACACAGCGCCCTCACAGGTCGGGAGGGATTCCCTATACTAGTGATACATGCAATATTTCTACAGTAAATACAGTACCGGTGTTGTTCAAACTATAAACAACTTCTCAGTCTAACTTCCGTTTCTGTCTCTCCCTTTTGATACAGTATCTGAACTGAAGAAAAGCTGCACTGGTACTTTTTAACACAGACATCTTATTCAGCATTTGTTTTATAACTAAATAAATATCAGGCCTGTTACGTGGTTATCTTTCCTAATGTATTTACTTTTTTGCTGCGAGAGGAGCTGCGGCTTTCTCCGGGAGATGAAATGCTTCAGCTTCACTTCAGCCGCGCTCCGGCAACCGAACCTGGGGCGATCCCATTCCCTCTTCCCCTCTCACAACCTGCTCTCCTTCTCACACTTGGTTTGCTTGTCTGTCGCTTCAAAATTAACTCCCGGCTGCCGTTTAGCCAGGCTAAAATGATCCATGAGTGGGAATGTTACATTTTTTTTTTGCTAAAATATAGCGTTGATTACTGCTTTATGCATGGATAATTCACTGAAAGTTATATTTTTGCTTCACTATATGTGCATTATAGAGAGGGAGTTATTTTATTTTGTATTTTAGTCAGATGTGTGATGTTATGTGTTCCCACCCCCCCGTTTATAACGTTCTTCTGTTACAATGCTCATATTGTGTGTCCCCCGAGACCCGTGTTATTGCGAGGGAGCAATGTATATTGTTTTTTGTTTGCTTTCTAACCTCTGTGCCCTGGCTTACAGTCTGCCAGTGTAGAAGTGCCAGGGCTGACACTGAAAAATGAAACCAAAAGAGACAAAGTAACAGCTGCCAATTAGCTCACACACTCAGGTTGCCATGGAAACCATAATGTCGAAGCATAATGATTTCCATTACATGAGAGTAGGTGTTAAAACTTCATGCTGATATTGGACTCAGCTCTTGCCAAGATAAGCACCAACTAAGACATAGCTTCTTTTTCTGTAAACTAATGTGATCCATCTGCGTTTCCTTCCATCTGATGATGTAGATATCCTTCTGCCTGGTGTTGATGGCTGAAGTGTAATGCTGGCTCCAGGGATCAGCCTATTTTGCCTCCCTGGCGCATCAGCAAACACAACGGCAGCAATGCCGGCTCCAGGGATCAACCACAGTGCGACCTCCCTAGCACATCAGCATGACAACTGTGTGGACTGAGATGAATAGGGTACTTCTCTGGGGTCTTCAGGTGGGCACCTTCCATCCTTGTTGTTTTGTCTACTAGCCCACGACACCTTAAGAGGGCTCGACAGTGATTCTGTTGTCCCAGCATCACCCCCTCCGTACCCCACTCAGCTAAGCCCAGCTTACTTACCTTCCTTTACATCAACAGTTTTTTTTATTTTTACTGTGCTTGAGGTCCCCAACCAGAATCTTTCTGTCTCAACCAGAGCCAGTTGCTGCTTCAGATAAGTTCTTCACTATGCGTCGCAGCTCTTGACCACTGAATCCGATGTCTCTGAGAAACCGGGTTGTGGAGTGTGCCACAAATCCTTGACAATCCACCTCCACTGGGTAAACCCGGACTCTGCATCCTCGCTGTTCCGCTTCAGTGGCTAGTTGAGCGTACCGAAGTTTCTTCTTTTTTCGTATGCCTCATCCACAGCATCCTCCCATGGCACTGTTAACTCTTCCAGGTGAACAAGACGTGCTGATCCAGACCACAAGACAATATCAGGTCAAAGGTTAGTGGTGGCAATCTCAGGTGGGAAAATAAGCCGTCCAACATCTGCCAGCATTTTCCAGTCTCTAGCAGCTTCCAGTTGTCCTAGACGAGTTTTGGTTTTAATACCTTTTCTTGGAGGTTACTCCCCTGGACAGAGGAATGTTGTTCTTCGTGTATCATATATTGCTGGCATTGGTGGCAACCTGTTGGTCATGCTCTGCTTGTCTTCCAATGCTAAAGCCTAACATCGCAGCACCTGGCCATGACGCCAAGTAAACCGTCCTTGGCAAAGACCCATCTTACATCCTGTCAAAATGTGTCTTAATGTAGCTTGCGATGAACACAAAGGACACCACGGATCCTCTCCTACCCATAGATTAAGGTTGTGTGGTGATGGGAGAACATCATCTGTTGACCTGATGAGGAAACTGATCCTGCTCTGTTCCATTGTCCATAGGTCTTGCCAGCCGATCTCGCGTTGTTCCACACTCTCCCATCTCATCCATTCTCCCTGCTCGGCCTGGGAAACAGCCTTTACGCACCTCATCCCCTCCTCCTGCTTTTGCTCCTCGTTGACTACCAGCTTCCTCCGTTGAGCTGGGGCTGCTTTGTGCCATGTAGGAGGGGCTGAACTGAGACCAAGGCCTCCTCTTCCATGCTGTACTTACCCCATGGTATCACTGATATGAAGGGCAGCCTTAAATAGTGTGCAGTGCCACGGTTGAGATCAATTAAGAAGTTGTTATAGCAACAGAACCAACCTGCATGTTATAAAGATGGTTCTGTTGTGTAGGAGTCTACCGTACTGTATTATTAATAAGCCAACCACGAAAGGAGGTGTGGTTTTCCTGGTGCTTACAGTATGTACAGTAAAATAACACAGTCTGGCTTTTCTTTACAATGATTTAACACCAGTATTTATGTATTGTATAATGAGCAGTTCCATAGCTCTTTAGCAGGATGAAATAAGTGATCTGCTTAGTGCTCTTGAGGGAATGCATTTGTATGCTTTGCACATAAAGCTTTCTACAGTATATTAAAAGGCTGGAATGAAGATCCTAGGCTTCCAGTTTAACAAAAAATTGGACAGTTTTTATTTTTTTACTGTCTCCTTTCAGTACCTCTTTATGGTGGGTATTATTGCAAATACTCAAACACTGTTTTTTCTTTTTTTTTTTTTCCACCCAAGTTCAGGTGCTGGTCTTCAGTTCCATTTCCCTGTCATAGACATATGCAATGTAGGCGAGACCAGCCAGAGTCTAGTGATCTAATGTGGATCCTTTTGTTTTTATTGGCAATGCACTTCTCAATTACATATATGTATGCTAAAATAAATCTGAACTCGTTGTGAAGATAAAAATAACAACACTCAATTATGTAGGAAGAAGCAATCAGAACATTTTAAACACGTCATTGGAATTTGAAGCGACTTCATCTTTCAAATCCTCCTCAGGCGCTGTAAAAATGACAAAAAAGCAGAACCTTCATTTTTTCCCCCGTTTTCCAGATCAATGTGCTGTTTATGCTTTTTTTTCTTCTTGATTGGCTTTTAATACACTGTAGTATTGCATCGATTCACAAAACAAATGTTGCGGCTAAAATGACTGTAATTTGAACAAGTCATGATTTTTCGTTCCATGCGTCATTTAGAGGCTGGGTATGAGAATTCGTTTTAATGTAAAATTCAATTTTCCTCTGAAAGGGAAAGACAAATGTCTGTTGTGAATGATTTTAAAAGATCAATATATAAACAAAGCCCAGGGGAGTAGGCCACTTAGACGGCCAAGACAGCAAGACATTTTTCTCTCCATGTTATATACACAGTGTAGATACAATAGCATATGGATATTACATTCTTATTCTTAATGTTAAATTCACAATGTAAAAGTGTGGCAGCAGATACTTCAGGAGCAATATACTAAAGATGATCATTAATAATCTGACAAGATATTAAACTTGATTTAGATTAATAAGCCTCCTTACAAAGGAGCTGCCTCACAGGTAAATGCACGAAAGTAGGTTTTGTTTGTTTGTTTGTTTGTTTATTGTTTTGTTTTCTGCATTCTTTTCAACAGGTATTTTTGGTCAGAAGCTGGAGGAGACAGTTCGATTTGAGAGGAGATTTGGGAACAAGATGGCTCCCATGCTGGTGGAGCAGTGTGTGGATTTCATTCGACTGAGAGGACTCAAGGAAGAGGGGCTCTTCAGGCTGCCTGGACAAGCCAACTTGGTCAAGGAATTACAGGATGCCTTTGACTGTGGGGAGAAGCCATCATTTGACAGGTAATTTTAATGGTGATAAATACCCCTATAGGCTCTATATTAATTTCAACACTGCAGACCTTTAAAGAGGTTAAGAAATAAATAATGCCATTCAACACAACAAACAAGTTACCCCCTGCAGTATATATGTTTTGTATGACTTATTTCCATATAAGACTCTGAATCTGAATTAGTTAGTGTTGTCTTTTGGCAATGGTACACCGTGCTATGTAAATAGAGCTAGCAAAATAATAAAATGAATACACAAAGAAAGACGCACATACTCTTTTTTTTAACTCTCATACTCTTTATATTGTTCTATATACTGTATTTAAGTCACAATTTATGGTTGAGCATTGAAGTTATATGTTAACCATATCTGTGTAACCTATCAAGCAATTTTGTCGCATGTTTAGTTTTACATTTCCATGTACGGTTGAGATTGTGTCTCATGTGAACAACAGCGTACTGCAGTTCTCCATGCTCTCTGAGCACAGGCCTTTCAAAACGAATTGAAATAAAGTAAAATAAACTTGCTTTTAAATATGTGAAATAATTAGAACGGACACAGTGCAGATCATGAAGAATCAGTGGGATGCCACAAAATTGAACTGTTTTGTTAAAAGTTTTATTGCCATGCATGATTAAGCAATCAGAACCACACTAGGAAACAAACCGGCCAAGTTCCTAGCTCAGCAGTGCCTTGAGAATGGAGGCAAAAATCACCCTAATTAGAGAGGGAGTTGAAATGTCCCTTTACTTCAGTGTAAGAAAGGGAATCTGCAGGCGCATTTAGTTTGTGCTGAAGATGTCTAGACAACTTTACAGAACAACTGTACAATGCAATTTTTAGTGCACTGCATTTAATTTGGCTGGCGACTGGGTGGTGCAGGTGGTAAGCATGCTGCCTCAATACACTTAGGGCCCAATTCTGAAAAGCTTCGCATTTCCAATTTGTAGTTCAGTGTTGCACCAGAACAGAAAGCTAACTTCTTCTCATTATATAGCACACAACTGTTTGTTTGTGCCAGTCAGGGATTATCCTACAGCAGGGAGACTGCATGACGCACATAGTTAATTATTTTGGCCAGTTTACTGGATATAGGGTTTTGATTTGCAACACAGACTGCTTTAAAATTAAAAGTGTTAAAATGCTAGAACACGCAAGACACAGATATTGAAGTTCTGCAGGGATAGAGACACGAGGGAGCAACACACACGGCAGTCAACGAGCTTTGGGATTTATGTAAAAAAGGAGACAGACTCTATAACTCATCAGAGGCAAAGCCACAAGTGAGTTATGTGGTCAGTCTTCCTTGCAAGTGAATAACAAATGACATCTCCAACTGGCTGTCAAATAGCATTCTATAAATCACCTACAAATGTGCTAGATAGGTGACAGGTGTTCGACTAAGGGCACCAAGAATGATGTAGGGAGGAGTGCTGATCTCCTGTGCAATTTGTGTCACATAATTTAACTTAGCACACAACATTTGAATATTAAACAGAAGGAAGGTAGGCACCATCTTATGGAACATATGAAGTTGGACCACGAATTACTGTTGTCAGGTGCTTCAGAATGTGTGCATTTCTCACTGTATCCATTAAAGGGCTGTCAGAGACTAGGCCAAGGTTTAGCCCTGGAGACCACAAAATGGATGTGGGCCTAGAGCTAGAGGTTTTACAAAGTCTTAATATCCTGCCTTGTTCTGTAAGTGTGGTGCAGTTAATAGCCTCACCCTGTGCCACACAGGGTACATTTATTGCTCTGTCTTTAGTGATAGGCTTTGTAATGAGTTTTGACAGCCTTATCTCTCGCTCATTGCAGTATCACAAAAAGAGTTCCTATTGGTATGCCAAAAACAAAAAACAACAGAAATACTGCTTCGACTGAAAGGGATAGCATTCTGTTAATGTACGATATCGTTGGATGTCATTTGACATTTAAATGATATGCCTGGCTCAAAGGTAGGTTTACCTTAAGCTAGTTGTGGCCTGTATTGTAACAACCTAAAGGTAGCAGCAGTGACGAAGACAATAAAAACACTGTCACTGTCATAATAATCTGGTATTATGCTGGAGACTAATTGTTTCAGAAATAAAATAAACACCTCAACAGGTATTCCTATTCATTTCTTCAAGTGTTCTTACATACAACTATGACCTGAGAAAATGAGCAAAATCAAAGCTTTTTACTTTAAACTGTTATTAACACATTTTTGTCTGGAAGAAAAAAAACACCAATTACAATTCTAAAACTGGTTTAAAAAATAAATAAATAAAGTCATCAAAAATGTTGGAGTTGTTTATTTCTGGTTTGATAAATTGGGTGCATTTGTCCTTGTGCTGACTTTCAGAATCCAGCCCAGTGTGTCACAATGTCCAGGTCACAGCGTTTATGCAGATTTGTGTGTGGAAATCAGCCTTTCTAACCATGTACAATAGGAACAGAGTCAGCTGGATATAAATCGCCCTGCGCATTTTCTATTTGCTTTATTGCCAGGTTATGGGGGGAGAGAGGTGAGCTCATAGGACATTTGCAGTTTTCCTTACAGAACAATAGTGAGGCTAATAGACTTTTCCTGAAGCAAATTCCCTGTCTTGTGTTAGGTTTTATTATTTAACATTTCCTCCTTTTGAAAGTGCTTCAGCAAAAAGAGCCTCAGAAGCAGAAAGCCACCCCGTTTGAATGCATTAAGTTGTAGCTGCAGCGTGATTCAAAGCTTGTCAGAGATTATGGGTTTCTACCTGATGATGTCAAATTTGATAAGGGGACAGAGGCGTGAGATATAGATAGTCAGAAGTGAAAGACTAGCGCATTGAAAAGATTGCTAATATGTAACCATACCCATGGAAGAATCTAACTTAAGGTTGTGTGTTGTTGACCTTGACACCTACTTGGACAAATACTTACATTTTAAATAGCACTTGAACCACAGTAGATGTATTCTCCCAAGTTAGTTGCCAGGACCTTGACCAGTAATATTCATGAATCAGGACACCATTTCACTGATTTGGTTACTTAGTGATTAAACAGTTGAATTTATTTATAATTGTTGATTTTATATATATATATATATATATATATATATATATATATATATATATATATATATAGAGAGAGAGAGAGAGAGAGAGAGAGAGAGAGAGAGAGAGAGAGAGAGAGAGAGATTTTTTGGTCTATTGTAAATAATACTATAATGCCATGTTTACTGTTGATAAAATAGGCTTTGTAAAATCTATTTCTCTTACATGTCCTCTTCTCTTCAGCAATACAGATGTGCACACAGTTGCCTCCTTGCTCAAGCTATATTTAAGAGAGCTTCCAGAGCCAGTCATTCCTTTCGCAAAATATGAAGAATTTCTGACCTGCACTAAACTTCTCACCAAGGATGAAGAAACTGTAAGTGTTCAACTACTTGTTGTTGGTGTAAGATGTATGGCTTAGCTAGAAGAGGAAAAAAAATACTTCACTGCTAAATAAACTGCAGATATATATATATATATATATATATATATATATATATATATATATATATATATATATATATATATATATATATATATACATTATGTTTTAGTCACACCACTATATAATTTACATACTGCCTAGAAAATCAATGTATACACCAGATATGAGAGTATTTATCAATGGCATGTGCTTACAGGGCCATGTGCTGTTGAATTGAATATAAGAGGATTAAGTACTAATAGGTTTTACACAACTACCTGTGTTAGTTTTCCTTGTGTTTCTCAGACATTATGCCAAGAAGCAGATGTTCTAAAAGATTCTATCAGAATCCCAGTAAAGCCATTTAAGTTGTGCCCAAAATAAGCCTATTGGGCTAAGTTTGAAATGCAATAATGTCAGTGGAGGCAAAAATGGTCAAAGACAAAATACTAAAAACTCCCTTAGGAAACAAACCCAACTGAAACAGTCTACCAGCTGTAGAGTAAAAAAACAACAGGGAGCCATCTTTGCTGGCTGATACACAATGTGAAGGGGTGGGTTGTAAAAATAAAGTTATGAGTCCATATTGGAGTACCAGCATTACTTAAAAGAATAACAAGAATGGTTTAAAAATGTATTTATCTTTTGAATCAGGGGATGAAGGATCTGATTAAGCAAGTAAAGAGCCTGCCTCCAGTCAATTACAACTTACTTCAGTACACCTGCAGGTAGGGTTTGTTTATAAAATATATCTAGTGTTTATTAAGAAAGGTTTCTTTTGTTCTGGGGTGTTTGTTCCCACATCTCTTTTGAAGGTAAATAACAATATTCCATCGCTTTTTATTACTATTACTATTATTATTATTATTATTATTATTATTAGTAGTAGTAGTAGTAGTAGTAGTAGTAGTAGTATAATACATGGTGAATGATAGTTTTCCTATAAACTTTGTTCTTATTATACACAGTGGTAGCGCGAGACCCTTGTATAATAAGATTGCCCTGAATAATAAGGCTGATGATAAAACTGCTAACCTGAACACAAACTCTACCACCAGTACGTGAACACAACAAAACACTGTCAATACCAAAACAGACAACAATGGGCTGCAGGTTTAAAGCTTTATCTGCAGAAGACAGGGAGAAATTTGTGGAAGAACAGAATGATGCAAGTACTCTTTGAAAAACAATAAACAACATAAATTTCATAAGAGATTACCTCAGCCACATGCCTTCCATGTGATGTTAGGCAGTGTAGACGGATGGCCTTCCCAAAGCAGAGGCTCTTGAATGATGAGGAAATCATCCTCTACTCCACCCTCTGAAACAGTGGTGGACGACTGAAATTAATAGAAGGCCGTAAACAGCCCTGAGGGCCACCAGACTGAACAACACATCCAAATGCCAGAAACTGCCAATTATAATACATAGATAAAGAAATAATCAAAAATGCATTCACTGACTAAAATTGCGATGTTGAACAACAAATACAGTATAATTAAAAGTAATTAACGTGCAGTTCTTAACATAATTGTGAGTTTTGGGAGACCATAGTTTCAATCAGCTTTTTGAAGTCTGAGTAGCTCAGCAGAGAGATTTCCATCAGTCAGTCTTTTGCTAATTTTTCGCTTATTTATTCCACTGCCCTCACCACTTTTTGAAGCAGCTGGTGTGTTTGACTCTTCGACACCCTTTCCACTTACTCTTGTCACAAATGTATCAATTTTAAACTCTCTTTGATATCGCTAACTCAAACCTTCTCTTCCCAATTTCACTGCAGTAAAAGTGTAGCACAACTTAAACTTACTAACAACCACCTCCTAGCAAAACGGCAGTCGTTCTTGCAGTTTTAAAGATAACCAATGTTTTTTCTAAAAATACAGTATCTTCAAGCGTTAACCTTCTTACAAAATCATTGCTTTTTTGGATTAATTATATTTTAATAACAAGCAATACATATTTACAAAATGTAGTTGCCGACCACTGCTCTAAAACAACCAAGCGAATGTTCTACTCCGATTCATAGTATTAATACATGTAGTTTTCCCTCCCACATTTTGTTTTAAATAAAATTAAAAATGAATTGTTAAAAAATACTTGTTTTACATTTTTTTAAATTCTGTTTTCCACTGTTTTTCTCAACAATTTTTCTTCAATGTGTAAAAATAAACACTTTTAATTCTGCAGTTTATGTCTATGATGTCACCATGCATTATAACAAATAGTATACACCAAACTGTACATATAAGGCAGTAATTCTATCTCTGGTTTCTGATAACAGCATCTCATGAATTATATGACACCAGAAAACCCTTGATAGAATTACACAGCTGGGTATACATTATTCCTTAATAAAAATAATAAAAATTCTGATGGAAGCAGTTTGAATCCAAGAGCTAAACAGATTTTAAGATTCCCAGAAGAAACAAACGATACTTGATGGTGTTTTTAAGTGCCAGGTGTGTTGTGTTCTAATCTAAAAACAAAACTTTTCTTGTTAGATTGCATCTTGTTTATATTTGTCAGCTCAAGTTGGCTTACTATAGAAAATAATAATAGATGTATGCATTTCCAGATTTAGATACAAAAATAACGATGAGGTACTTTCAGAATAACAAGGCGCTACTGGCAGTCAGAATATACTGAACACAAAGAAACCATGTACATTTTCAAGATGTCATCATTACACATATCTTGATACACAGAACCCTCTTTCGGTCTACATATCCTGTATATAATGCGTTGCATATGTCTTTTCCCTGTAGATTCCTGGATGAGGTCCAGTCCTATTCAGGTGTTAACAAGATGAGTGTTCAGAACCTGGCCACTGTCTTTGGTCCAAACATTCTACGTCCTAAAATGGAGGACCCTATGACAATCATGGAAGGTATTTCATTTATCTGCACTACCGATCTTTTTACAGGACCGTAGCCTCTGCGTACAGATTAGTCCGTTGAGATTAGGCCAGATTAGGCTATATAAATTAGCACATGTGATATGTATAACTGTAAGTGTGATTGGCCAGCATTCATGTACTGAGGGACCAATGCTGAACACAAGCTGTCAAATGCCAATAGAAGTCCAAAGCAGGTGTGACTTGACTTTTGGCAAACGACAACTGTCAATTTTTTTAATACATGTCGTGTCTCATCGGACCTTTACCAGAAAAAAAATCAACACCTCTGTACTTGAGTAAATAAAGAATGTCCTGGTTATCTTAATGTCCTTGATTCCGGAATGTGATCTTTTGGTTCTATAGCAAGATTGTTGCTACTGGAGACCACAACACTCTCATTGATAATTCCACAGTTTATACATTTATCTTAGTGATTGTGTTCATTAGCAGAAAGCTAACACTGAGCATATAAAATGGTCCTATTCAAGACTCACTTTCACGGTTTGTAATGACATTCAGACCAATAGATTGGAATGTAAACAAGGAGCTGCCCAATATAAATATATCATGCTGAGGACATTAATGGGGCTTCTAAATATAGCATACAATAATGGTCGTGGCTAAGTAGACTTTATGCAGCAAATGAATGATTTCTTAATGAATTCTGTTTGTAAACTCTTTAACTGTTCTGGATTTAGAACATTTATTTAGAAAGCTGTATTAGTATTATTGTAAATAGTATTGTAAATAACTGTAAATATTATTATAAATACATTATATTGAATATGAGAGCAATAACAATTAAGCCCTAAAACACATAGGGGTAGATGTACTAAAGTGTTGCGTCTGTTGCAATCATTGCAAACCACATGCAAACCAGCTGGAAGTGTAGCGTGAAATGTACTAAACAAACGCAACGCTGTTAGCATCATTTTAACAAATGCTTTGCAGCCGCAGTTTTTATTTGTGCTTTAGCCTTAAATGAATATGTAATTCTGGGCGTTCCTGCAGAAATTCGCAAAAACAGAGATAGTGCAAATGAGGGATCAAAAATATTATAATGAGATGTACTAAAGCTGCGGGCAATTGTGACACTTACAATTGCATCAATTTGTTAAGAACTTTTAAAGCATGTTTTAAACAGTCGCAATTGTTGCTGGCATTTCCCAGTCAGCTTTTTCTCTTGTGTTGCCAGTTGTGCCCAATGTATGTTTGAGACGAACACCCAAGTATCTAATTTTCCACTAAAATCAGGGTGTACTTGCAAGCCTTGAAAACAAATTTCTATGGCATTTCTGGTTTACATCTACCCCATAATTTAAATTACACCAGTATTTAAATGTACAATATGACCCTTCAACTCACTTCTCTTCATTGGTACTGTATCTGTAGTCCTCTTTTAACTTTGTGGGATATAATATAATTACATTTATAAAACATGTTTTCATGATAAACATTCTAGAGCTAACACTGATTCTGTTGCAGGTACAGTGCTGGTGCAGCAGCTAATGTCTGTACTGATCGGAAAGCATGACCAGGTGTTCCCCAAAGAAGAGGAGAATCAAACTGCACTAGAGGTCTGCAACAACAACAATGCAACCCAAACCAAACTAACGACTGGCCAGCTTCAGAACAAAGAGAACAACAACACAAAGGAGAACTCTGTCAGGCAGTGCTCCTGGGAGAAACCTGAATCTCCACAAAGAAACAGTGCGGACAACATTTCCCCAACCTCCTTGGGAGGCAACAGGTCAGGCAGCCCACGGAACAGCCTGACAGGAAAATTCGATATAACAAGAAGCCCCCCTCTCATGGTAAAAAAGAATCCAGCCTTTAACAAAGGCAGTGGTATAGTGACCAATGGGTCCTTCAGCAGCTCGGCAGAAGTTCAGGAGAAGAGTCAGACCCTGCCTAACGGTAGCCTGCAGGCCAGGAGGACATTGTCATTGAAAGGCTCAGGGACTAAAATGGGCACCGGCAGTGTGCCAAATGGAGGAGTGAGAATGGGCCTTTCGAGCACTGATGTAATGAGCGGCACCCTAAATGGTCGTAATGGTATATGGATGCCCAATGGGTATGTCACAATGAGGGACAATAAACAAAAGGACTCTGTTAATGAGCCATCGACGCAGCAGAACAGACTGTCCACCTACGACAATGTTCAGCAGCAGTCCTCCGTGGTGAACTGTGATGACAAGCAGAGCGTGGACAGTGCCACATGGTCCACCTCATCTTGCGAAATCTCATTACCGGACAACTCCAACTCCTGTCGTTCTTCCACAACCACCTGCCCTGAGCAGGACTTCTTTGGTGGGAATTACGAGGATCCAATCTTAGACGGACCTTCACAAGATGACCTGTCTCAGGCTGTTGAGTTTGATGCCAAGTTTGACCGGCGGAGTGGAGGAGGCCGCAGCAGTCGGGCCACAAGCAGCAGTGACAACAGTGAAACGTTTGTAGTGAACACGACCAGCAACCACAGTGCCCTGCATAGTCTCGTAGCCAGCTTAAAGCAGGAAATGGCGAAGCAGAAGACAGAGTTCGAGTCAAGAATAAAGAGGTATGATGTTTGAAAATGCTACATATATCTTTATTTTACTAAACTGGATTCCCTTAACAATGTTTTACACTGACGATGTATGCACATGAAATAAATGTTTGATGATGTGAATTCTTTATTTAAGAGACCTAGCCAATGAAAGGTTTTAGTTCCCTTGAACAAAATAAATCATAGTATAGTTATATCGTAATTCGTGTGGCTGGTTGCTTGCAGTTGACGTTTAGCAACTCAACTGTTCTTTTCAAAAATATCATTGCCAGGATAGTAATATAGAAAAGACCTTGAACTGTACTGTATTTTACTGCTGTACTCCACTGTAATCCATGGCATATACACAAAGTAATAATGTATTGACAGCTGAACCAAACCTGTGAACTCTCTAGCTGCTACCAACTACAGGGGTAGGCATTAACTGAATATATATTCGTAGCAGAATGTAGGAGCATTATTCTGCCCTAAAGGGGTGCGTTATCCCCACCAAGCTCCAAACACTACTGCCTGATATTTCTTGGAGGTCTCCCTCCTAATTATTGTCCTTCCGTAGCATCTGAGACAAGACAAGATCTGAATCAAAGATCGTATAGCTGCAGGGTGGCTGTCAGAAAATCCAGGCTCAGCACTAGTGAATACCTCCTTGTGATTAAATGTTCATACACCTCTAAGTGACAGGTTTACTAATTCCACTGTAGGAACAAGTTTGTTTTTAGTCTTGACTGACAAGGCATGCCTAATTTTGTTCCCTTGATCCAAGAAAATGTCTCCCTGAATCTTTCCTCAAAGAAAATATCTACTATAAAAGGATTGTTTTTCATTACTACACATTTCAGCCACACTTCCAGATTTGATCTCACCTTGACGTTGTAGACTTTATATTTGAATTTTTAAATCGCTCTTTATTATTTCAATGATAAGCCATCTGATAATGCCTGTCAACTTTCTTAAATTTGTAAAGTCAAAAGACAATGCTAAGACATGCAATTTTGTTGAGCAGTAATTCATGTTCTGTGTTTTTTCATAGCCTGGAACAGAGGAACTTTGAACTAGAAACAGAAATGGTATCGCTACACGATGAACTGGATCAGGAGAGGAAGAAGTACACAATGGTAGAAATAAAAATGAGGAATGCTGAACGGGCCAAGGAAGACGCCGAAAAGAGAAATGAAATGCTGCAAAAGGAAATGGAGCAGTTTTTTTCCACGTTTGGGGAACTGACAGTCGATCCTCGGAGACCTGAGAGAGGCAATACTATATGGATCCAGTGAACCATGGACAATACAGGGCCAGAGGCCTTCAGAGAAGACTGTTGCTCTGAGGGTGGGGTATCAGGTGGCTGGTCACCTGACTGAGGCTAGAACTCAATGTCATGAACCTAGAAGGAAAACCAAGGTGGATTTCTTGCCAGTATTTTTATTGTGTACTTACCAAATATATAATCTATAAAGTCCTTCTATGTTACTGTTAAGTGTTATAGCTGGTTGTGCATATAGCTAAAAAAAAAGAACTATGTCAACAAAAAATTATGCATCTGGTATAAGGAATATTTTAATGCAAGTGTTGTGGTTAAACTGATAATTCATATTGTTGTGTTGCATTTAAGCTTTACATCAAGGATTTTCCTTGCACTTAACATTAATTCTTATTATTATTTGCATTGTGGTACTGTCAGCCTTTTTTTCAGTCCTATTCTGGGTTTTATTCAGAAGAAAAGTGGAAACAATAATTGTGGCTATGCATTATGTGCCATCAGGCTTGTCCATGACCAAAAAAAAGAAAAATATTTTCTAAAATATAATAGATGCATTACCTTTGCTTCCTTTGTCTTTATATTACATTCTGTAGATTTACTTCCACAAGTTTATAAAGGGACGGATTCGGAATGCCAAAATGGAATACAGCATTTAGTGGTGACCATGTGTTAAAAACTTAGTAACTGCTCAACCGCTAACATTTTAAAGTAAATTGATAGTAATAGTAATCAAACAACCTTTGCACATTGGGAGCCACTATCCATTTGACAATAAGCTAGTTTGTCATGATAAACCAAATTCCAACAAACACGTTATAAAATACCGGTTGAGAGATGTCATCAAAGGTGTTGTAAATTTGGGGGTCTGACTGCACCTTGTATTAAAAACTTTTAACGATAGCTAATATTTAGTAGTAAATTAATATTAATCTTCCCGGCGTTCAAACAACCTTTCCACTACAAGAGCCGCTATCTAATTGTCAAGAAGCTGTTTGTAATGATTAATCAATCAGCACACAGCCACAGTGAAAGCATGGCTGGTCTGTATGAAAGCGCCATCAAATGAAGTCAGACAGACAGGTGACTCATAGGCATTTGGGCTGGCAAATAGGAGCTACCTGTCCATCATCAGATCTCAGTCTACTCTTTGATCTACACTCATGTGTCAACAAATTGTTTTACTTGGTGTTGTATCCATGATACAATTTTTTTTTTTTTTAAATCCATTCTCATTCGAACCTTAAAAACACACACATCAGTTTCCAATTTCAAAGTTTTCCTTTATTTTCAGTCACATACATATATTTATTTTTACATACATGGTACCTTTAAAATGTTGAGTGCCTGATCAGTTATTATTATTATTATTTTTTTTAAATTCAGACCTATCCTGGAGCTGGAGATTGAAAAACGGGCATACTTACAAAGCACTGCAGTAGGAACCTGATACAGAAATTCAATCTTACATCTTAACAAAATGGTTCACAAACAGTAGAGAAAAAAAGAAACACCACCTGATTTTGTATTTGTCTTTTGAATTAGACATGACACAAGTTTCTAAACATTTAATTGTATCTATAGTAGCAGCAGCCACCCTTGCCCCTATTGGAGTGAATTGTTTATTGCATTGTATTTTATATGAGAAAAAACATGTCCACTGACTGACAAGTCCATTGATAGCACTGCCAGTATTGATGACTGCTTACTAAACATACAGCCCCTTAACATTAAATGTGTTGAATTAAAAACTATTTAGTTTAGATTTAAAACAGGATAGGTGGTAAACCTATGAGAAAACATGATTTGTATAATATAATATTATACAATTTAATATAATATAATATCATACAATTATGGAAGCAGTAGTTCTTGGGTGTTCCTGACACATCTTTTTCTCTAATGGACTCGCCAAGCATAATAATCTGCAATGAGGTATAATATTTTAAACATGTTCAAAAGTATGTTTGTATGAATAGCCTAAGCTTGGATTTGTTTTAAAAAGTCTGTAGTGAATATGGATGGGGCACCTATGATAACCCCAGCACCAAGCTTACCTACAGTATTATACTTGTTACAGGTAATCCAAAAGGATTGACTATTTTCAAAAAGAACTTCAATGTCTTTTTTAGTATCAGAAGATTTGAAAACCTTGCAGTGTTATCATTATGAAATATGGGCCCTGTATGCTCCAGGTTTTGTTTTAGTGTAGATTTCCAAAATAAGGTAAAATAAAAATGTGATTCTAAGGCAGCATGAACAGGAACTTGAGTTTTAAAGTTCCAATACAAAATTTACTACAGCACATCTAGTCAACAATGACATTCTTACCAACATGTCCATCTGTAATATACTTTACAGTTTGGTTTAATTACTTTAGGGGTCTGAGATATGATCAGTCCTGAATGATTAACAGCTACAAAACTCAGCACCTTGGAATAAACACAACAGTTTAAAATCCCTTTCCATCCAAATGAAATGGCCTGACAGCTCCATAAACTTCTGAGTGACCCTTTTTATGTTTTTGTTCCTACAAATCATACATTCACATATGGTACATCTTTATATCAGTTTTGTTTGGCAAAGGGTATAAGAAGGTACATATTACTGAAATGCATATATATATATATATATATATATATATATATATATATATATATATATATATATATATATATATATATAGGGCCAGCAGTATATTCAGTAACTAGGCAAGTACCAGCTACAATCATGATTTGGGAATACTGTGCATGCAAAATTGATTGCTAGGTTTCAAAGTATGGTGATCTCTGGAATGCATACAGTGTTAAACTCTACAAAAAATACCCTTTCAATTGATAGAGAAACACTCAACTCTCACACCTAAGTGTTGAAACGCAATCAGCATTTCTCAGTGAAATGGTGAGCAGACATTACATACAATGTATACAACATGTAGAGCAGGGTTACCAATATCTTTGTCCTTATTACCAGCTGAGCTTACACAGTGGTGTCTTATTCCAAAGAACAATAGGAGATTACTGTGTGATGTTTTACTAATAACAGACTTCAGTGTTCAGTTTAAATTGGAAGTTGTTGTGATAATGGGCAAGAAATGCATCTATGCAGCATAACTACACACACTAGCTAAAAGCAGGTGCTGACAGCAATGGTGGTTCTGATGTTCTGTGGAACAAGACTTTTGAACTGACTTATAATGGACAATACAGCTGCATCATCTTTACTATCTTACTTTGAGTATCTTTTGAAATTCAGATTCATCCAACCAATATATGAACTTTCAGCTTGACCTCAGTTAAAATGATCAGAAACGGCTGTGATTAATTTACAAAATATGCTGCTGCAGTGCACACATTACTGCTGATCTGGAAAATGAAATTCATTGTGCTTGCAATAGACATACACTTAAGTGGAGAGGTCTGCTGCATTTTGATGAAATACTAATATTTGAATGTCTAATTCCAATGTACCAATAGATATATAATAGATATTTATATACCGAAATATACTTGCTATTAAGCTTTACACCTCTGGATGGATGTGATTTTCAAATAATGCATGCCATCATAGGAAAGGTAAATGAGGCCTTATGCATGTCAGACATTAAATAGTCTTGTTCATTTGAACAGAAACAACAATCATGCAAAACAGTAGTGTGCCTTCCAATCCGGCAAAATATTTAAAAAATTCAACGTCAATGTATCTTTAAAAATAAAATTATCAATGCAAAATCATCAATAAAACAAGCATTAACCCGTCTGATTTGATTGATTCTGAATTTCACAACCCCTAATTTAGTTTTTTGATCTGTAAGAGTTCAACAGCATTGTCAACCTGTCTGCCATATACACTAGTAAAACATTACATAGCAGTTATATCGGTCCCTACGCTTGTCTCATTACCACCCCAAACACTTTTTTTTTGGCGGTCACACCCCAGCAGTGTGGGTTGGGTTTGTTTGGCAATGCAGGGAGGAGGGGGAAAACTTAACTACACCTGCAGGGAGCAGTTCCTACAAGGACCGGGAAAAACCTGGAGCCTCTGCATCACTGAACCAAGTCCTGTCCTGTGACTGAGAAATGGCAGGCACTGGCTAAGTAAAACCATGCGGCTGCTCTGAGCCTCGGCCTCTCCCCGCAGGGACTGCTTCCATGAGCAGGGGTGCAGTGCTTACCAAGGACATTTAGGGGAAAAACAAGAGATTAACTAAGTAAAACTCTTTGAAGCAATTGTACTTTGCCTGATTAATCATTGTTTTCAATGTGAGGGAGTTTGGCTTGTTTAAACTTTTTCCTTTTCCATTGGGTTGGAAATAATTCCGTATTTAAAGGCACTTGCCAAATTTGGGATCACTGTAAAAAGAGTTCATGCATTCCAGTTTGATGTTTTTAGGCAGTCGGCTGTATCTTTCGTTTCCCGTTCCAGGATAATGAGCTATCAGTGAAAAAACTCAGTACGCATGAAAAGGACAGCAGTCTGTATTTTCCAGCATCAGCAGCATTGCACAGCCAGACACAAACTGTAATGAGATAAATATATTAACTCTGCTTTCATTATAAGGCTCTGTCGCTCGTTTCTCGATCTCCAACTATAAGAAGGTACCTCATGACATGCAAAATGGTGTGACAGTAATGGTACGAGGAAAATAAGGTTGAGCTCTTTATGACAGTAATTCAGCTTTGGCCTCTGCAGCTCAGGTACAACGCTGGTGTTCTCGACCAGGTCATTCTCATTAGGGTTATGAACATAATCTTTATTGTTCATTTATCATAGAATTAGCATTTTGATCATGCAGAACTACAGGCAAGAGCAACTAAGGTTGAAGCCATGATATGGCAAGGTGTGCATTATTTACTTTACTGGCCAATAGTCCCACAGATTCTCTACCTATCAGCTGTACAGAATTACATATATACATAGGGATTCTGGATAAGGCTTCCCCACCTTAATCACTTACATGAATCTGTCGATCCCTGTAGGGTCAGTTCATTATTGGTTTCAGTCATACATATAATTTAAGTAAGATAGCAGGTCAGGTAGCATCGGTAGAGATGTTTTAAGAATCACTAAAAAGATACTGCTCACCTTGTCATATCAGTATTAGTAGAGCAGCTTGCAGGGTATCGGGAATCAGCCAATAATTTACACTTTACAGAAAGATGCTTGTCTAAGCTTTTTTTATGCCATATGAAGGACGATATAAGCAAAGCAATTAGGAGTTAATAAATATACATTTCAGCTTGAAGTATTTTTTTTTCAGTCGTAATTTCATAATGAAGACGAAGGCCGATTAATTTTTTTCTTATTGTAGCATTTCACCTTCTGAAGAACATTGGGTTACGCAGGCAGGCGGCTAGTCACCTGCAACAACCGAGGGGTCCTGCAGAAGTTTCCAGGCTGCTGTCAGTGTCAGACGCCAGGGTCTGGTCAGTGGACATGGAGGAGATGTCGTTGACGGAAGAGGACGGAGGGAGGCTTTCACTACTGTTCACAGCTGCACCTGTGCTAAGAAAATCAACAGCAATGGGATTAAAACTAGGGGGCAGTCCTCAGTGCTATACAGTATGTAAATATCAGACTCAAAGTCTTTAAAACTAAGGGTGTTAGACATGGGAGAATGCAAGTTAAGGATGGAGGCATGGGTAAGCTTTCAAAAAAAGTTTAAATGCGTCAAATGTGAAACTTCTATTACCAAAATTATTTATTTATTTTAAAAAAGTCAGATTTTTTTATGTATTACTGTATACACTTTTTTTTAGTGAAAGCAGGAATGTATTTAGCAGTTTGTGAAACCAAAAACAAACAAAAAACCCCAGCTCATATTTAATCAGCCACTGTCTCAATGTGTAATTATTCACAATGTCATTTCCTTAAATAGTATTATTTAACTTAATGCATCTTGTGAAATTAAAATGTCAAGATCTAATAAAAATGCACTGCTAACGCGTTTATTAGGAAGATGCCGGTTTAGTCCACTGCTCTGACAGCTACACTGCATACTAGGGCTGCAACGATTAAATCGAAAATCGATTTTTCAATCAATTCTATTCCTCATTATATGCATTGATATAAATGCTGGATAATCGATTAAATAATACATATTTAATAACATTATTTAAGTTTAGCAACAAAACTGCACCGAACGCCCTGCCTTGTTATTTACAGTATTTCTGCCAAAGACAAGCAATGGGTGTGTTCTTCTTTTCCTGCTCATGTTAACTAGCATCTGATTTGCTGGTCCCATCCTACCAGCGAATCCGTTTTGCAAATGCTTTGTAAGAACGCGCCTTCTGTGTATTCGATGTAAAAAAAAAAGTTGGCATCTTATATACATATAAACAAGCACTAGTGCTACAGTTCTACGTCAGCATAAAAAACATTAGAAAGACCACAACAATCACAGAGCAAAAAATACGTCAAAACAAGGACAACAAAACACAAATATATAGTCTAGCTAAGTGCATGTTTTCCAGGGTTTTTTATAAGTATAAACGTGTCCATTATAGTTATCAAATGCATTTTTGACAGAAATTAAAAGTCTTTGATAATTAATTGTTTGATGTTTTTTTTAATAATCGGTTTTATTAAAAACATAACAGTACTCACTCGAACCGGACCCTTGTATCCGGTTCGTCGGTTCCAAAGCACGAACTGGGTACCCGGTTTGAAAGGAACTGGTTCTGCATCTCTAGATAAAACATTTTTATGCCGGTACGCCTGCAGTACCACATGCAAAGCTATATTAGTTAATCATCCCTCGCATTCAATTGCTGTGCACAGGCTTTTACTGAACAGCAATGATATTAAAATAATCATGTTTCAGGAGTGGGGGAGCGAAAATGTATGTAGGCAGTACAATCATCGATATTTATTTGAACGATTTTGTGTGCCCAATTAATCAATTGATATTTGGAGGCTTAACTGACAGCCCTACTACAGACAAACAATCCCCAACACACAGCCCCAATTGGCGGGGCCCGCCTTCTTTTATACCTTTAGCCCCGAAAATGTATGTAGGCAGTACAATCATCGATATTTATTTGAACGATTTTGTGTGCCCAATTAATCAATTGATATTTGGAGGCTTAACTGACAGCCCTACTACAGACAAACAATCCCCAACACACAGCCCCAATTGGCGGGGCCCGCCTTCTTTTATACCTTTAGCCCCGCTCCTTTACTCAAATGAGCCGGTCGAGCCTGACAAACCTATTGGCTCTGTCCCTGCCCTTTAGGACCAATGAACATTGTATAACCCAGCCAATCAGGAGCAGCGGTCTGACCGGCACTGCTCAAGGCAGTAAACAGAACATATCGCAGGATCACTACAATATCTTATTCAATTCATCTTGCCTTTTTGATGAATACAATTATTAGAATAAAAGACTTCCTTAATTATATATTTCAAGCCGAAACCTTTAAAATGACCAGTTTCTCAAAATAGCTTCATTTCAATGTTCATAGATGACAAGGCTATAAATCTTGTTTTTTTTATATTAAGGGTTGTTCTGGTATCATTAGAGCTTTGAGTTGTATCACTGCACATCTACCCTTGTCATTGAAGCATGATTATTTAATGTTTCTAGTTAAAATCCTAACAGGAATCCCAATCGCTATGCAGTTTCTCTGCAGTAATAATAGAAGCAGTCCCTACGGAACTAGATTTCTGTTGCCATTGATTATCAAGTTGTGCCATGAAGCTGGAAAAAAACAGGCTATGAAAAATAACACCTCTCATAGACCTTAATTGAAATGAAAATGAGCTATGGAAGGCAACCTTCATGTCTTTCACAGCACAGCTTTTTTCCTCAGGGCACCCATTTTGTGGAGAATAGCTTTGGCTGGCTCATGCTAGGAGTGGAATATGCACGGTTCGCACATTATGAAAAAAGAAAAAAAAAAAGTCTCCTCCACATAACAAAAACTATTTTGCTGCCAGTTAGCTTATCTAAACATTTCATTATTCATTGATGAATGAATTGGTGTAAGCTGATACTCAGTACTTGAATAGGAACTATTACAACAGAATGAGTTAGGCCTATATTTGTGATATTTAGCGGGAGTGGGGTAAAATGGTTCTTTTTTCTGTCACTTGTATAAGGCACACTACCACCACATGTATTCTGGCAATCCTACTACTGCTGTTGCATATTTATTTAAGGAGAAACTTACAGTAATCACAATAATTAAAATGAGCTATGGTTTAAATCTGTACCATAAGGAGGTGCTGTTTCTAACCTTAAATTAAAGCTTAAATTAAAATATGATCTGTGCAATAAGGACACTTCGCCTTAGGAATGAACAACCATCACAATACTGTATGAATAGTGTAGGCAAAACAGATGAAATGAGGATGTGAAGTTTACAGGGGAGATAAGCTAGAGCACCCGGCTCATTACTCTCCCTCCTTACAACAATAGTCTGGGGGTGCTGAATACCCGTAAAGCAAACAAAAACTGTGCTCATTGAGAATGGACCCCGCAATAGCAGAGTGCGGATACACTTCATGATTGGGGTGGGTGACAGATGAAAAATGTCCTGGTTATCTCCAGGCAGGATTTGAATTGCAAACTTTCTGACCAAGGGGAAATGTACTGTATGAAGAACATGCTATTATGGTTGTGTATTACATGGAACCAGTAACAAAAGCATTCTTTATAATGATATGCTCATAGCTTGAATGGAAACTCCTCGTGGAGAACGTTCGATTTTCAGTTCTGACCCATGGAAATAAAAATAAATGTTGTTGCACTCCCTTGAGAAAATGAATTCAGTTGCTAAGATTCCCTACCATAAATCTCACATTTATCTACTAACTGTCTGTGGAGAACAGCACTAGTTAAAGGACAGCAATAGAAATGTGACCGACCCCTATAAAACAAGAGGTCTGAATTAGAATTTACAACAGAGCATTGATTTTATCAGACTTCAGGGCCACACGATTACTGAGATGCTGTGAATCACTGTCCACTACACCAAGTCTGTCTGAGACCTAGATAAACAGAGGCATAGTTACATTTGCTCACACAATTTCAGGGGTTTTACTACTGTTCTACTGCTGATACTATGTTTATTGTATTATCTAAACAGTCTTGGATCCCCCTTTCAGCAGCCTGGGTTGGCACCATATAAGCTGACAACACTGAATGTATCACTGTGTATAAAACGGTTGTAAATACCTGGGTGGGCCTCTTCAATGGTTTTAAATACACTGGGCTTCTTCAATGTTTTGCTTCTTAGCTGTGCATATGTTTTTGTGCTATTTTATAAATGTAATGTGAATGGCATTATGTATCTATACTGCAGCCTGTTGCAACCTCTCCCCCCCCCCCTTGAATTGGAGTAAATCTTATCACAGGGTTGAGACCTATATTATATACCACTAAACAACAACCACTAAAGTATCTGAGGACTTCTTTGCTGCAATGCAGACGTAATCTGGCTATTCTGGAACTGCACCACGGAGTTTTACACATCATGCCTCACTGTCATGCAGCTATCGACGAAAACATGGGATTCATGTAATATGGGATCCAGTCCACAAACCCATAGCTTTATACATTCTCATCATTCTCATTAGTGTCTTCATTCTGTTCTACTAAATCACATGTGAACCACGACAAATATAGGTTCTCAGAGGTACTGTAATATGCAGTTCATGTTTTAAACATTTACAGGCATCCTAAAATGGTACTAAATATACCACAAAACACCTCTAAATGATTTTCTTTTACTTAGTATGGCCTCAGAAGAATCTACTTCAAGAGATGTGAAGTCTGTTTTCTTTGTTGACCAAAATGCTAAATAAACCTGCATGTATTACAATTTTACTGCTATTTTAATAGCAAGTACACCATACAAAGAAAACAATTCTTGAACACGTTCATGAACATTTTAAACTACTGTGATATTCTGGGTTGCCTAAGTTAACCAAAGTAGCTACAGTAGCTGTGTTTGAGACTCTTAAGAGTATTATTTCCAGTGTATTTATCTGTTTTACTCAGGTGTAGTCATCATACTGAACATCTTAAACAGGCTTTTGTGCTGACATGTATAAGTGACCTGCTAAAGAATGAAATTCATTACGATGTCCTATTGACAAAAGGTGACATTTATTACCCCATTGATGCTCTCTTGTTGTAGCAGATAAATCTATCTGATCATCTGAACAACAGCAAAAGTGGGTATGTGCGTCATTATAAAAAAACAAACAAACACATGAAATCTATTTCACTAAGCTCATACATAACAGCAATTTCTAGACTTACTAACTAAACAAAATGCCAAATTAAATGGTGCTGTATTCCTCGTACCTTACCCTGAAAAGTACTTTACTGCCCTCTAGTGTTTGAAAATGAAAGCTGCCAAACAACAAAATATTGGTTCAAAGCAAAACTTCTAAACTGGGATTTTTTCCTCATTTTCTGTAAGTGTTGTTTTGTCAAAATTATTTAATGAAATGAAATTAAATCATTTTGATATTTTATCAAGATATTCTGAATTCCTATTAACTGTCCATAGATTTCCCAACCCATTCTCAGCACATTCAGAGAAAGCTGCATCAAGCTGCAACAAATACTGTGAAACTATAGTCTGTTCCAGGTTAACTTTAACTAAGTTATACAGTTCCAAAGACATGTAAAGATCGTAAATGTGATAAACATCATCGTCATCAACTGTTGTTCTTTAAACTACCGATAGCCAGTAAGGGCTAAATGTAATATGGCAACACTACTCTGATTCACTGGAAATGTATTAGCCATTACCGATTTGCATATATGTTAATTTTTTTCATTTAGCTATATTAAAAAAAATAAAAGTAAATATATTGTATCTTCAATCACCCATAATTAAGAATAGTCAATCGCACGGAATATGAACCATAGACTCCATCCTTAATATATGGCATATGCATACAAAGACGTGGAAACACAATGTAATGCATATGACCTCCCACAAGAATTTCCCCATGCCTGCACCCTTTTTTAAACAAAAAAAAAGATGTATTTTCCAAATTTATTTGTCATTTTTTTTGATAACATTATTTAAAAAAGTGTTCAACACAGATTGTACTAATATAATTTTAGTTCATTTTACTAAGAAAACAAGATGATCGACGAGGACAAATGAAATCATCACAATGAATATTGTGTTGAAAGTGATCCCAATTTTTTTTTTTTAAATTCACTTACAGAACGATTAGGTTATGTACTGAGAGTACCTGAAGGAGATGGCTGTCCCTTCACAACACCATTTTTAGTTTTCTCCTCGAAGTTCATTACTTCTTTGTAGATTAGTTCTGAAAGAAATGGATGATGTCTGTTTCAGTGCTCTAGCTGCAATGTTCACCCCAGGCTGAGAACTTGAAGGAACACTATTACACAGGGGCTTTGCAGTTGTATGCATTTACTTAAAGACCAATTAATATGTAGCATCAGATTCAGTTAGTAAAGAATCGTAAGTCATTTCATTTAACTTTTTACCACTGGCATGCTCAATCGCTCAAATTATATATGCATTCACATTAGTTTTCATTCATCAGTAAAGCTCACTTTCGGGCTATATGTATACATTATACATCCTTGCTGTTTATTTTTTTTATAGTTTTGTTTCCTCCCTTTGATCAGTTCCTACAGTATCCACTATCTCCACAAGGAGAGCAAACTAAGTGGTATCTGTCTGTTATTAAACATCCAGCACAGGGACATCATTCTAGTCATATTCATAAAACTATCAGGGCTTTCATTTATTAATCAATTCACTGACACGGGTCATTAAAAGAAGATATTTCTGTAAAATACTGTACATATACCCAACCAAGAATAGCATTCACATAGTGACATGCAACAGTATTGTACGTCACTATGTGAATGACTGAATGCCTTTATTAACTTACGTGCAGATACACTATATCTGATGCTGGGGGTCTTCAGTTATAATGTTTAACATGTAATATGTTGTATTTGTTGTTGTTTTTTGCCATTTGAGAATAGAATACAATGTTAATATAGACAGAGCTATGGCAATATTTCACAAACACAGACTCTGCACATGAAATTAGTTAGAAATGATTGTATAATCAGGCTACATTTGGATATTACCTTTCCATTCATCGATGGTATGTTCTCTTTCATCAAGTTGCTTATCATAGATCTCCGGAGGAGGCTGGAGAGCATAAACAATACGTCAACATGATTAAAGGCCAACTGACACATATTTTCCATATTAATTCCTCTGATTTTTACAGAACAATCTGTCACAGATGACCACTTGAAGGTTACTTCTTTCTTGCCTAATAGTACAGATCATGAGTAAGAAGATTCAGACATTTAAATATGTCTATTTTTTGTTTGCTGTTACTTTAGCTCCATGATGTTGCAAATGGTTCTTTTTGCAATTACTCAAATATTTTTTGTGGGGAGGGTTTTGTATTCTTTTCTTACATTTTCATTCAGTCTAGCTTTGGTTTTTTGACCTCAGTTCAAAACCTGCACTTCAGTCCTGTTTGCCAGCCAGCCATGGACATGAGAAACACAGGCTAGATCCGCTAACGAGTCTTTAACAGCCAGCACAGTCTGCTGATCATTTACTTTGTATTTCCATGAATACGAAAGGAAACTTGATCCAAAGTAGCTTCCCACAAGATGATGCTGGTGCTGACTATCATAGAGGCACTTCAGTTGATCTCTAGACTATATTACATATGTCTATGGCTGGCAACTAGAAGTCAGCTTCTGATAGCCAAAGACCCTCAGCACAGACCAATCAAAAAGGTCAAACAAACACATAAGTACCTGCAATAAGAACCACTCTGAATGATTACAAATATCATAAATAGCTACGGGCACTGTGAACAAAGCAATAGGAGCATGTAACTCGAAACTACTTACTCTTTAAAATATCAAACACAATAAAAAACCTAGAATCAAACGAAAACCTGCGGGTTAAATAAAAATAAAAATAAAAAATCTGTTTAAGCCTGCACCACATTAACCTACAAAATGTTATAAATGATGGCTAGGGCCATAGAATGGTGGCGATTTCACATAAGTTGTTCTTATTTAAGTTACTGAAAATTAATTGACATATCACCCCTTTAAAAAAATGTTTGGGTGAAATTTCACATACGTTCAAAGTAAAAGAATACTTTTCTTTTTACTTTGATTTCTAACGCACATTATATGGTACATCTGCATCACATGTGGGGTCATAAACCACACAAGGACAAAAGCATTCAAGCGCTCTTTTTGGTAACATTTTGGTAACTCAAGGGCATGGTGTCATGCCTAAAGTACGTAGTCGTGATTGTCTACACATAACCTAACCTGCGATACGTCTTTCTTCACACCTATTAGCCACAGTGCTATAGAGCTATGTGGCAGCATGATGATGAACAAGGCAAGTGATCTACTGTATCTTCAAGCCACATATATCTGTGACAGGCAACCAGAACACAGCAGCAAATCCTCAATACAACTGGAACTTCTCACAATGATTACAGTCATCACAAAATGGCAAGGGGACATAACAAAATAACAAGAAAATAGAATTAGAAGGCAGTTACTCTTTAAATTAATATGATGCCTACAGTACAAGTTAGTGTATGTGATTGATAAATGCAAGCTCAGTGTATATTAGTAGTAATCTTCAATTAGAACTATTGAATATTACACATACAGCGATGTCAGGTATATCACACATGAAACTAAGCAGCCTTGTGTTCACTTTCTGTACTAACCGCACACACATGCACACAAACATACTTGGCTTTTTTTTTTGTTTTACTCAAAAAAAGTGGCATTTGTGACAAGTTTCCAAAGCTAACAATTAAACAATATCTTCAGGTAATATATTATTTATTTACCACAGATATTTTGACGAGATCTCCATCCTTCATCACCGTGAGATAAACAATAAAAAGGGGAAAAAAACAACAATAGATGTGATGAATATTGTCGGGTTGTTTAAAATATGTATTTCCTTCACAGAAAGCATAGCCAAGTGATAGCCAATAAGATCAAAAATAAAAATGGGCAATACTACAAATTACAATTGTCAATTGTTATATACAGTGCATTTCATACTCTTAGATAACATTTCTTCACCAATGTAAAAATAAATCAGATTGTGCCATATATATATATAAAGCTTCACATGCTACTGAAATTGGATCAGATGTATTTTCTTTGTACAACTTCAACAATATTGCTCATTCTTCTTTACATAATGTATGTGAATTATAGATCAATTCAAGCACCATTCATCTTATTTCTATACTTTCCTCACATGTGTTTTTCTACTATTGATGCTCGTGTTTAATGTTATAGAATCATTCCCCACACTTTTATTAAGTGATAGCCCTTAGTGGCTATCTCTTCCTTATTAACATTAATAACCATTCTACATTTATTCTCACACTGATGAAGGGAGAGCGTGTCCAAAATCTCTATTAGTACACCAATACTATTTCAACGCAAAATGTTTTACCTTGGTGTGTGACTGCATGTGACAACTCATATTATTTGGAGGTGATTTATGCAACGTAATTGTATGTGTGTAATCTGTTGTGTTTCCTCTGCACGCCCGCTCCTTCCAGCTGCTGATTCCCTTGCTTAGGCCTGCCGCTGAACGTTAATTGAGCACATAATGGCTTTGCACACCTAATCAGTTCTTACATTATCATCAGGCGTCCATTCTGTTAATTTGCAAACAGTGCCCTTAAATGTGCAAAGGGGTCACTAACATGCAAACATGCATCAGTTGGTACATACTGTAGTAAGAGCGCATTGAAGTGCACAAGACACTGTGAAATTAATATGTGTTTCTAATATAAACATTTCACATTTTCTGTATAAAAAAATAGAGGTTGCTACAGTATAAAGTCGCTGGGTCACTTTTCTCTGGTGCAGTGGAAAAAGGTAGGCACCAAACCACTGTGGGTATTAGGGTCTCTGCAGCTGTGTTTATCCACAACAGCTGCATAAAGGGGCCAAGTGACTTTATCGCTATACAGGACATTTCTAGACACTGGTACAGTGCATCACCCTATAGAATTAACAAATGTTGCTTCATAAAGTCAAATGGAACCTGCTGAATAATGTTATATTAACATATTTAATTACATACCGCTTCATAGTTTTCCATTTACTTAACAAAAAAACTGACAAAAATTGAAAAATGTGACATTTTGAAATCTAACATAAAATACTGTACTACGATTATAGCTTCCAGTAGACTTTTGCGATATTTTGTAGTTTCTTTGATTACATGATGTTAAATAAAAGATGTAAATTATGTTCATATAGTTTTGTTTTTTTTTAAAATGATGCCTCAATCCTAAAACGCTAGGTGATGCAAAACATTTGGCCATAGCTATAGATCTGTTTGTAATTTTAGGCACTAGCAATAGTTTTATGACCATACAGGAAAATGCCTTATTTAGCATCTTAGATATCATGTGGTAGGCAGAATCATCTGAATCGGTTGCAGTGAATCAGCTATGAATCATCTTACTTACCGCCTCCACCTCAGCTGGATCATACCAGACATTAATGTAAGGGTGCTGTAAGGCTTCATCAACTGATATCCGTTTAGCAGGATCAATAATAAGCATCTTTGACAAAAGGTCTCTGGCCTGGCTGGCTGAAAACACAAATTAAAAATGTAATAAAGCGATTAGTGTCATGGGAGAAAAATATGTTTTCTCAACAATACAGGCTTGCAGACGTTTCTCTAACTTTGCCTCTGACAGACTTTGAGCTTGGTTTAAGCAATGTCTTGCTAAACGCCAGCACTGAACAGCCTTTCTCATTCCATTCACATCATATGACAATTTGACCTGTCTACCCTACATATACTATGTGTAAAGACAGAGAGAGCAGGCAGGGCTGGCAGAGCTGAACAGACTGAGGAAGTCAGCTCAGAGCTGGCACTAGGGATTCTCCAGCAGATTTAGAGAACTTAACACCGGAGGAGCATAGCCCAGGACCATTCAGCTGCAAACAACATAACATATTAGGTGCATTTTAATAATTAAATGACATTTGAAGCTATTAAACATTTAAACAGTCTTTCTTTTTTTTTGTTTTATAAATTTAGTCGTCACTAATGGTTTTCTCCCCAGTTTGGAAGACACAATTATTATTTTTATCCCGGTTCAACGCTGCAACCCCCCCGGTGACTCAGGAAATGGAGGCTGAAACACGCGTCCTCCGAAACATGTTCCTGCCAATCCGTCATTTTTCACACTGCGGATCCACAGCAAAGCCACCAGACCTATAGTGCTGGAGGACAACACAGATCTGAATGGCTCCACTGCAGACCCGCAGGTGCCCTATCAGCCACAGGGGTCACAGGTGCACAATGAACTGTGGATTGCCCTGCCGACCTAAGCCCTCTCTACCTGGGTGGCGCCCCGGTCACGGTCGGCAATGACATAGCCTGGCTGCGACCTTCAGGCTATAGGGCGCATCCTGCACTCCACGCAGAGCGCCTTTACTGGATGCACCACTTGCAAGCCCCTTAAACAGTTTCAGTTAACTTTATTAAAATGAATCCTACTATTCATTTGGGTTGTTATATATTAGCTTCCTTTTTATTTATTCGTGCAACTGCATGGCTCAACATTAGTCTACAGTAATTTCCATTTAATTCACCCATTCATCAAAGTCAGCTGGGAGCTACACTGGAACCGATTATCACTGTGGAATTTAGCCCCAGGGTTTTAATAATATATTTTTTTTTTCTGTGAGAAATAGCTTTGAAGGGGTATTGAATAAACTTTCTTTATCTGCCATGTCTTACCTCATTAATAACCGTTTATGTGTTCTGTAAGAGTTCTGATGGTCTATCATGAAGAGCTTTGTGACTGAGTATGCACTGGTATGTGAAAATAAAATACTGACAACTATAGTGCTATTTTACCAATGGCTTGTACTGTGCTACCATTGCCCCTTGGTACAGAAACAATACATCACCACTTTATGGTCATTGAAGGTAACGTGGTAAGTGAAAGAGAAGCCATGTTTTTTTAAGTGACTGCTCCAAACATCATAAATTGTAGAACTATAGGCAAAAATGTTAGTGTTGAAGTAAAGATATGAATTACACTTCTACTATTCCCCCTCGGCAACATCATTTTATCTGCAGTGTTTCTAGCCTGAATGCAGGACTTATTACTGTGAGTTACGGTCACCAACAACAGCATCATATTATGCTTGGATCAACAGTTTGCTCTAGGGAAGCCTGAAACTGTAACAACTCACACTAAGTAACAATTCCCTTTATGGTGGGTTTAAGAAGATACTGGGAACATTTTAATGACCCAAGAGGGCAGACTCTAGTAGTTTTAGATATAAAAAGAAAAGGTATTTCAACAAGTAATACAGATTTCAATCTTACTGTGATTAATGATTGGAAGGTGTTTGATATTTGGGCAGTAAGGGTAGCCAAAGTGAAATCTTGTTTGCAATGATACCAAAATAAACCCAACAAGACGATAAAACTGCAGGAATAAATGTTCTTACAATCCTAAAACCTTATCTCACCACCCAATATCTCACACATATATTCATACAATAATACTGGGCGGCTCCATGCTTTCTTGGTGGATGCCAATTAGTCCTTTATGGATGGTCCTCCATTTAAGTGTAGTTATACATCCTCCAGACAGAACTGCTTGCTAGTTAGCAAATGGCCGTCCAAACGGGTTAATGGCCCTTACCTTTGAGTTTATTGTGTTCGGAGTCTGCCGGGAAGAGGCAGTCAGGGAATAGCTTAGGGAACGCGAGTCCAGCATACTTGGGTCTATTCTCCACATAGTTGCGCACTGTCGGCTGCAGTTTCTTCATGAACTCTGGAAGCGGAGTGCCCAGCTGTTCAATCACCTTGTTCCACTGGTCAATGTCTGAGTTTGTCAAAGTTGAGGAAAATCTACCATGCAATAAATATGTAATACCAAGCATGAAGTGAACCTGTGCAAGATGAGCTGTCATACAACTTCTCAATACTGATTTTTAATAATGATTTATTGTGTGTACTGTGTGTATGTTAACCTAATGCAATGAAGGAGTTCAGCCTCAGAGTATCTGGGAATGACTGCTGATATATTGATATGGTTTGTTAAACCCACATCTCCTTAAAACCCTGTGGAGATGTGCATCTTCAAATATTCACCCTAAGATATTTGAGTACCTATATAAATATACATATAGGGGTGTGTGTGTATATATATATTTATATATATATATATATATATATATATATATATATATATATATATATATATATATATATATATATATATATATATATATATATATATATATACTGATGCACAATGAAAATGCATCAATAGCTCATTGGGCACATACATAATGTTATTTACATTTTAAATAGTGAGCAGATAGGCTTGTTGATTGTTTGAGTAGTATTGTTCCTTGGGATAACAAAATACTGAGCTCAAGTCATGTGATTTCATAAAAATGCCAGGTGCTCAGTGTTTGGTATTTGAGTGGAGTTAAAATTGCCAAAATTAGTTGATTAAGAATCTGTACAAATAGCCATTGGAAAAGACATGATTTTAATTAACGCAAGAACAGCGAAAGATATGACCATGCCCCGCTTGAGTAATGAAGATATCGGCATGATTGAAGGCGGCCTGTCTGTGATAGAAGTTGCCCGGAGAATAAGATGTTCTGCTTCAACAATCAGCAGATTAGTCCAGAGAAACCAGGAAACTGGCTCTGTGAGGGACAGGCCATGTCCTGGAAGGCAGAGGGTTACCACACCGGCCCAGGACCGTCACATCCGACTGATCCATCTGCGTAATCATTTTCAGACTGCAGTGGCTACAGCACGAGGAATTCCAGGAAGAATAACAACGTGTGGAGACGTTGTGGTGAGCGTTATGCTAACTGTTGTGTTGTTCAAGCCAACTAGTGGGGCGGTGGAAGTGTGATGATGTGGGGAGGAATCTCCTTTAACACGAGAATGCCTTTGGTGCAGATTGAGGGCAACCTTACTGCTCAGCGATACATTGACGTAGTCCTTGAGGCAACATTTTTCTATTTCTGCAAGCCAATCTGTAAGTGTCAATTTTCCAGCACGACAATGCAAGACCACAGTGCTAGGATTACAAATGCATTACTTCAAGAAAACAATGTCGAGGTCTTGCCGTGGCCAGCTTTTTCTCCTGACCGGAGTCCAGTAGAACATCTGTGGAACCAAATCGCCAGTGCCATCCACAGAAGACAATCACGACCAGCCAACCTTCGCCAGCTGGCCGCAGCTGCACAGGAAGAGTGGCGGAGCATCCCACAGCAGGCTATCCAGAGGCTGATCAGGTCTATGCATCAACGCTGCCCGGATTGTGTTATTGATCAGTGAGGTCATACCGGATACTAACTTTACAATGTTTCCAATGTAAGCTTTTTCTCTAAAAACAAAACTATGAATATACTTTTCATACTGAAAACTTATCATGATTCTTTGATCTGTATTTTTGTTCACATTTTCTGTGATTTTGAGGAAATATTTGATTAAATCCATTAGACCTGAGTGTTGCGTTTCTTTTGTGCATCAGTACATATATATATATATATACACTGTATATATACACGAGTAAACGCTTGTTACACTACACTGGTAGGTCGTCGTCGATATCTGACTAATGACAAGATTTTATCCGATTCACAGAAGTAAGCTACTCTGATATTTATGTAACAATTGATGTAATTGATGTAATTGATGCTATAAATCACAGTGCACAGTATGTATCAATTAACAACAGGACTTACAGGTCTCTACAGTTACAATATATCACAATTTGCAGCAAAAACAGCCACATTTGGCTTCCAATCTACCTTTTTTGTACAGGATATACTATATTGCCTAGATGTATACATTGGAGAGTGCCTTTACATGGCTACAGTTTGAACATGAATAAAAAAATAAGCATATCCAGTATACAATCCTTTCCCAGTCCATGCATGAGGTCTTATGGTAAAAGAATCTAAAAATGTAGATGAAAAAAATTAGTATTTTATTGGCTACAATTTATGAAACTGAACAAAGCCAGTCAAAACGATGGCAGACTAAAGCTTTTTCAATCCATGGAACAAACAGATGAACTAGTTCAGATCAACATGTCACTGACAAAAATCAATGACGAGATAAAAAGGTAAAAAGAAAAGAAAAATTAGAATAGAAAAAAAGGGTTGTTAAAAGACTGAAAGCCAACTAAAAGCTAGTCGTGGATGCAGCGCAAAAGGGAGCTTACATGAATTAGCAGGCTCTCATTTCAGAAGCTCCAGTTTCAGGATTGTGATGGTTTGGAATGGAAAAGTCTCAATTGAAGCTTTTGTTAATAACCTTTGTGTGTTTTTCATCCAAGTCTAACACCTTACGGTGACAGCGGGATTAAGCGAAAATCCTTTTTAGCAGAAAAGACTTAACCATCTGTTCCTGCTAAAGCTTTTACATGAACAGATCAAAAATAACATTACACATATGAAACAATCCCTATACAAACACCCCCAAATCCAGACTGCCACTCCACTAATAAATAGAGGTGGCAGTCTAGCTCTAAGAGTGGATTTTATTTTCTAGTTCAATATTTAAGTTTAAAAATGTAAGAATTTAAATACAATATTACATATATGGCACTTCTATGTGGTGCATATGAACTGGATTATTTAGTTTGGGTGGTCAGTATCATCAGATATACATTGCAAGTGGTAAAAAAAAAAAAAAGGTAGGGCACATACCAAAAGAAATGGGAAGCACATGTATTAGAAGGGTGCAGTTAATGGAGAATATAATGGTATTTCAGTGTGGTGCAGCACTTATGAGGATGGGAGCAGAAAATCCAGTTTAATGCAGGTCATTTTTCTGTATCACTGCATTGGAACTGCAGGGAACATGCTGTCAAGCGTTAATAAAATGAATGGTTTTTTTATGTTCCTGTCTTTTTGTTGTTGTACAGAAGCTAGCTTGGTGCCGAGAGACCTCAGTTTAATATACCAGCTGAGCCACTGTAGGACCTTTGGGCAAGTCACCCTAATATCTGATGTTATGCCTGATTTCCCCCTAGCCTAGCAGCAACATTTGCTATACACTGGAACCTGCTGTACGAAAATGAGAGAGGCAACTCTCCAGATCACATCCTGCATATCCTCAGGGATTTTATTGTGCCAGAAATCTTTTTATTATTATTATTATTATTATTATTATTATTATTATTATTATTATTATTATTATTATTATTATTATTTCTAACCAGGTGCATTGCTGAAGCTTAATTAGCCCATGGCAATACAAATTCAGGACTCATCTGAAACGGTAATTTTATTTTAGAATCTAATTTGGATCTGTCATTCAGCCTGCAGTCTACCGTGTTCTTATTAATTTAAAATATATACAGTTTTAGTTCATTATCTTACGGTATTTCATCCCCTGAAGTTTTCATTTGCCTTCAAGGAAATATTTGAAATTCCACAAGACTCCTGCTTGAGAAAGGTGGTGCTGGGGCCATCATTAGCTTCTTCATTAGATGTGCCTGCTAAGCCTGCTAAGATCTATTTGTAACACCTAATTCCTTTGGGTTAAAAATGCAAATCAAGGTTATTTGCCTTACTGTGAAGCTCTCCATTATTGAATTGCAGCTAGTCCACAAAATCTATTCCACGGAAGACGGACATGGGTAGCTACTGCAAAGGGCCTTGTATTTATGTACATTGCTAAGAAATATACCCTTCTTTCTTCATGGGTTATTTATAACTTGGATGTCAGTTCAATTGTTGCACTGTATGTTAAATGTGCTGTAAAAAAAAAAAACAGTCTCCTATGATGATTATAGGAGGCTGTGTGGTCCTGTGGTTAAAGAAAAGGGCTTGTACCCAGAAGGTCCACGGTAAAGCTACTGTATGTTGTGTGCAAGGTCCTTGTTTATGTGCTCTTATCTAAGTATCTATCTGTGGTTCTCTCAGGACTACGTCTAAAATTAGATGGTTGATGGAATCCAGGGTCATTCTCCAGTGCTGTAACATTCTCAATAATATGTGCTTGTCCTGACAGAATATAGGGTGATACAATTCCCCCTTAGCAATATTAGCTATAATTAACTATAGTACACATCAGATTTACATGAGGCTATTTAAAATAACAATAAACCAGTAAAAAATGTTGGGATCAAAGGCTGCAAAGAAGGATACGATCAGTGCCAGGGAACAACACAGTACCTCTAATCATTTCACCAAAGATGCACCCCACTGACCACATATCAACTGAAACCAAAATAAAATAAAAGGTAAAGGGCATGCAAATCAGAGAAAAAAAAATAAGAATATAACATGTAAAAGGTCTGTGCAGAAACATTTGTCTTAAACATTCACTTTTTTCCCCCCAGAAATGCATTCAAATGTAACCTTTCTATAACCACCTTGTTATCAGCAAATGTGATATTACTGGCATTTACCATTTCTATTTACAAGAAAAGATTATAATATATATTTACTACATTTACTCTATCAGACTATGATCATTTAACAATACATTACACAACTGTAGATATCATGTAGGGAATGAGACACATTGGGTCCCCTTTGAATAGGCCTGTCTACAGCAGCTAATATGTGGAATACCACATATGGGCATCAAATCCTCCGTTACGTTGTGTAATCTAGTCTTCTTTTCTTTTGGTGTTGATAGTCCTAGTAGAACTCTAAGAAAGGGGTCATAAATGTACCAAATTCATTATCAATGTCATGGTATTCATGTAGCATAAAAAACAAGTTTCTTATGATATCATCGAGCTTTGATGATGCTAACATGACAAAGCATTTGTAAGATAAAATATTAGAAAGGGATGGGTAAATCTACTTAACATGTATAATTCAAATGTATTTTTAACTTTTGTATTATTCATTTATATAATGTCTTAATTTAGGACAGTCATAATTTAATGTAGTCTTGTCTTTAGGTAATATTCATAATTATCATTAATGTAAAAAATGCATATTTGTAGGCTACTGTATTGTGGCTTTAAATACATTTTTAAAAAAAAACTTAGTCTGCTGTATATTGTATCCTGCAATTGAATGCACATTTTCTCATATTTCCCAGGCATCTAATCCTTTTAAATACAGCACATCAAAGCATGCATTTAATATGTAGGACTTTGACTTCATATTTTGGAATGTAGCTGCTTTGACGTGACAAACCAATTACATTGCCTTACGAAAGTTTACACAAATACTCACTTGTTACCTCTTTCGAAAAAAGACAAAAATTATAATTCTGATAAAACTAACAATAATCACTATCTCTGATTCTTCTTTAAGAAACACATATCCACAAAGTAATATAGCATAGAGTTGTATAGATTTAAATATTAAAATGTATCTTTGGGGCTTTAATTGCAATGAATACTTTACTGCATGTCTAAATTAAGACAGACATAATCTACCAAAACTCTATATTTAGAATTATATAAATACATAAATATAGCTTTAAATATGCCTTATACATATTAAATAATGTAACATGGCTATTGCTGATAGAACTGTTTATACAGTAACAGCTACAGTATTAGAACTGCATATATAAATCTACTGACAACAGACACACATGGTTTGTTGTAGCTGTCAGGTAGTTTTTTTAAAATTAGAAACCAAAAAAACATCTAATAAATCTCAGGACAACAACAAATGATTTGAGAAAATATCAAATAATGAAGCCAACACAATCTCCAGATTTACAGCGATGTTTTACAAACTAAAGGGGTGCTCTGTGGCTCTATATGAAGCCTTTTAACTTGGTTTGCAGCTGCCCTCTGCTGCTGAAAGCTCTTGAGCTATCAGCAGGCATTACTGGTTAATTACACAATAATATTCTAACTGCAGAGTCGCATTATCCAGTCAAATCAAGCATATGAAATCAAATCCTGTGTGCAAATAATGAATTACATTTACCACCTGAGGTATTAGAAATAAGCAGGTACATGACATGCACATCATTAAAAAAATCAAAACGTTCAGTTCTCTTATGTACAGAGGTTAAAAGAGTATGCACATAATCCTTTTAGAATTGCAGTTAGTGAGTTCAAGTATTTAACTTGCTGCTTAAACCATACTAAGTTAAAGTACAACTCAATTAAATACTGTATGCTGTGTAAAGCTGTGGTCCTCTTGTTCTCAAGAGGTTAATGGGCCTCTTTTTGTTTTTAGGCCTTTAATAAAGATACACATCATGTGTGCACTGTGATATCTCTAGAGACATGGTTCTTTTGAACAGTGTTGGGGTTTTTCTTTTAACCAGAAGGTATATAATGTGATTAATCTAACAGTCTGTCAATCACAGCTGTCACAAGAAAGAAATCTTCCTTCATCTCTGTAATGACAGCTGCTCTCATTATTCTTTCCTTCCGCGTATCGTTTTTATATTCCTGCCGTAGCCACAGACTACAGCATTAATAAAATAAACTGTATCCCAGTTCAAAAGGCAGAACATGCTTTCATACCACTTCAGCTCATTAGTAGGGAACGTCAGAACCCCCAGGGGCCAATGTGGGGTATTCATTTTCCTTTTACAGTAATTTGCATGTGTTCTTCTCTGATGTTGATAACACAGTTGAATTATATAAATGCTAGGATCCTAAAAACATCATCATGTGCAATGTCAAACTCTGTTATTCTCAAAATATGTTAATTACATGGTTTTACATTCTGTATTTCATTTTTTTTTTTTAATCAACTGTTTAAATAAATAACATGCAATATAAACAAACTTGGTCAACAACCTAATAAATAATTATGAATGCAGGACAGAAACAAGTTAATAGTTTGTTAGCAAAAAACACACAATTACGTGACTATGAATATAATAAATAATAAACATATACTGCAGTACACAGCAAAGGGTTAGTATTAATGGAATGGTTATGGAACTCTAATATTTGTGGTCAGGATGATTCAAAAGTGTTTTACTATACAGAGGTACCTGACAGGTATATACAGGCTGATGCACAGTACACATTTATCTTTGATGGACCACAAAAAAAAATGGGAACAAAATGTGGAGTCCACTCAATATGAAGTTGTGACATATGTGATTTCCCCGGTAACCCTGATGCCATAGTAGGTTCCTCGATGTTAGAATCTTTTATATTGAAAAATATCCACCTCAGCGGTACTGTATGAAGCCACATTTGATCAAGCCTCCACATCATTACAGTTATTCCATCTGGGCAGTAATGACCTTCAAATTGTTTCCACTATACATTAATGGAATGCGGCCGAACTGTTTTTTTCCACAAATTATATTCCCCAAGGTTATACCTAGTGTGGGCTGGATTGATCAAAGAAACAATCTATATTCCAGTTGCAATTTGTAATGAAAACTTTTTTTTTTATGTTAATGTATAATTGTATTACTTTTGGCAAACAATATGAAATGCAAAACTGAAATCGCAGGCCCTTTTATAACTGTTACGTTTGAAATGTGTAATACTATAATTATTAACTAATTGTTGAAATGATTGTTAAGTAAAAAAAAAATGGTTCTGATTGTTCTTATTGAGATTTCGTTGACAAATCAACAGTTTTCTGTGGATTCGTTGTACAAACTGTGGATTTGTTAATCAACAATATATTGTCCCTGCCCTCCCCTTCTCTTCACAGCCACATAGCCACTTTTAGTTAGAAGATTTGTAGAATTATCAATCAAAATATCAAAAGGATCAACAGGTGATGTCACAGAAATGTTTTAATAAATGCTTAACGTTTTTTGATGGTACCTAATCTTGAATTTCCAATGCATACAAATAAGGTATAAAGTAATGTAAGGGTGAAAACAGATGACAAAAATATCAAATAGTTCACATAGTGTGCAGTTACTATTTGTTGATCAAATGTTTGCCCATTCTCCCCCATGCAGTACTTTGATGTGCAGATCGTTTCATGGTCAGCCATATTCAGGAATTGTGACTGTATCGGGGGAAATTTTTTTTTAGCCTTTACTTATTTATTTTTAACATGAAGGACACCACACCAGATTTAGCTGCTATATGCAGCACAAGGATACAGTCCCTTCCTGGAAAGAGGATTTTGTGCCGAACCATTTCTCCCATAATGCACCCAACAGACCATATATCAACTGTAGGTACAGAAACAGGTAAAGTTGCAAGGAAAAAATGAGAAGTTAGAGTAAACACATATTGCTGACAAGGAGAACGCGAAGAATGGTTGGGAAACAGCAGTTGTTATAAAAGAGAAATAGTATTAGTAGAAACAGAAAAGTACACAGATAATCACTATCCCACCAAGGCAATAAGTAACAAATAATGCCTCAAGGGCAATGCTATGAGATGGAAAGCCCATACTACTGCTGACGCCAAGGTCATATGTCAAGTGTAATAATGTTCCCATGGGTTCACCTACAAGCTACAAAGGTCAGTGTCTGCCATCATTTACAGTAAGGAACAGTAAATATTAGTTTGTTACAGGTCAGCATTCTGCAATCCCTCATTCCAACAGAGTTATTGACATAAAATAATAACCCATTATGTGATCAAATTGGAGCAATTTAAAAGGAAACATAGTACAGCCTGTTCTACATCACTTGACCAAAATGCATATATTTTTATGTTGTATTTAAAATAGATTTCACTTAAATGTATAATGTGCCTTCTTGTGAGAGTCATATTATGCTGAATAGACTAAAGAAGTGCTATTTGATAAAAGTATAGCCTTGTCTATAGGGTATATAGCAACATGCAAATGTAATAAATGGTTCACATATAAGGTTAGTTTACAATGCTTAACTTGGATACTGCATATTTTTATCCAAACTAGTACACATAATTCAAATGAAGTCCTACCATTTTCTTTGTATCCCATTCCCAGAATGACTTCAGGTGCCCTGTAATAGCGAGTCACCACATATGGAGTCATCATGAAGCTTGTGCCTGCAGTTCTTGCCAGTCCAAAGTCAAGGATTTTAAGAGTACAATCTGACTTCACCACAATATTGCTTGGTTTCAGGTCCTTTATAGATATTAGAAACACAATTCACATTTAGCTCTATTAGAACCAGGGCATTTATTGACATATATATTTAGGTTTTAGAACTGAAGATCCAAAGTAAGGTTGCACATATGTGTTTACATCTGTGAAGTGAATAAGCAATGGGCTAAAATGGTTCTCGAGCACAAATCTCTGACTGTGTAAATACAGTCGTATTAAAAAGAAACTTGTAATAACAACAGTAATGACCAAGCATAAGTATTAATTAAACCTTTACAGAAGGGACTTATTGAATATACTGTATTTGCAAATAAGAGCCCACAATACTGCAGCATAGGTATTCAACCTGGCATTGGGCTTCCTCATCATTAGATTGAACAGAACTGAGAGGGTATTCCAACACTCATGAAAAATATGAACTTTTGGCTGTGCAAAGGTTGCTTATTTGCCTAAATACAAATGTGATTTGTAATTTCAAACAGGGCAGTTAGGGACTTTCACTTTTTCTTCACATGTTAAAAGACTTACATTTAAGATACATACTTTTAGGGTGTATTTTTCTTTTTAGTATTAGCATAGATAAACCATGTCATTAAAAAATACATGCATACAGTGCTGTTTAAAAATAAATATTTGGCTGTCAAGCAGTGTAGTAAATATTGTTACCTTCAGGTAAGCAGTAACGATAGAGCAGTAAAAGTGACTAACACCTTGTCAGGTAACAAATAAGGAACATTTACAAAAGTACAATACTGAAGAAAGCTGTATATACACTCTTGCCTAAAATGATCCTGGTTTCTGACCCTACAAATACTAAATCATAAAGACATTGCACTGTACATGTTCCACTGATATTTATGACACATGTTTAATGTTATTTAAATGCTTGGTTGGAGCAATGTCACAGTTTTGTTATCAGCGTCGGGCACTAGACAGCTTTCTTTACATAAGTTAAACTGGGTAATGTGGATTTTCTCTCAGACACACTCACCCTGTGGATAATGCCTGCTGAGTGAAGGTGTTTGATGCCACACAGCATCTGGTAGAGTAAGTAGGACATCCTCTCATGGTCAAGCTCCATCTGAATCACTTGACAAAGGTTGGCATCCATCAGCTCCATTACCAGGTAACTGTAATAAACCACGACACAAACAGATATATTTTACTGTTTTATACCTTTGCAGGCTTGCTAAGCAACTTGTTTCACCACATTTATAGAATCTACGAGGTACAATTGTAAAGAAAAAACGTATTCTGAGAATTTGTGATACAAAAGCTCTATTTGAATTTGAAACTGAAATATAAATAATCTATTTTGAAACAAGGTCTGGTACAGCTTAATACTAAATGTCTACTATCACGTCAGCTGCATTTTTATCACAGACATATTGATTTGCACTTGATTAAATTCATGCCTGTAAGGACTGAATTAAACCCAGGTCAAATACAACTCAATAACTCTGGAACAAAAGGGCAAAAGACACAAAAGCAATCACTGAATAAAAAAAACGACCATCAAATAATAACAGACAAAATATTTTGGTACATTTTCAGAGAACAAATATATAAAAAATGCATTTCATTTTTAAGTACAGCTTGGCAGCCACAGTGCACTAGGTTAGGGTGTTATCATGTAGAATAGTAAAGAAAACCCTGATCCAATTCAAAATGTGATGTAATGAATCAGCAATGATTGCAATTTTAAACCACGAATGAGAATTCCCTGTATGAATTAATTGTATTGTCCAGTATTAAAGGTAAATGCGATATACAGAAGTCATTTTCTACTACAGTATATTTATCTATGAAGCACCCATGCTTAATACCCTAATGGCCTCATGGATCTATTTCCTCAGTTTAAGTGGTTCTCAGCTCCTTCAGAGTTATACAGAAAATTGTTAAATCAATGTGTTCACATATAACTTTAACTGACACATTTACCATGCATTTATACTGATAAATAACATTCTTTATAAACTGCTATTCTCTCAGTTTTCATGATATTTCTATTTTAATGGATTGATAAGAAAAAAAGAAATAAGCAAGAAAAAAATAAAATAAAAACCCAGTTTATCCTGCGCCAACACAACTCTTTCCTGGCTTCCAATTTCAATATTGTTGGTCTGCTATCTAATCATATGTTTGGCAGGGTTCCCAGCAATTTAAAATCACTCTTTTGAGAGAACACATCAAAATACATTTTCAGAACTTCTTAACATTCCTCTCTGTCAGTGTTCAAACAACACAATCATCCCTATAGGTTACTGTCAATGTAGTTTTTCCCAGGAAAGTTCTACCTGTGTAGATTAATTTTTCAGCAGCTTTAGCATTTTAAAACCAAAATGTTTTTTATCCTTTTTTTAATATCGTGCAATATCTTTTACTTACACATCCTGGAACTCTTCTAAAGATTTCTGTGATGTAAAAACATTTAATAAGCTGATTATCTGAAAGAGAAAAAAAGCAAACAAATTCTTGGTCAGGTAAAATTGATCTTCATATCCTATAAAGCTACACAGAACCACAAAACTGCTAACATGATTGCAAATGCATAAAATGTTTTTGCAGACATATAGAAGCTTCCACTTAAACATGTTTTGAGTCCCATAGATTTCTGAAAAGCAATGCCAGCTGGTATTAATTTCAGTGCAACAATTTGAAACATGTAACAACAAAATGATTCAAACCAAAAACTTGCACTGGGATGCATTAAAAAAAACAAAACACAGTAATCATTCCTTGCTGTTCTTCTAGGATTTAACACCAGAAAGCATCAAGATTCTCTGTTTCTTGTATAATAGACTATTTTCCACATTTTTGAAAGGTGGTATAAACTAAAGCAATGGAATGTAACATGCTAAGACATGTTAAAATAAAAGCAAAGCACACTAGCAAACAGAAACACATGCTTGTGAAATGGATATGAATGGAGCCTGAAGCTCTTGGTTAGAGATGACCCCTTCAAGGACACTGCTCAATTAAATGTTGTCACTGCAGGATGAAAAAGCTCTTCAATTAGTTCAGCATCTTTTCTCAAAAAGGATTACTTTTATGAATGTTAACAAGCCAACAGGCTGTGTAAATTAGCATTTGGTTTTTTTTCAGTTCTAGATTTTGCAGCATATAATTAAATAAATAGCTTTATGTAAGCTATTGGTTTTCTTTGATAGGAAGTGAATGATGTATAGGTTTGCTCACGGTAAGAATGCAGCAAACACATTATACATTTCCCCTCACAATCAGTCTCATGACTGTACCTTTCAGAGCTGCTGGAATACATGTAGATTGTTAAATTCCCCAGATATAGTATTAATCACCCTTGATGAGTAAGCACATTTCTGCTTTACTGTACATGTATTCATTAGAATGTGTGCATCACTGAAGAAAACATTAAAGGGCATGAAGGACAGAAGCTGTAAATCACTCTGCTATTATACAGTACAGCAATTTAGTTCTTAAGATACTCTGATGTCACATAACAAGCTCAGAGGATTCCAGGTGTTCTTTCTGCAAACTATCAAGTGATTTGTACAAATTAACCATTTTGTGTTGTTCAAAAAAGAATAAAACAGAAGATATAACATTTTAGTACAGAAATACTTACATTTTTATGGTTGACACATTTCATGAGCACAAGTTCCCTGTATGCCCGTTTGGCGTGGGTTTGGTTCTGAAACGGTCTACTGAGCTTTTTAATGGCCACATTTCTATCAAGGACAGCATCATATCCAGCACTGCCAAAGAGAAAGGAAAAGACAAGCAAATGTTGATTTAGATTCTGTTATATTCTGTTCTTACAAATATTTACAAATACTGTATGAATTATTTATGAAACATAATTGCATTATTTATGAAATGGGAGTTTTTTGTGAACAAAACCAAAACATAATCAAAGGGGAATGAGACCTCAGCTTGAATGGTTTATAAACATGAAATAAAATGGACTTTTGAGATCTGTATGATTGATACCCAGATGTTAAAACATTGTGGCAGTGAAACAGGTAATGTTCACTGGACACCACCTACAATGGAATTTTATTAAGTTAGATTTTGCGTGATGATAACACTAAACATGTGAAGGTGCAAGCTGAAATGCTTTATGACATAATTAGCCATTGTAGCAACAGCAGCAAGATTGCAAGCACCCCTCACAGACATGCTCAATAATGACACAAGGAAGCAATTCCACATCCAAGAGTTCAAAGGCTTTCCACAAAATAAGTAAAATATAAACAGCTCATTCCAGCAGTTTTTCATTCTATAAAGAAAAATGCTCTCTCCCTTGCAGTACATTTTGGTGATTATATGGTCAGTGACCCCAGTGTCTGGCCGGGTGCCTGCAGGCCGACCTGTACACAATTCAGAACTGCGTGGTCCTCCGATACTGTAAGTTCTGGATATGGCTGCCTGGCGGGCTTGCAGAGTAAAAAAAAAAGCAGACAGCTGATGGCACTCGTTTCAGAGGACACAAGTGTTCGTCTTCGTCTCTTCCGAGTTAGTTTGGGGGTTGCCAGGTTGAATAATAACTGGATATTCCAAAAATTGGGAGAAAATTGGAAAATGAATAAAAATAATTGTTTAAAATAATAAAAACAAATATGTTCTAAATTGTTCTTTTCTAACTGTATTTAAAAATGAAACATAAAAAATGATACTAACAAAGAGACCTTCGGTTTTCTAATTCTATGCTAAGTATGCCCAAGCTGTTAAGGAGGGGCCATCTTACTATTAGTGATGCCCACTGGGGGGTACTATTTCCGTGGGTATGTACTGTGCATATTCACAACATCCTCAAACAAGAACTGAGAAGAGCCAGTATGGGCACGCCTGTGTCCCAGCACATGGATAGTGTATGAACAGTATATTACAGTACACATCTGTCACTGTCACATAAATAGAGTCATATTTATCTGTTTATATATACCGTATTGCACCAATTAATCCCATTGTTTTTACCACTGCATTCATTTGATGTACTGCACATTGTTTAAGTTACATGTACATTTTCTACTGAAGAAAATCTCTTTCATTTCTGTCCCATTCTGCTTTTCATTAAAAAAAAAAATACTATAATACTCTGGAGAGAATTCAATAGAAAGTAAATTGATCTTCAAATCCGGTTCCTATTTTTCCCCAAACAGAACAATACCACAACAGTCTCCATGCAAAAGCTAATTGATGACAAGAAGATGGAATGTTCCTTTCATTCATCTGTTGGACAATGTGTCCATTTGATGCACAATCACATCCAAAGACTAATATCTTTCTGGGAAAGTACTGTATTAATCGGAACTATGGCACTTCTAAGAAGGTAGTTATGTTCCCATAATTACATGATTTTGTTGTTGAAAATACACTTTGTCTTCTGCACTCAATATTTTATTTATACCAGTGTAGTGGATAAAACTATGACGCATATTTTAAATTTCTCATTAGCACTAGAATTATTATCTCTGATCCCCTGTTTCTTCTGTTAAAGATATTGTCTTGTATTGTATGCTTCCATTTAGAATATGCAGCTGTCTTAAAGGCAAATGAAAATGAAAAGTAGCTGCTGCTTCCTAGTTTCTAATCCCTTCATGTATTGTAGTTCAAACTCGCAACGCTATCAGGACACTGCAGTCTATATAGCGTTGTATTCAAAATATCCTGAATTAAATAACAAAAGAATCTCAGCACTACAGGAGCGGGACCAGTAATGATATTAGCAAAGCGGCTTATAACTGCTGGGTACAGTATATGGATTTTAAAACATTGGTAAGCACTCCTTCAAATACTGTCTGAACAGGTACAGCTATCTTATAGCACATGCCTATATACACAAAATGAATATTTCAGATGAATATTTCTGTATTCCAATTGCATTGACACGCAGGACAATCCTAGCAAACATCAACAATATTCAAAGCAGATCGGACCTGGAAGGTAAGTCCTCCATGCATGTCAATCACCAATACAATTGCAGTTACCACTAATAACCAAGAATTAAACTGTATAAAAGACACTTCCTCGTGGACCAGGTTTGAACATACATTTGAAGAAGTACACTAGGTCTGCTAGGCTTTAGAAACCAGGATCTACCAATATGACTACACCATCCACCAACCCATCCAAATTTTCCTCAATGATTTTCCTTTTTGTTTTCAAACATAAAACTATGGTGTAGTTTTGCAGGTGTGTGTGTGTGTGTGTGTGTGTTTGTGTGTTTGTGTGTGAACAAGTACAAAACGAAATTCCAACTGCACTTAAAATGTAATTACAGCTGTAACACACTTCAATTTATATTGCCACAGCATACATGTGTTATTGAGGCTTGCAAGTACTCAATTGTTGTACTAAAAACTGATTGTGGCTGCCAAGGATTTATCATCTTTTTCCCTTCTGGCTGTTCTTCAATTGGCAAAGCCCTTGAATTGTAAAACACAGGGTCACAGAGCTCAGGCTACTAAGGCTGTTTGTGTTGCTGGTCAGATTTTAAAAATGCTGTAACAGATGAGGCTTAATGACGCGCTGCTTAACATGACACAGATCTGTTCTGTAGTGGTGATTTACCAATATGACCTGGATATGAGAGAACCCTGGTTTCAGCTACACTGTGTGAATGTAGGTTGCTGTCTGTGTGCTAGCGGTGTTACATTTTACCATGTACAAGCATCAGTTTACTCAACTACTACTAATAAACACTTTCACTAAATGTTTAAGAAATGAACAAAGTTCATTCAGTATGCTATTCATTTGCTGTTAATTGAACAGTTTATTTTAGTTTTCCGTATTGTTCTCCTAAATGGGCAGCACTGTTTTAGCACAATTTTTAAATGTGGTTTTATTTTTTCATTGTATGAATTTGGTCCCTAATTTCTTGGTGCAGTTGACACATTTTAGGCATCAAACAGTGTAAACATTAAAGTTTAGATCACTGATGTTAGCTTTCCAATATGTGTAAGTGTGGAAACCCTGTTGTGTACCAGCTTTGATACAGCACTGCTCTCAAAACTGATGGACAAAAACAACAAATTATGGGTGATGGATTAACAGCAGTAGACTTCTTTAACCCTTTTTGACATTAATTGTCAGAGGCTCGTTGAATCTAAAATCACATGTACAAAAAACAGCCATAAAAAGGTAAGGTGTATGAAGATGTTGCATTAAAAAAAGTTAGTCAAGATACAATTGAGAATTAACCCCACTATTTCATGAACCTAGATTAAAAATGGGTCTACATTTTCCCCAATTCTATGTGGTTAAACAGTCTGTTTTGTATTCACATTCAACCTTTTATCCATACAGTTTGGTCCTTCAAGTCAAGTGAGAGGGCATTGATCTACAGTCAATTCTTGTTAATACGAATTTGAAGGGACCAGCAAAAAAATGTTTCTTATCAGTAATTCGTATTATCAGGAAAGCCAAATGCATACTTTGCATAATTTTTATTGACGTTACAGTAACACTGAAATCAAATTTCAATTACAGAACAATGAAAAGTATTATACATTTAAAAGTATTGTGTGTTTTATTAAAAATACGTCTGTCTGTCAGTGAACTTTTAAAAAGTATACATTGCAAATGAACTGAACTTGAAACCTGCATGTCCCATTCTGATCACAGGCATTTTTAAACCACAAAAGCAAGGCGTGCTCGCTCAACTTCAGGTATGGAGCAAATCAGAAACAATGGCTTGGTTTACATGCACTTGAAAATCGACTCAACAGTCATAATTATGTGACGTCACACAAATACATCGTGAAACAGCAAAAGGATGTCCTTTTGGCAGCGCAAATTCAACTGCTTTCTCACGACAAAAATAGCTATAAAACCCATGTAAACCGGAGCAAGAATCGTGCTTGTGGCTCATGAGGTTTCAGCAGTCAAGATCCCGTTTTTCTGACTTAATATCACTTCCTCTCCAGCAGAAAGGCCGTACAGACACCCCCCCAACACACACACTGTACATTTATGGACTACTTCAACACTAGAACCGCCGCGGTTATACTCATACCTGCCGACGGCAGTCATTATCATGGTACATTTTAAACATCATCAATATTAAAATGAAAGACAAACCACCAGATACAACTCAAAGTTTTATTCAAGCACATCATGCTTGAATAGTGTTAATGAAATGTAACTTTTAGATGTTCCACAAACACACAGACACAAGCATAAATTCTAATTAGTAAAACTTGTAGAAATTATATTTTATATAATGTTGTGTGTGTGTGTGTGTGTGTGTGCGCGCGCGCGTGTGTGATGGAAAGGTAACCAGACAAACAAGTAGCTAATGCGCGGCGTAATTCAGAATGTGCGCGACAACACGTGAATTCATTTCTCTTGTTAAATGTTTTTATCTTCATGGTAAAGCATGAAACTCTCCTCACGATATTCAGAGTCATTCTTTTCCTACTTAGTAAGCAGACACGGATATTTAAATATCCCCTCCCCTAAATGACTATGAATTGAGTAATCTGCATTGGTAAGGTCGATTTTTTTTTCCTAAATCAGAACTGCATAGCAACGCATGTCCTGAAAAGTACAACAAACAGGACTGGTGCATTTACTGTCATGACTTGTGCATGTAACCGCCGCCATTGACGACTTGCATCCACAGTTTGCTGTTCATAAGCCGATATTATTGCATCCCGGTTTTTTAGAATGGTTTACAAAGTATCCGTGGGAATGTTGAAATCTGTAGCAATATCTCTTTTTCTTGTACGGTGTTGCATCATTCACCGCTTTCAACACCTCATTTTTGTCTGCACGTTTTTGCAGACAAAAAATGCAGTACAGCGGCGCTAATGTGGATAATACAAGTTAATACATTTCCCAATATCCTTTACACTCAGGTGTTTGAAATACAGCGCTTCGTTTTATTCACATTTTTCTTCCCTGTGCTAACAGGAAATTTGTGTCAAGCGAATTAGTATTATAAGAAGCAATTTACAATACGAGACTGCTAAATTTTGCCGGGAAAATTTGTACTCGTATCAGGAAATGCGTCTAATCCGAGTTCGCTTTAATGAGAATTCACTGTATATCATAAAAAATTTGAGCTATTGTTGGAAGACAACACCTGTTTTTTAAATTCTTTTGACAGTAAGCTATGGTAAACAGCATTGATGACTCACTATCCCAGGCTGATGAGCCAAAGCATTTAATGAATACATAATTTCCACGTAGGCACACAGGGTGACACCTGCTATGTTTACTGTGAATTTATGTAAGTCATGCAACAGAAGCAAGCTGGTGCATCATTCATATACAGATGCCTTCTCCTGCTGGTTTGAATAACCTTTCCCCTCGGCTTCATACTGCTCTTTTTTATATAAACGCTTAAGTAATTTCCCAGCATTTTAACTCCCAATTCCCTCCCAGTCCTGTCAAGTAATGCTTTTCCTAGATGTGATGGCATTGTCCCTGCCATCAGTAGGATTTAAAGATCTAAAGTATTTCTTCCACATGCACATTATCCACAACTAACCAGTCAAAGACTACCAGTTTATCCTCAAATTGCAAGACCCAGACAGACTGTTTGCTAATCATTGCTTTGTCTGCATTTTGTTTTTACTACATTTGGATAGCTTAGCAACAGGGTTGTTAAGAGCTTGTGTATGAGACAACAGAGAACCTCGACAACATTATAATCAAGTTACTGCTTGGGGTCCAAAAACACAGTCCTTGGCTGAAGTCTGAAGTTGTCGGCTAAAGTTATTTCTTATTAGTATCATAATTTGAACAGGGGAATCTGCACCCAACTGCTTTAGTAGGATTCCTTGAATGTTTGCTATTTGAAAAACTATCACACCATATAGTAATAATTACATCTCCTGTTTATTGTTTTTTGGAAAGATAATAATCAACAGAATTAAAAAATACAGCAGGTTGAGTAATATCATAAGCAGCTGCTGCCATCCCATTTCTGCTTTGTTTTCCTGACAGCGAGAAACAGTGGCGATGGAAGCTTTTTACGTTTGGGGGAGGGGCCTTCCTCTGTGCTATTTTTTGTGTTCCCGCCATAACACAATATTGAAAATAACTAAGGCCCTGCCTAATCCGTGACGAGATCTTTAAAAAATGCAGCTCAATTGCTGTCAAAGCATGAATTATGAAGGTAATTTAAAAAGCCTTACAAACATCATTTAATTTTCTTATTTCATAAAAATACAGATCTGAAAGAGCAGAATGGTGAAATACTAGCATTATTTTTTAATGGCAATTTTACATGCATGTATAAGTAGAAATGTTTTCCAATAAATCACTTAGAAAGAATCAAGTCCAGCAAAGTTTCTAGACTGACTGGTGCATTTACAGTATTTCACAGTAAATAAAGTTGGAACACAAAAGCCAGCCCAGACATACCTGTATATTTACAGTTCACAGGCAGTACATTTCAAACAAAAATGCTCTTACTACATTTTCAGATACTGCCAAGCGTGGCCTATAGCACTGACAAATACACTTTTTTTTTTAAACTGTTGCAGACTTTGTTTTTGCTTGAATTCATGCTGTACTGTCTGTACAGGAACACCTGTGATCAAGTGAGCATTCCCTAGGGCTTTACCGGAAAACTGTTCTTGACGTCAGGTATCTACCTCTTAAAAAAGGTATATAAAAAGAAGAAAAAAAGGACCTGTAACTTTTTATTTTTTAACTAGGAGTTGAGTGAACGTTAGTGTATTTGTGTAAGTATTAAAAGTTGCCAATAGTTGCTATGGCGAGAAATGTTTTTCAGCTATTTAACAGCGTTTACAGATGTGACATGACACTTCAATATAAATCAGTACTTGCCACTACTGAGGTAGACATTGCTGGGCTTTATTCACTTCTCCACAACCATATTTCAAATCACAAATCGTAACTGACATTTCAAAGTGCAATTCCCTTTCAACATATCACATTTTTGTTCAGCCACCGGGCATGTAATATAAGTATGTATAAATTACGTTTGTAATTAAATAGAGTAATTTAAAGGAAAGATTAAATTGGCATACTGTAATATTCAACAATCCAGCTATACCAGGGGTCTCCAATTCTGATCCTGGAGGGCTGGCCCTCCTGAACCAGGATTGGAGACCCCTGAGCTATACAAATTGCAGGCTATTTAGTACATTAAGATACATTCTGATGTACATTTAATTTCTATTGAGCATGCCTTCTAACAATTGCTAACAGTATCAAATCGCTCAAAGTAAACTCATTTTAGTTAAGAATTGTAAGCATGACTTCCACACAGGGAAACCAGGGTTTCAAGGCGGGTGATTTACACTGCTGTGCCACCCAAACCCCAGTTGCTCACTTCTAATTAAGCTGAAGGCAATTCCATTGCCTTCCATCTCCATTAGGATTAGATGTGAAAAGTAGTTGGATAGGAGTAGTGACTTCAAACTGGCTAACAAAGAACTGTATTATCTGTAAGCACAGAGTTGTAATTTGATACATAAACAGACAGACACAAATCCAGTTCCCATATCTGCAATCTAATGATTTTTCCACACCCTGCACTGTTGTGATCAGTAAATTTAATGAAACACTGTGCAACAAGACCAGACCTACAGTATATCCAATTAGATCTCCCCACAACACTTAAGGCAAGGATTTAATTTCTTCTTCCACTGCCTGAGAGCTGGCTGACTGCTCAAAAAACTTCAAGCCCAACATTGTCCCCCTTCTCACCTTGTGAGGCCATGTTGCAATTCTCTCTCAGTCATACACACACACCTGCTAACAGGGCCCGGGAAAGAGTAAACAGGAACTTTACTTGACAAGAAGCTGTAGAACCAGCTGATCCTAAGGCAGCTTTGGTCAAACTTGTAAGTGTAAATGCAGTATAAGCGTCAAGGAAAACACTGAACTGACAACAATTCAACTTCAAGAAAGTCAAATCTTATTGAATTTGCGATTCACTGGCCCACCAAACCACAGTCATAAACTAAACAATGAGAGACAGGGGTCTGGATGAAATCCAGTTATACCACTCATGGTATAAATGGTAGTGATGTATGACCATGTTCTGAAACGCCATGGTCTTGAAAAGTTGAGTTGAACAATGAGATCAATTTCGGTAGAACATGGTTTAGATGTGTTGCAAAGCACCATGCATGGTCTGATAATGGGTATGCATAGTAAATCAGGGTTGACCATGTTAGTAGCAGAATGATATAAAGAGAACCTTGTTGAACCATTAACACATTCACATGAAATTTTATGTTCAGTAATTCTGTACTCATGTTACAAGCGGTATTGTGTACAATACAGGCCTGCTGAGTACAAGCTGCAAAATGCTGCTTTGGCTTGCTCAAGATTAGATCTTCAAATAGACCTGTCATGAACAATTAGTCTAAATACAACTTGTTAGACTCCACCCTCCCTCTGAATCTGTCAAATGGTCTGAAGTCAGACATAAGCCTTGCAAGCTGTATACTGAAAGTATCCCTGTGTACCCCAGAGCTATTTATGAATTATTATTTTGTCTATTTTGTACAGTTCCTAACAATACCCATATCATTTGTTAGACTAAATTTCAGTAAACCGATAGGAACAGACAAGTCTGTCTGTATTTTTGAATACTATAAACTGCTGAAACCCTGTTATGTAGTCAACTTCATTTGCATGGTTTGTATGGAATCCCACTGCATAAAATCTTGCACAAAATATAATATAATATATATATATATATATATATATATATATATATATATATATATATATATATATATATATATATATATACAGTACTGTGCAAAAGTTTTAGGCAGGTGTGAAAAAATGCTGTAAAGTAAGAATGCTTTCAAAATAGACATGTTAATAGATTATATTTATCAATTAATTAAATGCAAAGTGAGTGAACAGAAGAAAAATCTAAATCAAATCCATATTTGGTGTGACCACCCTTTGCCTTCAAAACAGCATCAAGCATCAATTCTTCTAGGTACACTTGCACACAGTTTTTGAAGGAACTCGGCAGGTAGGTTGGCCCAAACATCTTGGAGAACTAACCTCAGTTCTTCTGTGGATTTAGGCAGCCTCAGTTGCTTCTCTCTCTTCATGTAATCCCAGACAGACTCGATGATGTTGAGATCAGGGCTCTGTGGGGGCCATACCATCACTTCCAGGACTCCTTGTTCTTCTTTACACTGAAGATAGTTCTTAATGACTTTCGCTGTATGTTTGGGGTCGTTGTCATGCTGCAGAATAAATTTGGGGTCAATCAGATGCCTCCCTGATGGTATTGCATGATGGATAAGTATCTGCCTGTACTTCTCAGCATTGAGGAGACCATTAATTCTGACCAAATCCCCAACTCCATTTGCAGAAATGCAGCCCCAAACTTGCAAGGAACCTCCACCATGCTTCACTGTTGCCTGCAGACACTCATTCGTGTATGCTCTCCAGCCCTTCAGCGAACAAACTGCCTTCTGCTACAGCCAAATATTTCAAATTTTGACTCATCAGTCCAGAGCACCTGCTGCCATTTTTCTGCACCCCAGATCCTGTGTTTTCGTGCATAGTTGAGTCGCTTGGCCTTGTTTCCACGTCGGAGGTATGGCTTTTTGGCTGCAAGTCTTCCATGAAGGCCACTTCTGACCAGACTTCTCTGGACAGTAGATGGGTGTACCAGGGTCCCACTGTTTTCTGCCAGTTCTGAGCTGATGGCACTGCTGGACATCTTCCGATTGCAAAGGGAAGTAAGCATGATGTGTCTTTCATCTGCTGCAGTAAGTTTCCTTGGCCGACCACTGCGTCTCGGTCCTCAACGTTGCCCGTTTCTTTGTGCTTCTTCAAAAGAGCTTGGACAGCACATCTGGAAACCCCTGTCTGCCTTGAAATTTCTGCCTGGGAGAGACCTTGCTGATGCAGTATAACTACCTTGTGTCTTGTTGTTGTGCTCAGTCTTGCCATGGTGTATGACTTTTGACAGTAAACTGTCTTCAGCAACCTCACCTTGTTAGCTGAGTTTGGCTGTTCCTCACCCAGTTTTATTCCTCCTACACAGCTGTTTCTCTTTCAGTTAATGATTGTGTTTCAACCCACATATTGAATTGATGATCATTAGCACCTGTTTGGTATAATTGTTTAATCATACACCTGACTATATGCCTACAAAATCCCTGACTTTGTGCAAGTGTACCTAGAAGAATTGATGCTGTTTTGAAGGCAAAGGTTTGTCATACCAAATATGGATTTGATTTAGATTTTTCTTCTGTTCACTCACTTTGCATTTAGTTAATTGATAAATATAATCTATTAACATGTCTATTTTGAAAGCATTCTTACTTTACAGCATTTTTCACACCTGCCTAAAACTTTTGCACAGTACTATATATATATATATATATATATATATATATATATATATATATATATATATATATATATATATATATATATATTTTTTTAAGTCTTGGGAGTGGGGTGATTTTAGTGGTGGTTTTAGAATACAAATACTGCTGGTACACAGTTTACATGTGCTCTTAATTGTACTGTAATTATTGATATGTATTTTTTTTTTGTATACATCTGTAAGTCCCCCTGTGTAAGGGCATCTGCTAAGAAATAATTCATAATGATAATAATAATAATGTGCAATTTGTCTCAAAACCTGCTGAAACAGAAGGACTACATTTATTTTTGCTACCCTAGATAAATTAATTAATCCTTCGCCTAATAGCCCTACCCTTCTTGACATTGGCTCCTCTCACAGCTGCAATGACTTCTTACATTTCTTTAAAAATAAAATACTAGACATCAGAAATGAGATTCCACATTCACCTTCTATTAAGGAGGACTCCAGCACAACTACACCTATGAAGGCTACTATGGGGACTTTTTCTTTGATTACCTTACAGGAACTGACAGAGCTAGTTCAACATATGAGAGCTACTACACGCTCGCTTGATCCTATTCCTACAAAACTATTAAAATATGTTCTTGGTGTTATTAATACCCACATTTTTAAAATTATAAATGGTTCACTTTCGTCTGGTATAGTTTCCTCAGCACTTAAAGAGCACCTGTCATTTTTTTGTTTTTGTTTTTTTTTAACTTAAAAAATTAAATCAGCTGTATTCATTTGTTCCAAAACTGGAAAAATAAAAAGTAAAAAAGTTGTTTCTGTGCCCATATGTTGAGATAAAAGCGGATCCTAAGCCACAGCCACTGAAAACGCTCCGTTTGTGCCTGCCTCACCTGTGACGTAGTGGGAGGCCGGAACACGCCACACGCTGTACTGACAGACAGACACAGTGTGAAAGACAGGGTCTGTGATGGTAAACAAGTAAAGATGGTATAGAGCTCTTGTCAGGCAAATTGAAAACATCAGTCGTAGAAATAATAGCGCATATGTGTTAAGGAGGGGTGTCTGAATAAATCCAGATGAATCTTGCTAAAAAAAATACGATCATTTTCGAAAGAGAAAGCTTGGAATAGGTAATGAAGCAGACTATATAGAGAGGAGAAAACTCGCCACCGGAGCTCTTTGGATTCCCAGGATGCACTGCTTCGGCTCGGACAGAAGTTGCAATGTTAAATTGGCGGAGTTGACCATCTTTTGTATATAGAAGATCTTTGGGTTTTTGCAAGTAAAAGGGCAGGATTTCTTGACCAAGTCTGTCCATGCAAGGAACTCAATGGTGTAGCATAATCATGATGCTTAGCAATAAAAAAGGTGCCACACTCGTTATTAAAAGCTAAAATATACTTTACTGTTTCACATGTTAAAAACAAAAGAAAAAGTGAGGGACAGTGGCTCCAGGTGTGTGTGTGTACAGCTGTCATCAAAAGTTTACATACCCCAATGTAGGGAAATTTCCATACATTATGGAATGTAAGCTTTTGACGACAACTGTATTTGTATATGTATCTGTATACCTACACTGCACACACACAGACTGTACACACGTTTTGCATCACCCTATAGAATTAACTAATTTCGCTTCATAAAGTCTAATGAAACCTGTTGAATAATGTGACCTTAACATATTGAATTACATACCGCTTTGTACTGAATTTCTTTTTAAAGAAATTTGTGACATTTCGAAATCTAACATGAAACACTGTACTACTATTATGACTTCTGGTAGTTTTCTGGTATGAGTTTTTTGACATTATTTTGAAGTTTCTTTGATTACATGATGTTAAATAAAATATCTAAATTATGTTCATATTATTATTATTATTATTATTATTATTATTATTATTATTATTATTATTATTATTATTATGTCTCAATCCTAAAATTCTAGGTGATGCAAAACTTTTGGCCATAACTTTACATACAGTGTTGCAAAGGTTTTCGGTAGATAAAATTTATGGGTCTATGAGTAACTTCAAATGGGACAGGTGTCAACGGATTAAGAACTTGCTTTGATAATGTTCCCTGTCAAAAGCTGTGAATCTTTCACCAATGTATAGCTAAAAAAAAAAAAAACAGGAAGAAATGTAATTAGATCTGTGTGACCTGATACATTGCATTACAGTACAAAACAAATGTGTGCGACAGATGCATTAACAATACTCCTGCATCTATTCTGATTTCAAATGTACAGAATTATTGAAAAAAAATGCACTTGCTGTTGAACAGTTTGGACATGATGCATTATGTAAGTAAATAAGTATACACTGTAGTATATAACTACTCATTTTAGCTGCCTGAGTTCTTAAGGGACAGAACTGACAATGTGCCAAGAAGATGTTTGCAGTTCTTGTTGTCCTTTTTAGTAGAAAGAAAACATCAATCTGAGAGAAAACTGACCTAGTTTTACATTCATCTGGAAGCTAAATTAAAAAAAAACTTAGGTTGATAGGAAATAAATTGGTCACAAAATAAAGCACAATAAATTCTTATGTGGGACTCACCAAACTATCCCCTGAGCCCCGGAACCAATGGGCTTGAGGTTCTGGTACCGTTTGAGAACTGTGAAGGTAGAGTCTCCTACTTCCACGCTGTAGAACTGGTTGTCCACTTTGCTTTTGCTCATGTTGTAATGTTTGGCGATGTATGAAACATCCACTTGTTTACCAAATCCCTGTTAAAATAAAAAATAAATTAGAATGTGCATGGCTTGTAACTCTTAGGTCGTTAAGCAGTGATTCTGTGAAAGATCGAGTTAGGAGACCAATTTTATTTCTCCGTCAGGTGGTTCTTTGCAGATAATTTATTTACAGTATCTTGATACAACTGTATAGGGTTAATTTCTTGGATTTATCAATTGACCAAGTGATTGTGTCCAGCCAAATGCCAGCTTCAGTCCTCCTTCAAATATAATACAAATTATAACATCCTTGTCATGCATTCCCTTTGTATGTGATGTTCTCTAATGAACACATTTAAAGGTTTTACTTATTTCAATTTGAACTAAATAACCAAAGTAACAGTTCAAAATAGGACCTGTTTATCACTAAAGTAATGGCTACTCAAAGCTGTCAAGTTAAGTATTTGATTCAAACATTCAAAATCCTAAAAGGTATAGACAATGTCGGCCCAGGGGACTTTTTTGACCTGAAAAAAGAAACAAGGACCAGTGGTCACAAATGGAGATTAGATAAAGAGGCATTCAGAACAGAAAATAGGAGGCACTTTTTTACACAGAGAATTGTGAGGGTCTGGAACCAACTCCCCAGTAATGTTGTTGAAGCTGACACCCTGGGATCCTTCAAGAAGCTGCTTGATGAGATTCTAGGATCAATAAGCTACTAACAACCAAACGAGCAAGATGGGCTGAATGGCCTCCTCTCGTTTGTAAACTTTCTTATGTTCTTATGTTCTTATTTGTTAAAACACCAGGTTTGACCTTTTAGATTGTTCATTATGTGTTGCAACATGCCACTTAATATTTACACAGTAGCATCAGATGTTGACAGTTACTGTATATTTATATGTCAGACTTTTTTCAGCCTAACAAGGAGGCGATATTAATGTAAAGTATCAATTAGGCAAAAACAATGTGCAAAAACATGTGGCTAAAATCTCTCCCCACTCTCCACTTCATTCTTATTTTAGTGGATAACATTTCAATGTCTTTTTTCTTAAATGGAAGACCAGATGCAAAGGGCACTATTCTCAAACCTATAACTCAAGTAACGATTAATGGATTTAATTGGGAGATAGTGATCCTAAACAGTTAATCTCTATTCAGTAATGCGATTGTCGCTCACCCCCCCACCCACAGTTGGAGTTACACCTGATCCGAAATGCAGCGCCATGAGCACATACTAGTGTTAAAGAATGCTTAAAAGGCAGGAGAGCTGCAGTTTTTCAGTCAACAAAAAGCAATTAACCTGTTACAAACCCATGAGTGTTGAATTGAAATCGATTTTATAATTTGTTTGTATTAATTTGTTTTACTAATTGTTTCACCTTCAACCTCATGAGCTTTTTAAAGACAGTTTTTATGAATAAAGTTTGATATTCATTATATACAGATTAATGAAGGTCAATCTGTATTTATTCATAAAATTAATTTATTCATAAAACAGAATCCTTAAAGTGTAGTGAATATGGGCCTATTGCAGCGGTGTATCCTCAAAATTCATTCTAGTATGGGTTTTTGTTCCAATCAGTTCCTATATATTCTAGACAGTATAATTGACCCTAGTCTGGAATAAAGACCTGGACTGGGATGATCTTGAGGTCCAGTGTTGTCTAAAAATTCATCTTTGTGCCAGTATTTGATGTCATCATGTATCTCATATATAGGTTAGATTCAAGTGAATAAGAATGTGAACTGTATAAATAAAGAAGGTTACACAGACATTAAACTAATTGTACATTACAAACGCTCAAATGAGGTTTTCTAAAGCTTTCATCACTTAGCAATGTCAACTGCATATGTAAATAACCTTTAAGTCTAAATAACACTCCATTAACATAATAGGTAGTATTGCCTGAAACCGAGCCTATAATGCCTTCCCAGAATTGATTTTTCTTTTGAGTGATGACAAGAATACAAGAAAGCTACCAGCATTCAAATGACCTTCTGCTTCAGATAATGTTAACATGTGTATAATGCAGGAAACACATTTTGGCAGATTTCTGAAAAAAAGTCACGTGCTTGTAACATTTTTAGGACGCACAAGGGCTGTACATTAGCCAGAAACCATGTCCTGTGTATTACATAATATTAGGAAAAACTTATAGCCATTAATCCAAATAAACATGAAGAGTGTGGGACATTAACAGTCAGGCATGCCCTGTTAGCTTCCCCACAAAGTTCAACCAATGCATCTCAATCTCGACATATGGCAACCCTGATTATATAGTTCTGATATTTCACACTGTTTAAACAGAGTCTATAACAGTGTAAAAAGTCTATGGACAGTCTAGCTTTTCAAATTCAGACTGCAGCCCACTTAGCCCACTATTCCCCTGTACACTATAAAACACTTCTGTGGCAAGAAAAAGTGAGTTGCTACTTTTTTAACATCAATATTCTGTTTGTGTTTGAGACAAAGGAGTTCATGCTTATTAATTCATGATCTGCTCTGAACTTTTATGAAAATATCCAATTATTTTCACTGACATTGTCCATGTCAAATATATCTCAAAGGGATCATTAATCTAACTTTTAGACAGCTGTTTACAAGTGAGAAATACTAGTTTCATCAATATCAATACACACTGTCAATAGTGCTTTTGAAATAAGTGACAGCATTTCATTTTTTTTTTAACATTTAATGTAATTTCTCATTCATGTGGAATACGTGCCAGATCATTTCCTCTTGGTTTGAATAGGAAGTAATATGCTGAATAATCTTCTGATTGAATGTACATCTCATTGATGACACTAGAATTGCTTGTATTTTAAGGTTTCAAGGGTGTGCAGCTTTGCAGGCCCATTTCCATTACACAAGCTTGTGTCAGTGTGTTAGGGTAGAATATGTAATGATTATCCAAAGTGTTTTATAACCAATGACAAGTGACACTATAAACAAGATGAGACAAAATTATATTGATGGTGCCTAGCTACTTAAAAATGATAGAGGCTGTTTGTGCAACTTCTTTAAAGGACAACAGTGCCATAATTAAATTACCAAAGCCAGACTCTCTGATCGCTGTCATTTCCAGAAAAAAAAAAAAATCCTTATAAATGATGTTTATAAATGAAAATCTTGATAATAAATTAACATTTTCTCTTGTTAAATTAGACCAGTTAAAACTCCCATTAGCATTCTGAAAAACTAAGGGATGAGACTGAAAGAAAGCAGAGGAGCAGGCATCTACACATAATACAATCTTGAGCAATTAAAGTCCCATTTATCATTGGAACATCTCACAACTGTACTGATGTTAATATAACTCGTTTGAATCTCATTAACAATGATTCACTGTAATTACAATATTTTATTGAAATGAGAATAAGCTCCAGCACAGTTTTCATTAGCTACATTTTTGGTACAACATTTGTACACTAAATAATTGAAAAACCTTGCTTCTGTCTTCTATCAAAATTTCCTGACACAGAAAAAAATATAATTGCTGAAAACAACATTGCTGGATAGCTTCTTATAAAGCTATAACTAAATAATGTGTATGTATGTATGTATTTAGAACAAGCATCACGTTTGATCATTTTCAACATATTTGCGAGCATGCCTATGTGAATTATTGATGATTTAACCATTTTTAAAACAGATACCCCATTCTGTACAAACAGCCAATGTGTATATCCATCCAGCATGAAGTTCGTAATCCCAAGAGAGAAGATTTGAGCAGACTGGAATGGGATTCTTTGTTCAAATGCCCTTAAAACATACAATGAAATCCTTTAAGATTTCAATAGTATACCAGTGAAATCCTAAACAACATTTTTTTTGTATTGCCATTTTAGAATGCCTTCGTACATGTTTGTTCCAAACACCTTGTTACAGCAATAACAATAATGTGATTAAATGTTTTTACTAATCTACATTTTAAGTTTTAGATTACAAAATGTTATAAAACAATCATACTCCTTCTAATTAACGAGCCTTCATTTGTTGGTGTTCATAGTTTTATTGGTTAAATAATTTCTTCTCTCTACAGACCTCCATGCATCCCTGCCTCTATGGCTTCTATTAAAAAACATCAATCACATTTATTGCAAATTAAACAAATCATTTGTTCTTGCCTGAACCCTCCTCAAGCAGTAATAGCTGCTACAATACAACAGTCATTTACCTTCTACCTAACAACCTTACTTTTACTTTTACAACATTCTTAAGACCAGTACTTCAAGGACAACCTGATATACTGGATGGGGAGGAAATATCAGTTACCTTAACAATACCTTAACCTATATCAGTGTCTGTCCTAGCCATCACACATGGTGGCTTTTTAAAACTGAGACTTTTAAAGCACCCCTGTGGCCCCAATGAAGCTCTCAGAATCATGTACTAGATGTTCTTAAAGATTAGACATGATTCTGAGTGCTCTACTGAGGATGCAGGGGTGCTTTAAATGTCTGAGTTTTGAAAAGTCACCTGGATGAGATGACTGAAATAGAAATTGAATCTAAACAAGAAGAAAAATACATTAACTGTGATATTTCATACCTGTTGTGTAGCAAGTATCATTGCAAATATTTAAAATAAATAACATGTCCTGGATCATTAATCATCTTGCTTTTGTCCTACATAATCGTATAGACACAAATATAAAACTGTAATTTCACACAATTGCCCTTGTTTTTATGACTCAGTTCTTTATGATGCTTCTGGGCTAATGTACCAAAAGTATATGAGGTCCTGTTTGAGATTATAAATTACACCAACTTTTGTTTTCGTTCTGCTACATGGTAGACTTTTGATCGCATATCCAGCATAGAAAGTGTATATTATGACATATACCACCCTGCCTACTCTGAAAACTGCTAGCAATGATAAGCAGACAACAAAGCAATTCTAAGATAAGATGGAAATTGTATTCTAGATATTATTCAAGCAAATCCGGTATCCAAAATGCCTAATGAGTAGGGCCCTACTTAATTCACGAAATTGCGGAAATTGTGGATCGCGCAATATTAGGCTTCTACCGCAATGTCTAGCAGTGTACCGGGGCAGCGTTGCAAAACACAGAACCTCTGCAAGCGGTACCTCTGCATGTTACAAAATCTCAGGACTTCACTTTTACTTCATGGCACGCACAATCAGCTGCTGGAATTTGCAAAGTAGCCTGATTGTTCTCCCTCCTTCACTAGAGTAGTAATGTACACATCACATCTCGCACTGCTATTGAGTTTAACAAGGTGTCTGGGATTGTGACAGATAATGCCACATACTGTACTCAGGCATATAATGAAGTACTTCGTGGTCTACTTCCTAATTCGGCGCATAGAATGTGCAATGCACACATTGTAAGTCTGGCTATCAAGTTGACAAATTCGTTGCTGCAATGAAAAAAAAATTTAAAACACTGCAAAGCTCACAGCGTTTTAAAATTGTTCTTGCAGAAAAACAGTAGACCAGTCCCGGTCAAGTACTTCTGTGTCCAAAACCAGTGGTGATGCGATGGAATTTGTGGTTTCAAGCAGTTCTATACCACGCTGAGCCTGTTCATGTATACAGTGAGTTCACTGAAAGTTAAGTGAGGATTTCACCTGACACACTACAGGGCACTTTAATCTCGCTTTTAAGCAACACGTACTTGCCACTTGACATTAAGTTCATTGCTCAGAATGCCAAACCATTGATTAATACGATCAAATTTTTCGATTTTACGTTCTGCTTGTTTCCATGAAGCATAAATCACCTGTAGTTCTACAGAGTTAACAAACAGCAAAGCGATCCCTATCGATTTTGCCTCACTCTGTATTTTGTATTTATTTTCTTAGCAGACACCCTTATCCAGGGCGACTTACAATTGTTACAAGATATCACATTATTTTTACATACAATTACATTATTTTTTACACATTATTTTTACATACAATTACCCATTTATACAGTTGTTTTTTTTGTTTTTTTTACTGGAGCAATCTAGGTAAAGTACCTTGCTCAAGGGTACAGCAGCAGTGTCACCCACCAGGGATTGAACCCACAACCCTCCGGTCAAGAGCAGAGCCCTAACCACTACTCCACACTGCTGCGCTCACTCTGTAGATGCCGAGCGTGCAGCAACTCGGTATGGACAAATCTTCACAAAGCAACGACAGGGCATGCATGAGAAGACTGCCAGTGGGTGTTCTGCACTGACCTTCAATGCTTCTAAAATGTAAAGGTCTAAAGATAACTGGACTCGATTTCGTCCAGCATTTTTGTTACAACTATAATTCCTTTAAAATGTACTGGTGAAACTATAGACATGTTTTTTGTTTTTTTTTTAATTTTTTTGTATGAATGCATAGTCACGGTGAAAACATTTCTGGTTCTGCAAATACATTATTTGGCATACAAAATAATGCCACAGTTGTTTGTTTTTTTTGTTGTTTTTTATCATTTTAGCTCTTTTTTATGTTTTAATAAAAAAATGAATATCCTTGGATTTTGTAAATTACCTCAATTATTAAAGAGCAAAAAATTATTTCCCACAATTTTTCTTACTTTGTCCGCAACAATTTGTTTTTATTTTTACAGTTATTTAGGTAGGGCCCTACTAACACGTGAACCCGGGCCTGTAAATTGCCACTCGCTTCTAAAGCACAATCTGCATTATCTGTAAAACTGTTTCAGGTGAAATTACTTCGGGGGCAATCCCTCAGTGGATTAATGACCCAGGACAGTAATTAATAACAGTACTAAATGAGATTGTTATGAAAGTTTCTATTAATGGAAAAAATGCAATTTCACTGAGATCTTGCACGGTATATGGTTTCAATTAAAGCTATGCATTAAACCTCATCTGTAAGACGCTCAATCACATGTTGTATATGATCTGCAAGACATACTGGTACTATGAAAGGGAAATGGAAGTGAATGAATACTGTACCTTGTTTACCTGTATGGAACACACACCTGACAAAAGGCAATCTTCACGTCCAGGATAGGTTCGCTGAAGTAATACAAGAAATGATGGCTCATAAATACCTGGAAAACAAAATACATTGTTACAAGTGGAATCTTATTTATCCATGTCTAAATGAGTATTGTACCAAATACGGTATTACACTAAGGCTGTAACATGGATGCCTTTGGAAGATCCTTTTTAACATTTTACCTCCCAAACACATTGTTGTTCTTATGATATAAGAACTAATGAACACCCAAGTGTAAATAATGAAGATGCAATTCCATCAAGGGTTTCTGGTGATACATAAACTACAGGAGCAAAGCTATAGTGGTTAATCAATGTCACCAGTATGTACACTGGTATACTGTTCACCAACAAGCCTTTTTGGGTTCAATAAGAGGAGATAATTGGTGTTAAATTCAGCTTTGCATTTAAAAACAAAACTTTTTAGTAATATAACAGAAAAACAGAACTATATGAGGTCTAAATATCTTTGAGAAGTGATGTGGAATCTTACTGTCTGTGAATAGTAACAAAACTAAGTTACTAAAATGTTAAATTCTACTGTTCAGAAAAACTTAAATACACCATGCACATTCTCAATCTCATCTCGTTTGTATGATTGCTATTTATTAATTAATTCACCAAGCTCCAATATTTCCCTGACGATATAATATATTCACAGCTATTATGTTCAGTCAACATATTTTTTTGTCTGCAGTCAGAGATTTAAAACAGGCCTCTCACATTCAGTGCATTGGATGCTTATTAAGTAACTTTCATCTTCAGCGCGAGAGATCTACTTCTGCCAGACTGCAATCCTAACTGGGGCTGATACAAATAAACAAGTCAGATTTAAAATAGCTTTCAAGTAAGTGGCAGATGGAAACATGGTATAATTGCCTGCAGTTACCCACAGTAATGCTCCCATGCTAATCAGAAATTTTAGTTTCTTAAATAATTACACTTTGAACATATTGTGATGATGTACCATGTTATATTTGTATACTACAGTATAGATAGGTTTGCTTAAATAATGTTGTAATCATTAGACTCTTGCTAATTTACCACAAAGAAAAAATTCTAAAAACAAGAATATACATACACAGTGTCACTTTGACCGTATGTATCCAGATTCCTAAAAACTTCCATTCAGAAACAGATGTATCAGTGCAGCGCAGGTGTTTCACAAACAGTTATCAGCTACTGTAGCAAGATATTAAAGAAATCATATTTCCTTTTTTATAGATTTAATAGTGGATAAATCCAACTGAATCATTGGCTTTAAAGAGTAAGTAGCCGGGTTCCAAAAAATATAGCGTTACACGTCCCCACGTGTTGCTGCAACTGTTTAAACAACGTAACTGTAATTTATATTTTCATTGTTAACATCCTGAGTCTTGACACATTTTTACACTTATAACTTTAAAGTCTGTTTCAAAGCTCTTTTCAAAATGTCCGCCCTAGTGTTCTGATAGTGTACGGATTATTGCCCATATGGTCAAAAAGTTAACACAGCAATAATGATCCATGATATGGTAGGGAACATAAAAGCCACTTGTTATGTTTTCTTTTTCTTTTTGTTTTCAAATCGCTCTTCCTGCAGTGATTTAGAGGATAGATTTCAAACCCCAGTGCACTGGAGCGGACATTTTGAGAACAGCTTTGAAATAGACTAAAGTTATAAGTGTAAAAAGTTGTCAGGATGTTCATAACGACAAGAATAATTACAGGTACGTTATTTAAACAGTTGTAGCAACACGTGGGGACGTATAACGCTATATTTTTCAGAACCCACTATTTACTCTTTAAGCTGTGTAAAGTCAGTTGTGTTAATCTGCAAGCACAGATATCAAAATCAGATGAAAACATACATTGATGAATAGCCCTTTGCTCACAAACATTGGCCAAGCAAAATGTTGTCGAGTTTCCTGAGGGAGTACTAGCATGAGCAGAGAAGAATAAAAGGCACTTCTTTGTACAATACTACAGTATGTTGATGCTACCTAAGAGTACTGTACATCATTACGGAATTGTTTCATTTTGCAATACAACAGTGCTATTTACCAGGTACAATGTTTTTTGTTAAAAGTGTGAAATACTCTATGGGATAGTCAATGTGTAAAATATAAAAGAGGATATAACCATATCTCAAAACCTACTGTAGTCAAGGTCAGGCAGCCATCAAGACACAGTGAAAGGTACTCCATCACTGTTTAGCCTTACAATCCTCATTACCCACTGCCCTTCAGGCTTCTCTGAGCATAGCTGAGAGTGAGGAATATTAAAATTACAATACCTGTGGTTCTGGATGTTTTCTTTCTCTTTTCTATTTGTTTTTTCACCCATGTCGTCTCATTGACACGATAAGAGCCTTTATTCCCCAGGAAGCGTTTTGCTTAAACTAAAGTATTAGGCTATATCTTATAGCAGTGCTTTCAGTCATTGCACTCATAACACAACTCCATGAGGCAATGCCTTGTAATACTCTACAGAATGGTTTCTCTGCCTTGAAAGAAAAATACATTGTCTCTGCAACTGTATCTTTCAGGAAAGTCTACCTTTGTATTTTTGTTGTTTATCCACCGGGAAATTAAAAGGAATTTGATGATTAATCTTAATTGTGTTATTTTCTGGTAACACATGAATTATTAGATAGCATATTTGGTTAGTACATTACACCTTGTTAGATTAAATTAGTTTGGTTACCTCACTTTATTCCACAGTGGACAGTGGTCCACATTCTAAAATCGTAACATGGTTCGTAACTCTGGTGGTGAGAGGACCAGGACTAAGAGATGGACATGTACAGCATGCTGATGATGCGTTTTGAGAAAGCTGACATACAGTAGCACCTGCGTGCCCCATGTCTGGCTGTAACCAGTCTGTGGAACTGTTGCTTCTAAATGGCAAACATAAGATCAATTAGCAATGGACATAACCACCAATGGTTTTATGGAAAAATAAACATACTCTGGGGCCCCCATCGCATGTAAAATAAAGTTACAGTAGAATCATTTACGTTGATATACAAACATCTTGGGTGCATTGTGAAATACAAGGGAGAAGTGGCAGCAAAATGATTAAACAAAGCCCAATATGAAATTCTTAGTCACAGGTCAGAGTGTCACCATAAGTAAAACATGAATTCCATATCCCAAATAGAAGATGAAAAAGAGGTGTTGAGATGCTTACAATCTTTACTTGCACATAATTTAGTACTTTACTGTTGATTAGGAATGAAGTGCAAATCCTATACATTGTACACTTGGAATAATATTGTGCCAATTAAAAAAAATGAAATTAGATTACCCAGGTTTTTACAAATGCAAATCCCTTTTCTTCTCCCAATTTACTCTAATTTACTCGAATAAAGACCACATGAAATACAGCAGTACAAACAGGATCCAATTTTATAATAAGTATTCATCAAGGCAGATGTTCCCTGTGCAATAATACACTTTTGGCTTCACTGTAACTTTAAAATAAAGACATACATTTTCAAGAATTCCTCCCTGAATTTAATCCTGGAGCACACAAGGGATGCTCAAGGTAATGCTTTTTAAGTTTCAATTTAATTCAGGCAAGCCTCCGTGTCCATGTCCTCAGTGACTTTCACTTGCAGTCAAAGCAGAGATATTGTAAAATGCTTCAAAAACCTTGAGGATGCAATTTCTAGGAACTGTCAAAAAGGAAAACCAAAACAGGTTTCTAAAAAAGTAAATTGCCATTTAAGATATCAATTGAAAAGTGCTATGGCTGCAGATTTGCTGATTATGCTGAAAAACACTAACCATTGCAAGATTGTTCAATTTGTTAGAAAAAATACTTCCCTTATATTTATTCTGTAATAAAGATATATAAAAAGAAGCATCTACCAAGCTGCAAGTCACAATGGACAGAAGAGCACTTCTGAAAGACTTAGGACAAATAAGCACTTATTTGGCAGGTGCTTTCTTATCCAAGACTGTACAAATATTTCTGATGTCTCAAAAAGGACCACCTATAGGTGTTCTTGCGAGCTCTGTCAACAGATATCCACCGCCAACTACAATATATGGAGGAATTAGAGTTGTTTATCATTAACTACCTGATCACGTCTCTTCAAAAAAAAAAAAAGGACACCAAATGAATCACAATAAAAAACATATTGACGGTATTTGACAGTATTTTGTCCAATCCCTTGACAGTATGTTGTAGGTTCATGAGAGGTGGAAAGGTCAGAGCAGGGATGCATGCTCTTATACACTAATGGTCAAGCAGTCCAAACTACTTCTCTGATAGCTATCAATTTTGGTAATGCTAACAAATGCTAGCCTAACGTGTATGAATATCCTCCTGGACCAGGCTTAAGGCAGATGCTGCTTTCGGCGTTCAGTAAAGAAGCTGATTTAATGACTCAAGCGAGTTTTGTATGGCAAGCATGGAATATCGCTCGTGGCAAACGTCCTTATTCAGATTAATCTTTTTTATAAAATTGGAGTGTTGGCGCTACACTAGAGAATGCATGTTTAAATGTTATGTTGCAGGTCTATAATTAATATTATATTTACATATCTTACATCTTGTCATGAGCAGGTACTGTAATCCCTTTCAAAATAAATACAGTATATTTGTGATCCACAAAGCTCAACAGTATTTAATACACGCAGCAGTCATACAAAAAAAAGCGTCTTTTTTTCATAAACCCAGCATTCAAGGGAAGAGCTTGTCAAAAAGAATCCATACAAAAATATATGTTTTTATGTGGTGTTTTTTGGTGAAATCAGGTATTGTATTTTGCTTCATAATAACTGAATATATTTTATTTAAAGTGTGTAATATATAAAGTATAAACAGAAATAATGGAAAAACACCAGTTACATTTAAAGTTTAATACACTGCAGCTCTACAGTACAATGCAAATTACACAGAAACTGTGTAGGCAACGTTCTATCCCTTGTTCTTGTGTATTTTGCTGCCATTAAGAGATAGCCTAACAACTACTGTACTGCACAACAACGTTTTATGTTTTACAGTATGTGTCTTGAGGCTCTCGACCATATGGAAATTTTGGTTTGCGGCTAGCAGGGACAGGAAGTTTGGCCACCCCTGGTTTATGCAATTCAAGTCCACTAAGGTCCCACCTTAGTGATCTACTAGTGATCTGTATACACTGTGCTGTACCTTTACAAGACTGCATATAAAAATGAAATACAGCGAGGGGTCTTCCAAAATATACAGTATTTATTATTTTCCAAAATGTCTAATCATAAAAATAGAGTACTGTTCTCTAAATCTGAATATTTAATAGTTTACGTAGCTTTGTAGCTGTAATTAAGAGGCAACTGGCTAGGTTTCTACATTTTAACAAAGCAAGCACAGTACCAGCAGTAAAATGACAATTCATATAAAATAAAGGTTTAAACTACAATACACATGTCATGTACAGGCATTGAAAATGAATTGCAAAATTAAAAGGCATGATGCCATTCCAACGAAATGTTAGCTACTCTAGTATATAAACCTGAAATACCCAACATCATGTATGCCTAATGAGGCTGTACATTTGTCCCGCCAGCACTTCCAAACAGCATGGATGACAGATGGCCCTTTTCGAGTTTCTAACAGGTTATTTACTCCCACTTTCTACTTCTTCTGGGGGTTGTTTTGTTTTTTGTCTTTCAGCTTAAAACAGTTTAGTGTTTACACTTCCGTCATATTCTTGAGTCAAACATTCTTCCCCTCCACAATTATGTTTGTCTCAACGGTCTTTCTTTTCCTTCAAAGTTTTTGGCCAGCCAGCTGCCTGTATTCATTGACACATGCAATTGAAAGTGTCCTGTACTGTGGGTTGTGTTGTGTACTGTAGTCCATTTTAATGTAAAAAGCTCTAACATAGACATATCAATGTGAATTAACACTAGAACCGCCACGGTAGTCATTTTGACGGTTTTCACTTTTAAAATTTAAATTACTCTGCGTGTGTTAAAGATCCGTGGTTGTCTGTTCTTGACTTTTCCTACATTCCCCAGAATGCCATAGGGTTGTAATTGAGCCAGAAGTGGAATCACCTGGCTCTAATTTAACGAAGGACAAACGTGCTAAACTGCAAGTTCTTGTGTCTGAGTCAACTGTTTTTAAGGGTGTAAACCAGCCTTAGCCGGGGGCTTCGTTACATGATAGATATATATATATATATATATATATATATTTTTTTTTTTTTTTTTAAATTATGTCTCAATCCGAAAATTCTAGGTGATGCTAAACTTTTGGCCATACAGGTAGCTCTACTTCTGGATTGATTGGCAAGTAAATTGTTTAGTTAACTTCACCTGTTGTTTAATTATACTTCATTGACAATAAATGATCAGTGAAAACTGCGCACCTTACTCCCACCAAATCCCTCTAAATCATGCAAGGTCATGTTGTGGAATTCAACAATATTTTCTTGTAGTTAATTAAACATATGGAAGCTAACAGCAGGAAAGGAGAATTTACTAGTTATGTTGCTTTAAATCAATGCTGTACACCGACCTCTAATTGCAAACTTTCAAACTTTGTAATGATGTGCATAACATCCACTGTGAATTCGATATTAAATATTCTGCAGGCTGTAAATTCAAACGATAATGTACATTGCTAGTAATATCTGCTATTTTGTAATAAACATTCTGAGCTTCTTTGGTGATTTATAACATCGTCTAGTCTCTGTAAGTCGCCTTGGATAAAGGCGTCTGCTAAATAAACAAATAATAATAATAATAACATAAGCAGTCATTTCTTTAGGTAATGTTTGCTCATCATCGATTCAAGTATAATGAATTTAATTTATAAATCAAATATGCAGTGTGAATGATTACATGCTTCAATCTATCTAACAGTAAAGTTTTCCTGTGTAGCCCAGACGGAATATAATCAGAGTAGGAAAACAAGTCTATTTTGTACCTAAATTCCATCCTATTAAGATTATGTTCACTGATACAATACATGCACACATTTAAAAGGATTTGAATATATATTTAACAAAAAATATAAAACCAAATGTGAACTGGATTAAGCTAGTGACTTAGAAAAGATTTAGCTTGAACCAGAACTTTACTGTGCTAATAATGCAATATTTTTTTCAGTTCCAACACTTAGAAAACTTGTCTGTCGTTCTCAAGATATAGCTTTTAAAAGCTCAGATATAGTACACTATGTGGAATAACTTGCACGCAAAATGTCATCAAATTCGTGAAAGCTATATTTTGTTTTAAACCACGTATAGCATCTTGTACAGAACTGTATGGTCTGCGATAGTAAAAAACAGACACAGTAGGCTACAGTAGATAAAACAAATTCCTTACTTCAAATATTTCAAATAGTTGGAATATGCAAAAAAACATATATATTTTTTAATCGCACATTGTTTTGCCTTCCTCTGCCAGACAGAAATTCTTTCTTAAGGTATTTTGTTGTTACCGCAACATAAAATGGCAGCTTTCACACTGGATCAGTTTACAGTATATATGGACCACATGCTTAATAGCTGTGCCAAGGCTTGGTAGACACCATGTTCCTGTGGAGGGTGACAGGAACTGCAGCACACACCTGTAAACATGACTAATGACTGCAAGATGAAATGACAGGACTGCTATTCTGCTATTTGTTGAATGTATCTGCTAACAAGGACAATTCAGTGATAGCAGAACTATTCCTTTTTTAGGATTTGTCAGAAAATACCTGTGATGATGACCTTGCAGTAGCACATACTCATAACCTAAAAGAGATTATATTGATGGCAAGCTGTCATACGGGCTTTACTCTAAGAGCTGACCATATTTAAATGAGGCTTATATTTACTTGTTCATGAGTTCTCTTGTAATTTAAGTATATACTTTAATTAGAGTACTCATATCTAACATAATTTCCAAAAAGCTGCCCATTAAACAATAGGCTAATGTGTAAAAATGATGTGTAAAAAATAAAGTAATTGTATGTAAAAAATAATGTGATATCTTGTAACAATTGTAAGTTGCCCTGGATAAGGGCGTCTGCTAAGAAATAAATAATAATAATAATAATAATAATGCTAATATACAGTATATGTTCCTCTATGAATGAATGGGTGTTTTCCAAGCACTGCCACTGATATAATCTAAAGCAGATGTAATCTAACCATCTAGTACCATGTTTTATGAGCTCAAATGATTACATATGGTCCAAAGTAACACGACTGCATTCCACAAACTCACAGAATTGGATGGCTGTAGTTTGAGAACTTCTGTAAGATTTCCATTACATGAGAGTAGATGTTAAAACTTCATGCTGATTTGAACTTGGCTCTCGCCAAGATAAGCACCAACTAAGACGTAGCTTTACAGTAAACTAATGTGATCCATCTGCGTCTCCATCCATTTGCTTTTCCTTCCATATGATGATGAAGATATCCTTCTGCCTGGTGTTGATGGCTAAAGTGTAATGCTGGCTCCAGGGATCAGCTTATTTTGCCTCCCTAGTGCATCAGCACACACAACGGCTGTGATGCTGGCTCCAGGGATCAACCACAGTGCGGTCTCCCCAGCACATCAGCAAGACAACCGTCTGGATTGAGCTAAGTAGGGTACATCTCTGGGGTCTTCAAGTGGGCACCTTCCATCCTCTGTGTTTCGTCGACTAGCCCAGACACCTCAAGAGGGCTCGACGGTAATTCTGGCATCCCAGCATCACCCCCCTCCATCCCCCACTCAACTCAGCCCAGCTTACTTACCCGTACATCAGCGTTTCTTTCTTTCTATTGTGCTTGAGATACCCAACCAGAATATTTCCGTCTCAACCACAGCCAGTTGCTGCTCCCTTCTGCTGCTTCAGATAAGTTCTTCACTGTGCGACGCAACTCTTGGCCACTGGATCCGACGTCTCTGAGAAACCGGGTTGTAGAGTGTGCCACAAATCCTCGACAACCCACCTTCATTGGGTAAACCTGGAATCTCCATCCTCGCTGTTCCGCTTCAGCGGCTAGTTGAGCATACCGCAGTTTCTTCCTCTCATACGCCTCATCTACTGCATCCTCCCACGGCACTGTTAACTCTACCAGGTGAACAAGCCGTGCTGATCCAGACCACAAGACAATATCTGGTTGAAGGTTAGTGGTGGCAATCTCAGGTGGAAAAATAAGCCGTTGACCAACATCTGCCAGCATTTTCCAGTCTCTAGCAGCTTCCAGTTGTCCTGGGTGAGGCTTGGTTTTAACACCTTTTCTTGGCGGTTGCTCTCCTGGGCAGAGGAATGTTGTCTTTTGTGTGTAATGTTTTGATGGAACTGGTGGCAACTTATTGGTCATGTTACGCTTGTCTTCCAATGCAAAGGCCAAACATCACAGCACCTTGTCATGGCGCCAAGTAAACTGTCCTTGGCTAAGAGCCATCTTACATCCTGTTAAAATGTGCCTTAATGTTGCAGGCAATGAACACAAAGGACATGAGGGATCCTCTCCTACCCAGAGGTTTCGGTTATGTGGTGATGGGAGAACATCATATGTTGACCTGATGAGGAAACTGATCCTACTCTGTTCCATTGACCATAGGTCTTGCCAGCCGATTTTGCTTTGTTCCACACTCTCCCATCTCATCCATTCTCCCTGCTTGGCCTGGAAAACTGCCTTTACGCACCTCATCCTCTCCTCCTGCTTTTGCACCTCGTTGACTACCAGCTTCCTCTGTTGAGCTGGGGCTGCCTTGTGCCATGTAGGAGGAGCTGAACTGAGACCAAGACCCCCTCTTCCATGCTGCCTTTTATCATCTAATATTGGATAATACAAAGCCTTTGATACTATGTTGGCATTATATTTGCACCTTTACTGGTAGTCTGGCTGCAGTCCCCTTTCCCAGTAATAACGAAGATTGGTTTATTAATGTCATTATTATTTGTTTATTTAGCAGACGCCTTTATCCAAGGCGACTATAGAGACTATCAATGTATTCACTTTTATTGGTTGGGGATGATTCTAATAAGCCTGAGTGTCTTTTACAAAGGCATCAGTTGGTCGAATAAAAGTGGTGATACAACAGCCTACTTTATCTCTCATATATACACCCAAAGATTTCACAATTTTCATAAGTGAACCATTACTGCTTAGTTAACATTACATTTTGCACTTCTCTGCTGTATGTTCAGACAGGTACTGAGCAATCCAATTACATTAATAATGTAAGCCATTTAGGGGCGCCAGCGCACCGAAGGTTCCGCACATATTACATAGGAACTGTAAAAGCCATATACCATGGCTTGTTTAAAAGTACAGACTCTGCGCTTTCCAAAGACGTGTTCAGTGTGTGTATGCGGTAGTCCTAGCCGGAAGTACGACTGCCTGAAGTTAAGCCTCTCATCATGTGACAGAGTTCACAGCTTAGGTTTTGTTTTGAGTCTATTGCTCCATCATTGAAGACTGAAAGAGTCATTATCGTTGGAAAGATTAGAAGCTCAGCTTCCCCCCCATGTTAATTTCATATTGAGGTTCAATGGTGCATTGTTGTTTTTAGCCATCTATGATTACAATATATAAAGTAGTGACCAAACATGATTTCTTTGGAGAAGTGTTTTTTCTTTTTTTATACATATATTCTCATCTCCACCACGTATAGTATGTCTGATCCTGTTGCAACGAACATAATATGAAAGGAAATTTCATTTGATATGTTACATGCAGCAGTACAAACTATCCAGTAGGTAAACACACATAAATGAAAACAGTAAAAAAAACAGGCGGAAATAGAGCTGAGTGTAAAGAGCTAAAAAAAAAAAAAAAGAAATGGAGCGCTGGTTAAAAAGAAAAGCACATTTCTCTTCTGCTGCAGCAAAAACTTCACGTCAGGCAATGGCAAAAGCAATGGAGAGTGCTCTGTCACGGTGAAGAACAACTCTTAGGTCTCCTGAAAGCAGCTTATTTTAAAGCAACACCAGACACCAGTGTGAATGATGATGCAGTAAAAAAAAAAAATATATATATATATATATATATATATATATATATATATATATATATAGTTTTTTATATGCAAAAGTGTTTTTTTTTGTTTGCCATTCCCCCCCTGAAATTTTGGAATCCCCCCATTGGCTGCAGCATAGGGGGAAAATCCCTCCAGCACCCAAAAATGAAATTCAATCCCTGCTTCAACATTTAATATTATACAATAACATCAAAAATCAGCTTCATTTCAAGCAATAGCCTATACCATATTCTTCATTGCCCAGCTAGTATTATAACCCCTAACATTTATGAATTTAGGTTTTGATTAGGATACCCTTTGTCACCATATAGCAATAGTTTGTATGGGTTTGGATTAAAGTAATTCATATTGATACCACTATAACTCTCAAACTGAATAAATGACTTGGCTCCATGCTACTGAAATTGTGATGATAAGGCAAAAGAGGTTGGCGTAATGAAGGAACTGAAGCTGAAAGCCGTGCACTCTGCAGCAGAACACAAAAGTGCTATATCAATCTTTCTTTTTGTAAACACTTCTGCTGTTCGTGGAAGTCAACCTAAATACTGTAGAAGACTGCAAGCACTTCACAAGAAATGAAATGATACACGTTTTAAAGCGCACTTTCTTATAATGTTTTGAAAAAAAAGATATACTAATAAATAACCAAATTTAGCTTATTACTAGTACCATCTGTGAATTCTTACCCATACTGTATACAGCAAGGGACATCCCTGACATATACTGTATACAGTAAAAGCTGCTTTTCCTTATTGTAGTTTCAGTCATGAAATACTGATGGGGTCTAAATGAAGAACAGATTTGCTGCTGATTTTCACACCAAACTAAATATGTTACAGCTTGTGGTCACTAGTTACGTTTGGAATGGTTACATTTCCCGCCAGAGCTTTTCAGACACCAACTGTAGCAGAATTGCTAGGTTGAACCCGTTCACCCTGGTTAACCATGGTGGCAGGTGTGATTTTTTTTTTTTCTTAAACCACTACTATATATGTAGGGCTTCTGTTTTTCGGTGGTTATTTTTATCTATTTTCGAGTTTTATGGAAATCTTTTTTTCTCGGGGCTTTCGTTTTTGATATACTGTATGAAATTAGTGTTTTCGGTTACTTTCCAAAATACTTGAGCGCTTTTTTTTTTTCTGTCAAAATATGTATAGTAGTAACTCAACAGTACTTGCACACTTAAGTTGTACCCTCTTTCCTTTTCTGTGTTCCACAGCAAAATCCTCATGGTCACGGCACATTCTTCTGGGGTTTTTGTGTGTAGGCATTTTTTTTAGATTTTGCCACAATTTGCAATTCTGTTTTAAATCCTCTGTATCTTAACTGTAATACATCTTTAAATCCTGCTAACAATCCTCCATTCCTAATTGCAATCTCATTTTAAATCTCATAAGTGGAGTCTCCAATAGAAATCTAGGAATGTGCTGTCACTCAGTAGTTGGGGCGGGTTTAAAGTATTCAGAATCAATCAATGATACAAATAAGGCAGGAAAGTGGGATATTGCCCAGTTGTGCTTGGAAATGTTTTTTTTAATTTTTTTATTTGTAGTAGGTTTTTTTTTTTAATGGGAAAGGGGTGAAGTCAACGTGAATTGATTAACCATTTCCACTGTTTTTCCGGTGGTTTCTGGTATTTATTGGCTTCCACTGATTTCATTTTTTTTTTTGTAACAGGGGTGTTTTATCAGTTTTTAATGGTTTTTATTGGTTAAAACCAAAAATCAGAAGCCCTATATATAATGTATATGTACAGTATGAAATGTATGTATTATATAGGCCTAATGATATACAGTACCTGTGGTGTAATGCCTGATACAGCTTCACCACTGCTAATTTTCTTACTGTGTTTTGACAAACGTTTCCATTAGCTGAACAGTATGTTAAGTGCAAATCCTGTTTTCAATTCCCATTAGTAATGCTGCACATGCAACAAAATTCCTCTCTAGGCCTGAAAAACAAAACAAAAATGCTTGTAACAATTGTAAGTCGCCCTGGATAAGGACGTCTGCTAAGAAATAAATAATAATAATGATACAGAAGGTACAAATTTGCCATGTACAACACTGTAAATGGATGGAAGAATCTTTAACTCTTTGCGGTCCATTTATTAATTCTGCGTCAGGCTCGCCAGGTCTAATTTATTTTCACACGCGCAGTTAATTTTAGATGCGCTGTTTAAAAGTATTTTTTTCCACAGTCAAACGGGTTTAAATGGCCCTGGTTATCAACAAAGCACTCACTAGGGATCTCCAGCCCCGCCCCACCCTTTCGTTTGCTATCGCTTTCACATATGCTACCAAATAAATAATAATAATAATAATAGTCGTACATACCGATCAATCATCTCCTGATGACTCGTTTTATCACCAAACTCCTCAATAATGCAATCCAAGTCATTATTTTATTGCTATAACATCTCAAAAAAGCTCTGCAAATGTCCGTGATAGTCTCTGTGCGCTGATACTGTAACACCCAGCTTGTTTCCATATGACCGCCCCATCTGATGCCAGGGGCTAGTATGACTATTCATGAGATACGCCTTTTTTTTTTTTTTTTTTTTTTATCGGCTTGTCTCGGCTCCTTTCGTTCCCACTCGGCCATTGAATGGTTTTCTCGGCTTTTTCCGTTGAAAAACCGACTTTTTTGCGTTTTTTGCGTTTTTTGGATGATGTCGGACAGGGTCCGACAAAGGACCTGATGGGAATAATTGCAATGTCGGACCCAGTCCGACAATGGACCGCAAAGGGTTAAATGTAACCAAGACCTTAAAAGCAGCTCATCACATGCTTCTACTGTATTTGCTATGAATGACCGAGTTCTGGTGCAGTTGACCTGTATCAGTACTAAAGTGCACAAAACACACACCCTCATTGTACCAAAACTAATGTATCTACTAAATGTAAGATAAGTAAAGCACAGAATAATTAGAAAAAATACAATTTGAAGATTTGCTTTTTATTATTTGGACTCTGTAGCTGACACACGAGAAAAAAACAACACCACACATGTAGTGCTTAGCATCATGTTGGCCCTCCATCATTTAGTGCCTGAAGCCCCCTAAGAAAGGAATCCTGATGTACTGTATAACACCTTGGTCCACTGTCTCCCCAGATGTTCAGTTGAACATCCAGCATTTATTACAGAGTTCATTAATATAATTACATACATGTTCACTTGCAGGCTCTGAATGAAAGTGCAATCAACAGTCTGGACTGTGCCTTCCCGATTGTGAGTATTTCAAATCCTGTACAAGCTGTAGTAACCATAATAAAAATATTCAAACTAGGAAGTTCAAATTATTCTGAGAATGATCTTGATTCATTATTATTATTAATCAATATTTAATTTAGCTACATTTAAGTAATACCTTTTTTCCCCATTGGCCATTGGAATATTTTTAGTTTTTTACTTTTCGTTCAAGAAAAGTGTTTGCCTGTACATATTGAAGAGTTTTTTTTTTAATTGTTTAAAAAAAGAATGCTGTTGAGCATAAATTGCTTTGTGAAATAAATAGACAGCATCTTTCAATGGGGGATAGTATTCAGCAGGCTTACAGTCATGCCACAAACGTTCAAATGACCAGTACAGTAAAAAAAAACCAAAAAAAAACATACACTTTGTTTTTATGGAATTGTTGTTTGGTTGATTTGACACAAAATGAGTGTTTAAAAATTGTACTGCATGTAATTTAAAGGGGTCTTTTATCATCTTATCTTTTACAATTTCTCCAATAGTTTTGTTACAGATTTTTGTTGTTTTTATCTGTGAATCACTTTCAGGGGATTTATCGCAAAAGTCACTATATAAGAAATAAAAATAGAGCTCTCAGTTACTTAATTGCATCAATTAATGGCTTAATTAGTCAAGACTAACAAGTGTTCGAGATCTTTAGCCATTGATGACATAGACACCTATAAAACCTGAGGATTTAGGGCTCTCCAGGACAGGGTTGGAGACCCCTGTAATCTATCCTGTATTTTCATACTTTGAAATAGGGCACAGATGTTAAGAATCAAAAACCCATCACGTATTCAATACAGCAGCACAAATTTTGTCATCCTTCAGTGACAGTTCTCTTTATTTGTAACCTCACTGTGGCAAATGTAAATTGTATATGTGTGTGACTATAGGGTTGGCAGGTAGGGGGTTAAAATCCTCCCTGCAAGTCTTAATTGAATGATTAATGAGTAATTAAGCTCCAGCCACATGGTATTTAAGAAGGAGAAAATGCTTTGTTGGGCCTCTCTAAATTGCTCCTTTGTTGCCCTGCGATAGACTGGCGTCCCGTCCAGGGTGTATCCCGACTTGCACACTATGTCTGTCGGGTTAGGTTCCGAGCTCACCGCGACCCTCTATAGGTTGCGGTCAATTTATTCAGCGCGTCTCAGGAGCGTCAGGTCCAATTCATTTTCACACACACAGTTTATTTTAGACGCACTGTTTAAAAGTATTTTTTTTCCGCAGTAAAACAGGTTTAAAAGGCCCTGCATATCAACAGGACACTCTGTACTGCATCTCCAGCCCCGCCCCACCCCACCCCTTGTTCGCTGTATTTTTCACATACCTATTCATAGTCGTGCATACTGATAAATCATCTCCTGATCACTCGTTTTATCACCAAACTCCTCAATAATGCGATCCAAGTCATTATTTTATTACTATAACATCTCAAAAAGCTCTGCAAATGTATGTGATATTCTTTGAGTGCTGGATGCGGAAGCAGCTATCTTGTGTGTTTATGTCTGTGTTATCTCTGTGGTGCCGGGGCTACGTGCATTGCTTTTTTTTCCGGCTTCTCTTGGCTCCTATCGGTCTCACTTGGCCATTGAATGGTTTTCTTGGCTTTTTCCGTAGAAAAATTATTAGAGACCTGTGTTTTACGTCTTTTTGATGATGTCGGACATGGTCCGACATCGGACCAGAAAGGAAAAATTGTAATGTCGGACCTGGACCGACATAGGACCGCAAAGGGTTAAGCAGTTACAGATAATGGATGGATGGATGGAAAATGCTTTGTTGGAAGCTGGTGTTTGAGGAGTGCTGGTGAGTTGTGTAGAGACGTGTGTTTTGGAGCACTTGGTCAGTGAAGGCGAATGTCAAGCCTGACAGATTAATTGTTTTGTTTAACCTTTTATTTTGACCCTTGTGCCTATTTATTTGTTCCTGGTTGTGTTTAATAAATGTGCACACCAATGCTTGAAACTGCAGCTTTCTTGTCTTTGAGTCTCATTCCTGACACTATCCTGCTACACTCACCCTTAATGTTTGCTGTCATCTACCCAATATCCGTGTTGCCAGATCACAGAGTGGGGGCTACCTGACCGCCCGGGCCACCAGAGGTTTTTAACCTCTCCAGTTTGTCTCGTATGTCCATTCCTTTCCCGTCTTTTCCAGCTGTTTCTTTTATGTTTTGCACTGGTGTAACTCTATTGTTTGTCTCATGGTTAGAGTCTCTGCGATGAGCCGGGGGTCCATCCTTTCGGGGGGGGGGGGGGGTTAAGTGCGGATCCACTCCCTCGACCTCAGGTCAGCCACACTACTTCATCTTCGCACTAGGAGGGTTCTCACCGAGCAAGTCAGAGGGGACCCCCCGGCCACACTATCCTTATGCAGCACATGCGGCTATTCTGCCTCACCACATGAGGCGCTGTCCTTCCTTTCCTCAGGACGTGGCCCGCTTTACGCTCTCAGTGCCCGAGTCCCAGACTAACCTATCTCTCTCTGTTGCAGGTTCCCTGCAGGACGCCTTCCCGCTCCTGGCTTCGGAGGCCTGTGCCTCACCTCATGCGAGGGCAGCACCAGACCAGTCAGGGAACCCTTTATTATCTCTCCTTTCAGTCCTAAGCTGTTGGACTATTCCTATCGCCCCAAGAGGCGCCTCTGCAGAGCAGAGCCCTTTTATATGTTTTCAGATCCTCAGGAACGTGACCTTCAACCACGCTCTGTCCTCGGCAATAGGAGAGCTCATCGGTCGGGATCTCTTTTCTATCCGAGCATCCTCTGCTTGATACTGTCTTACTAACAGCTTGTTTCTGCTTCCTCTGCTTTATCCTTACAGCAGTAGCGGACACCCCATGAAATACTCTTGATTTTAAGTTTATTTTTTAAATATGTATATTAACTCACTGTACTGTGATGTGGCATCAAGATGAAGACACTAACCATAAGAAGGTAATATACAATGCAATATAATAGTTTGTCTTTGACAGGAAATGCAGGATGCACCTGTCATCTCTTTTTAACAATATTTCTAGGCTTTTTGAAATAGCTGAAATCTTCAGTAAAATCTTGGTTTCAAACATTCATATGCCATTACTCTGTCAAACCTTGTGACAGATTCCTACATCAAAGCTTACAATTTTGTCCCATTAATCTGATATTATTTTACTGTAGATGAAAAATAACACCCTGCTGAGAATATAAAATGTTGTACGAGTAGAACCATTGGCAGGTCTCTTGTAGTTCTTATGTCTACTGTTGCTATTGACATTTTTTGTGAAATACTTTTAAGGCTCTGGTTTTACAAACTGTACACAACCAATCTGGCCTTTATACAGAGGCACAGCTTTTTCATGTGAGGCTCTCTTACGCATCTAAATGGATACAGATCACGTTTTTGTTGTTTGATATTTATAGTGTACTGTGAAGCTTATCTGGGTGTTTTTGTTTCCTACAACCTCCTTGCTGCCTCTGAGACAGACATAAGTCATAGATGATGCGCATCACATCCTTGAACAGGTCACTGAATTCCAGCTTGCATTCTGCAGCAGAGGTCATTTCTCTCCCCTCCCCTTCTATACTGCCTAATTCAGCAGCGACTGCACTGTGCACTTCTGTGCACTGGGAGCTGTCCAAGCTGAACCTTGGATTGGAATCCATCCAAGAACTCCTAAGCTTCGCTAAGCCCCAAGCTTCTTGCTTTGCTAAGAAATGTCAGTGTACCGCAGAACAGACTTGTTACCAGGTCATGCTAAGTAAGATTGTTTTTCTTTCTTAAGGGTGCAAAGGAAGGTGTGAAAATGAACCTCTATGCAGTGGGATCATATAACAGACAGCTGAAAACAGTGTGGATGTACATTTGCTCAGAGTGCCCAAAAGGAATCTATTCATTTGGATCAAGACAGACCAATATATATATGTATGTATTTGTATATATAGTCAGATATACTGTACTGATAGGAGCATTAGATTGATAGTAGTAGATGTGTATGTAAAGCTGTCTTTATACAAGATTTTTATAAAACTGAGATGCTTTAATATTAAAGACATAATAACACTGACTATTCATGAGGGAAAGGCTCTGCCCTTGTAAATATTAGCAGGGATGGGGTTCAATTCTCCTCCCTGCCCAGGTTTATTGCATCAGGCGGGAGCAATTATCAATCAATTAACACCCAGCCAACTGACATAAAAGGAGGCCTCAGCGCTTCAGTAGGGAGAGGTAGCTGAGGAAGTAAGGGTGTTTTTCTTTGTGTGCTGGGTTTTTGTTCATTTTGCAATCCAGTGAAGGCAAAGCTAAGCCTGGAAGCCTTATTTTTTGTAAGTTTTACTTTGTGTTTATTGTCTTTGTGTTTAAGAACCTTTTTGTTTGGCCCTCATGCCTGTTTATTTTGTGTCTTTTATTTATTAAAAGTCTTTTGTTTAAACTGCAGTCTGACTCTGGGCCTCATCCCTTGCGCCATCCTGTCACAAGTGGGAATATGGCAATTCCAGAACCTCAGTTTTTTTTAATTTTTTTTATTTTAGATCCTGCATGACCATCAAGGAAGCAATATTATTATTAAGGTCCACTATTCCACAGCCCATGACATAATTATGCACAAAGCCTATGGTAATTACTTATATATGTACTGTAATATACAGCCCAGACATGCAGCTGTGCTGTCTACTCCCAGTGGTGTCTCATGTGGCTTTGGCTAGCCTGCTTTCAGGCACTCCTGCATGTGATTAAAAATACTTTATTTTTTATCTTGAGCTTGCTTTCTGCTTTTCTTTAATATCTTGAAATAATCTGAACTAATTCAAACTAGTTTGATTCTTGCTGTCACTTCATCTGCTTGCCAGATAATTTACAAAGAAACTGAAAAAGGAAAGCAAGAAATTGGGTTTCTTACCCTTTCTTCCCTGCTTAATATTGCATTGTAGCCTAAATCCTGAAGCTTCTGTGTTGTAGTATGGTTTATTGTTGTGCAGATGCAAGACTGATCCCTGACATTTCATGCATTTTATTATAGCTTAACTATTAAGCCACGGTTTAAAGAATTATCCAGCTCCAGTCATCTCAAAACATAACAAAATATATCCTCTTTTGTTAATTCAAAAAGCTGCATATATTTTTCTATTTCTACAGAAATTATTTTGATCTCATTGGAGAGCTGTTCTTTTTAAAACTTACATTTTTTTATACATACAAAATACTGCTTAAAATACTGCATATATACAGTATCCATTAAAACAAACCAATCAGTGTGTTTCCTTAATGTTGTCACTGAAAAACATAATTTCTCATCACTAACATTTTATTAAACAAGTCTGTCAAGTCCATTCTGCAGCGAGACCTAATCTCACTCTAAACCATAACCTTCAACACCAGTGTATCACCTTTGGCAAGAGACCAATTTTGCCTTGGACTTGAACTGCCTGTGAAGCAATCCCAATTCTATGCAGATTTGATTTTGTACATGGAAACAACACAAGTTCTGGGTTTTACATTAAAAGGCCCTAACCTAATTTACAGCCCGTCATCGGCCTAAGAGGCAATGGAGATGCCAGAATTGACATGGGCTCAACCAGATAGGGATTGGAAGCTGTACTGGATTTTTTTACATAAATGTGGACTTCTGTAATTCAGCAAATAGAAAATGTATTAATGTTACAAAATTACATGTTACTAAAGTGCCACATACATTACATATTGAACATTACGTAGAATAAAGCTCTCTGCATCAGTCTCAGCATTTGTAATCGATCAGCTGCTTAGACCATAAAAAGCAAGCTACATGGGAGTGGTTGGCTATTCAGAAAATGTAATGCTACGCAGTTTCTAAAATCAGAAATATATCTTACTAATCGTATTCCAGAAAACCCACTCACAAGGCAGGGTGTCCTTCTAATGACATCCTTGCCTGCAGCCTGCAGTACAAACATTACACTAATAGAGTTTGCAAAGTTCTAATACACATACTATACAAAAGCCACATTTATGAAGATATTGATACAGACTTTACATTCAACACCAGTGAATTATCAAACAAAATAAAAAAAATAAATACATGTAAAAAATAACAACAGACACGTGAAATATCCGCTTCTTTTACTGGACAGAGCGATCTTTAGCAGAATTATTTCCATTCCGATATTTGATGCAGCCGGTGTCTTTTTCATTTAAGACATTTTAAAGAAATTGTGCAGCTCTATACAGTGTGTTCAATTATTTACCAGAAGCAAACTAGACCGGTTCCTAAATGCAGTGTAACAGACAGTGCGTCAATAAGGCAAACGTTTGGTGTATTATTTATTATGAAAAAAAATGTTTATTTACACTATTCTTTCAGAAATTCAAATTTTCACAGGGAACTACATATTACACAGCAATGGGTAAATTGCATGGATATCATGAAATCCGTGATTATCCTGAAAAAATACAGCCATAGCAATAAGCAATAATGAAGACAGAATAACTAAAACAGAGGTCAGAGAGCCATTGACAAACTCACACCACAACATGGTCTCATTTGAAGTATTTTTTAAAACCCCAAAAGTTATGACTAAAGCTAAGGTTTACAATTTTAGAAAAGCAAACTATGAAGGTATGAAACAGAGACTAACAGAAGTAGATTGGAGTAAAATAGAGAAAACATCCACAGAAAAAGGATGGCTGTTTTTAAAAATGTAGTACTAGATGCTAAAACAATTACATCCCAAAAGTAGACAAATCTAAATCTAAAACAAAATGGCCAAAATGGTTTAATAGATCAATTAAAAAAAATATTCAGCGAAAAAAGGCACTTTACAGAGCGTTTAAAAGGGACCAAAAACAAAGTACACAGAAAGAGTACTTGGAACTGCAAACACAAGTCAAAAAGGAAGTTAGAAAGGCCAAGAGAGAGATAGAAATCAATATTGCTAAGGGGGCTAAAACCATTTCCAAAGTGTTTTTCCAATATTGTAACAGCAAGAGACATAAATGGCAAAATCATAGATGAAGAAAAAAAAATAGCAAATATATTAAATGATTACTACTAAGACCTCACCTAGAATATTGTGTTCAGTTCTGGTCACCTCGTTACAAAAAGGATATTGCTGCTCTAGAAAGAGTGCAAAGAAGAGCAACCAGAATTATCCCGGGTTTAAAAGGCATGTCGTATGCAGACAGGCTAAAAGAATTGAATCTATTCAGTCTTGAACAAAGCAGACTACGCGGCGATCTGATTCAAACATTAAAAATCCTAAAAGGTAAAGACAATGTCGAGCCAGGGGACTTCTTTGACCTGAAAAAGAAACAAGGACCAGGGGTCACAAATGGAGATTAGATAAAGGGGCATTCAGAACAGAAAATAGGAGGAACTTTTTTACACAGAGAATTGTGAGGGTCTGGAACCAACTCCCCAGTAATGTTGTTGAAGCTGACACCCTGGGATCCTTCAAGAAGCTGCTTGATGAGATTCTGGGATCAATAAGCTACTAATAACCAAACGAGCAAGATGGGCTGAATGGCCTCCTCTCGTTTGTAAACTTTCTTATGTTCTTATGTTCTTCTAATCAAGGCTTTGATAAAATATTTTTCTTACTCCAATTAATTTAACAATCTTCTTGCCATTCCCCTATATATGTGTTTTGTTTTTTTTTTTGCATTATGATACAAGTGATAAGCGACTCTAAACAACAAGAATAACTCTTTAAGGTGACAGGGAGTAAATATACAGTGTTGTGGATGGAAAAACGGTCTCGAAAATAAAGTCTGGAAAACTAAACAAAGTACAACAGAGAAATGTTATAGTACTTACAAGTAGGCTAATGAGGGTTAAGAAAATGTCTTTTAAAGCAGTTTTTTAAATTTGTTTATAATACATGTTCTGTTAAGTTCTATGTGAGAGCATACTGTAAGTTAATGACATTATAAAAAAATACTTAAGTAAAAAATGAAATATAAAGGTTCAACGCGTTCAATATCAATCAAGACAAAACTTGTTCAACATCAACAAAGAAGTAGAAAGATAATGATCATAAGTTTAGTCAAGAAAAGTGCATTTAAAAGATCAACCAGCTAAAATACTAGCACTTTAACATTGCTTTTGATGCTGTGTAAAGTTCAAGTGTAGAGAGTTTATTTCCAGTTGACAATTCTGATGTGTCACAATACTTTAAATATACAGTAAAAGCACCTCTGGGGGGGCCTCCAGCCATCTACAAAGTGAGGAGTGGGGGAGGGACAAGAGGATTAATAAATAATTCAAATGTGGTCATATTCAGATGCACCTAGCCCTACTTTTCCATACAGTACTTTCTGTTTTGTTAAACAATTGATGATTTAGCAGACATACCAACTATAATATATAATAATAGGCTAAATCATGTAGTTATCAAATTCTCTATCATTGCTCTTCCCTTCGGCCTAAAAACATTTTGCTGGACTTACACTTGAAAGTTTGGAATTCATTATGCTAACATAGCTGTATATCTAAGGTGTTTGGGGCCTACGGTTTATAGCCGTGGGCCTCATCGATTCCCAGGTGTGCAATTATGTCAGCATAATGAACACCTTGTCACTCCTTATTGCTTTAATGAAAGACAGATGTGACATCACTGCTCACATGGCACAATGGCGAAATAGACTCCTGAAATAAGGGAATGACACTGAAAAATTGAATATTTAAAACAGCAAATTAAAAAACAACTATCTGTATTTAATAGCAGTAAATTGTATTTTTAATATTGAAATGTCCCAATAGAATACATTTCCCTTATACATTATTTAAGAATCCTGGTCTCTGAGCCATTTTAAATTTGCTTCCATCCTATTGCCTACTCTTCATCATCATTATTTTTATGAAGTCAGTCTGGCTAAGAAGCAACATCTCTTTGTGCTAGTAGGCTACAGCCAGCAACATACAATCTAAAAACTACAAAGATAAAATTGATGGACCTTCACAAACTTGTAGTTTTTTCCCCCACAAAGAATAAATAGTACAACAGTGACACTACATTTCTTTCAAATTAATAAGCCTGTAAAATCAGGCTAGTCCTGGATGTATTGGGGGAAAATAAAAGTTTGGGCCTTGGATTAGGCTATTTCCTTCTTTTGGCAAATGGTTAGGGTTAGGATTAGGGTGGGTTAAGGTAAGGGTATACAATGACCTAACAACCTTGAATGAAGATTGTTAATATAAATGCAATTAACCTCTCCTGCTATAAGGATTTGTGTTTCACTGTAGGGACTACCATATGCTTATTTTTCAAATAAAAACATCTTTGCAAATAAACAGCATAATCTATCTTCATCAATATAGGCTGAAACAAATCAAATAATCATTCCAGGATGGGGATCTGCCAGTACCTATGTCTTAAAAAATAAATCCTCAAATATACAGTACCTTAGGATACACTTAAGTTAACTACAGAACAATTTGTGCATTTCAAAGCAGAGATACATGAAAAAAATGAATAAAATAGCTACAAAACAGTAATAATTTGTCTTTAAACCCAGTTTAGTTTTAAGCAAAACTTCAATATTTGTTAATCCTACTTGAAAATGCAGCTTAATTTATACTTGTCTAATACAGTAAGAAATCTTTTCAGGAAAAAGGTGAGTGTACCAAAACTTTTTCAGCCCAACAGATGGAAGAGCATTGCTTTGCTTTCCAAAACACAAGATTTATTAAATCCTGGTGTCATTGCTGTCTACTGAGGTTAAAGGAAAAAGCAGGCCCCGTGACCGATTAACAGGACTTATAAAGACAAATGGTAAAATCGATACAAATTTAAGTACAGATGCAATCTTACCGGTCATGCTACTGTTTTATAAGTTATGTAGTGTCCATGTCTTTCTTACTTTGGAATAACAACTATTCATCAAAAAGATATGCATAAAAAAACACTACATACAACAGTAGCATGCTGGCTATATTAAAGTCAAATTTAAAATGAAACACCACCTGCATAGACAATTACAGCACTCTTTATATTTATATTGAAATTGCTTTCCGAACCCTTGACCTCACTCTTACCCTGCTTATACACATCTAAAGATAATACCATTAATGTAGTCACAGATTTCACCACTGATTTTCTAAGATAATATGGAATTGATGCAGATCTATGCTATGTAATATCATCTTCTAACAAAATATGATTGTAGCATAAATTAGACGGTCCTAATATAACAACACATTCAGATTGTCTAAATTAAAAAGGACTTAGATGACCTGGACTCTAACAAAGAATTTATGCTGTTTCTGGCTTTATTTCCTTACCAACTTCATCATATTTATGCTAAGAAAGTACAGTACAGTATTGTGTGGCATTATTGTGATAAGGTAATGTGGTAAACCACAGGATAATAAGAAATAAGAAAACTTCCAAAAAACACTGTGCTGAAGACCTGAAAAGTCTGTGAAACGGTAGCCCTATTAATTGTGAGGTGAGAACAGAATCCGATCCACTGCAACATAGTGAGACTGCAGTCAAATAAATAGAAAGCTTCAGTTAGTGTTGTTGTCAAATGTCATTATTAGAATCTTATGAAATAATCATAACAGCAGTGTATGAAGAATTATTTAGGCCTAATACTGTAGATAAAGTCTTAAACTTTCATATTAGGTAAATGTTTGTTCAAATGCCTTAAAGAGTCTGTATAATGTAAGAATGTATGTACAACACTATGAAGTTTAAACTATGATGCCGGATCTTTAAGAGGAGAACATTTCCTATGGGAAAATATGGTTTCATTATTTTTTTTTAAATTTTACTTGAAAGACAAAATATTGTAGATAATAATAATATGATGACAATCTTTGGTCCAACATTAGGTGATTGGACACTGGTAAAACTAGTGGTCAATACAAGCAATCAAGACAAGTGTCATTTTCAACAAACTGACCCCTTCTCTACATTCACTGTATTGTATCTGATACCAGATACTGTACTATTACAATGCACATATAAGAGATCATTGGTACATGTGTTTGAGCCATGAATCAGAAAAATGAATGGTTTGAAATGGCAGCCAGATGTCTACAGGGAATTGTGGAGACAGGGGCTACCATTGGTACTGTATCAACCCTTAATGTTTTAGAAAAAGTGAGAACAATATTAGACTTCCTCTGAAAATGTAAGAAGGCGCAAGTAATTATCAAATTACACATACTGCTGGTACAGGGTGACCATACATTTCCTGTCACATTCTGAATCAGGCTACTACCCCTTTATGTCGTGATCTTGCAAAGAAGGAAATCACACCACCAGACCACAATAATGCATTTTACTGCAATAATGAAGCAGGTCCCCAGGCAAATATGGACCGCAAACATGCTAATTTGGGGAACTGAAAATGTTCCTGCATACTGTAGTGTCTATGGGTCTTTTCCTTGATCAGGTTGGCAGATACAAGACATAGGCTATCTCGCATCCTATTATGAGCAGTTAAATCTAGTTTTAGCATGTCTGTGTAAAATACAGTATTTTAAATATGTAGCTTGTATAAAAGCTTGAGTAATAACAAAAAAGGAAAATAGCCTGAATAATACAATTTCTATCTACTGTACACTGGAGTTTTCATGTGCTGTAGGTATGGCTAACCTAGTCTACTGAGTACAGTAGGTATTTTGTCATTAGCTTCATTGTTTCCATTTTGGTTTGGATTTGTAATAGTAGTTGTAATAGTCATAGTACTGTAGTTTTCTTTTTCTTTTTTTTGTAGCAGTATTGGTAATATGTGCAATGACAGAGGTATTCCTTGTATAGATATTGGTAGTTCTGCTTCTGGTAAAATAAATAAATAAATAAAGGTATTCTATTGTGCAACCATTTAGAGTAAGAGATACATTGGTGAGTTTCATGTCCAAGTTATTCATCCTCACTTTGTAGATAGGCCTCCAGCCATGCTACAGTACTCATACATTCCTCGGTGTGATATTGCTTTGAATTCTGTTGGTCAACACTTACAGTATGTACAGTACTTTCAAAAAAGGACCAGTTTATAAATAACAAGGTCTCACAAACGTCCCAAACAGAAGTGCTTTAGCACAGCCTTTCCAATTACAGCAGGCTGTAACAAAGCAATGTATGGAGCCACCATGATAACCTTTAATATGTATTTACAATGGAAACACTTTAATGGCACTATAAAAACTAAAGCAATTTATCTTGACTGACTGCATTAAAAATTAATTATAAGAATTATTCTGTAGCACACATACTTGGATTCAAAACCTGTCACTCACCGTGGTTCATGAGAGGAAGCAGAATTATATGTATAAGGCAAGCCTAACAAAATGCCTTTTAAATGATGCTTTATAAATATATTTTAATAGTTTTGTACTGAATAAGAGTTGTACGTGATTTGCATTACTGCATTTTGCAAACAAAGGCAGCAGGCTGTCATTATGAGTGTTTGTTGATGACAGTCCACAGCTAGTAATTACATTGCCCATCATGATATTTTCAGAATGATTTTTTAGGAATATAGAAGGTTTCATCCTCTGCTTAAGAATACAACCCTAAACTTACAATGTGCTGAATGTATTTTAAAGGGCACTGTGGGTTACTCGAGGACTGTATACATTTATTACATATCTGCCCTTCATGCAGATATACTCCATGGCTTTGAAAACTCCTTTCAACACTGAAACTCAACTTCCACCAGATCCAGTAAATTCACTTAATTGGTTGACTGTATGCAGAAATGCAATTCAATTTAAAATAGGAAATTAATAAGGTAAATGTATTTGAATACAGTTTTAATTATGTTCTCTAAGAAAGATCTTCAAATCAAGACTTATGACAAATTCCTGTCTGTGTTGGACTGTGTCATTAAAACTACAATAGTTATAAGGAAAAAAAGCATAAAAAGACATGATGCTTTGACATCCCTGGAGGCTTAAAGTTAAAAAGATTTGACAAGCACACAGCAGTGGATGATTTTGTTCCAAAACGTTTTCTAAAATGTAGCAAATCAGAAACAATTCTGAATGGAATAAATCAAAAACATTTTCTCAATACTGTTTGTTTTAGTGTATGTTGTCCTACTGCCTGCAGAACCAAAATCTGAAAAAAACAAAAACAAAAAAACGGTATGGACACGGTGTGTCGGTAAGAGGAATTGGTAAGATACAGATAGAAAAAAATGCACAATTTCTGAAAACGCATACACAGCACAAACAAACAAATCAAGCTGTTACAAGCTAGCACCATTGGTCCCTGAATTGGTGTGCAAAATAATAATTTAAAAAAACGTACATTGCAAATGTAAAACCCTGAACCTATAAATATACAGTAGATAAGCCACTTTCTTACAACAGTAGCAGTTTGCAAAAAAAAAATCACATCAAAATATTAATAAACTCAACAGTCCTGCTTTACCTGGAATAACAAGTTAAAAATAGAGGCTATATTTATTTCTGATTCAGAGTGTCACTCTGCAGTTCATTTTATTTTATCAGCACGCAATATTTATTTATTTATGTGTTTATATATTTATCTGGCTTATTAGGCCCTAATATTAATTAATAATTAAACTATTTGAATAGCGCTTATGTGAACCATTAACAGTTACAATAATGAATAGGTGTTAGAAAAAAAACTAAACTGTTCTTGTGTGTAAAACTCGCAAATCTGACGGAATTACAAAACGAATGTCAATTCAGTTTTTAAAGTCTATATTATTCTTAAAGACATTTGCATTTGGAACCGTTACACACAGCAGTCTGTACAAACAACATTCATTCATCTACAATCTAAACACACTTGCTACTCTCCACTGTCCTTTCCACAATGGCATCAGTCGACTTCATTAACCTTTGCAGCAATCAATATTCATCACCCCACCCTTTAGCAGGTTATCCTCTGCATCAACATCACCCACCACCTACCATTCCGTGCCAGCTGACGACAATCCTGCTCCAGCGACTGTCCTTTTCAAAACATTCTGACGTGTGAGTGACAAAAAACTAAATATCACAAAACGGTTCAATTAAAACAAATAAAGGCTCCGGAGAAAGACAGAAAACAAATCAAGATATTTCACTTGCTGAATCACTCCCCTTCACAGTCTTGCAACCATTGTGCAGCAAGATGCTGGCTGTACCATTGTGGAACCTACCAGAGGAAACAGACAGGGGGTTAGGGAAAAAGGTTGCTATAGAAACTGAAAGGAGCACACATGACGTCAAAGCGCATAGCAGTCTCTGGAGGGGAGGGTGTTGTTGGTCTGATCCTGCAGCGCGTTCGCATTCCCTGCTGCCACGCTTTTGCCTGATGAATTAGCGAGGTGGTACGGAAAATACAAGATCAAGTATACCTACCTCCTGTAGCTGTTAGTAGTTGCACCATCACAGGCTGGTACCAGCAAAAGTGAAAGGTAATAAATAATAGAGAAGTATCACTCGATGCACCTCAGCTCACAGCAGTGCAGCAAAACGTCTTTCTGCTATCGTTGCAGGATACCCACAGCATCCACGGCCATGCTACTCAGTTGGTCAAACGGATGAGCAGAAAACGGTGGGAGTGACCTTTTCAACCGTTTTAACTGTTTAAAAATGCTGTCATGGAGATATGAATTTCCTGTCCCCTGTAAATACTTAATGACAAATTACTGAATAAATAAATAAAATTACTGAGTTGTTTGTACTAATGAGGTTATTTTTGTGTCTGCATTTATTTAAAACAAAAAAAAAACACGTATATACTAGTCACTAGCTTCTGTCCAGCCTGTTAAGCTTTCCATCTTTTTAAGTCTTTTTAAAGCATGCTGAAGGCTAGGAAGGCACATTCCTGAAAAAATAGCCTGGGATAGTCCTTCTAGTTACCAGCTGGGGTATGTTCCAGTATTTCAGTTCTATCATTTTTCCCAGGTAACACCACCAGACTGGAACATACTGTAACCTCCAAAAATGATGATTGTTTCAGGAGATGTGTTCCTCCGTTTCCAGTCCTGATAATCTGAATTTTAACTAACCCTTTGTTCTAGTACAGTATGCAGTTACCGTATCTGTCCATCTGGTGGCCCTGAATCCCATGCATTATGTATCCATCTAAGCTATAACAATACCTGTAAGATGTATTGGGCCTTGCTGTGCTCTTGCCTAGCTTCCCAGCTCACTTGAAATAACTTTAAGTACTTTTTCGGCTTTATAAACTGCTTCGGTCAGCTCCGATCTATCCCAAAACTTGATGGTATTGTTTTCATTTTTGGCTGTAGTCCCGGAGCTTTGGCTATAGTCCTGTAGCATCTTCATTCTTTCCAGACAGTTAGTAGCAGGTGCTACCCAATAAAAGTCAGTATATGCACCTATTATTCTCACTTGAGGGTTCCCCCAAGCTAAGTTACACACAGCTGCTGCTCGAGTTGTGGATATGGTCTGCCTGGCCTCCTATCCGCTTTAGACATTTTAGATACTAAAACGCAATGATAATTGTACACAGAAAATGTTTTTAAGAACATATATAGTTACTAGTCATTTAAGAAAAAAGCTAACCGGATTCATTATCCTCCACTGATAAGGTGGCAGTATTTGAATGACAGGCTACTTCTAATGCGCAGGTCAATCTTGATTCCTGCAGTCTTTTGTAAACAAGTGGGTGTTATTTTAAGCTGCACTTTGGCGGCTGGAATATTCTCTGTTTCAGGTACTGTTGTTTCTGTTGGTCATCATGTCACACTATTCACTGCAATGTTCTTTTAAACAATTGGAATACTAAACATAATTGTGACGTCAAGCTCCGTCTACCCTGCATGACAGGAGGCATGCTGGCACAGCAAAACACCCAGGGGTATACATACATAACAGCAAGCTCCACCCACTAGTGACAGCCCATCTGGATGTATTTGCAGCTCTGCAGTTTTCACTATGAATCAATACTTAATTTACATTTTTTATTGACAGGTAAGCCTTCAGTAATGAGCACTGGGTTGTTTTTATAAGTGACGTCACAATTATTTTTGCTTTTTAAAAGAACATTACACTAGGGATGTGACCAACATGACCTATGTATGGTGTTAGATTTAAGAATAGACCTGTTTAAACCTTTAAACTGTAATATATTGAGATTGTTTGTAATCAGTCACAAATAAATAGAGAAGATGGTCAAGAAATTCAAGAGCAAACAATTCAACAATACCAAAATTAGTTTTTGCATGTTATTTTTCATTTTATGCATGTTATGTAATAATTTGTTGTTTTATTATAAAGCTGAATCTCAACTTTAATTTATATCTTTCAATAGAACAATTAGAAATTATAAAAATCACTTCTTTGTGGTTTTTCTCTTTTTTTAACTAACTGAATACTTTTGTCTGCGACAGTATAGTTACAAATGGTTTTCTATATGCTACATCAAGATTCCAACCGTTTTTAAAATGAGTGCAAGTACATCAAGTAATTGTATGCAGAGTGTAGAAGAACATTGTTTGAAGCACAGTTAAAATACAGTGTTAATTAAACAGATGTCTGTTCTTCCAGTACTGGATTATGGTGACGTTGTCTACAAAATGGCCTCGAAAGCTGCTTAGGGGAAGCTTGATGCTTTATACCATTCTGCTATAAGATTTATAACTGCTGCTTCTTATCTTACTCATCACTGCGATCTTTATGTTATGGTTGAATGGCCTTCATGACACACTAGGTGATTGGATCATTGACTTAGGTTAGTTTATAGAACCCTGATTGGGAAAACCCCACTATATCTGTGCTACCTGTTACAGTTCTCTGCTTCAGTTTACAATTTAAAATCAGATTAATTTATTAGATTGGTTCTTCCCAGAGTGTCCATTGTTTTTGGGTGTAATTCATTTCAGTTTGTGGCTGCTTATGACTCGAATGAATTTCAAATCAAATTAAAACTACAGAGTTTTTTTGTTTCAGAGGATGTTTTTAATCGGAATCTGAATTCACTAGTGTCTGATGCATGTGTATGTACTTGTTAATGTGTTACTTATTTTTTCTGTGTTGTATTTGTTTGCTTCATGCTGCTGTGGTGATGTTTGACTCTTGACCAGATTGTCGTTGTAAATGAGAATTTGTTCTCAATCTTCTCATCTGGTGAAATAAAGGTTAAATGAAAATGAAAAAAAGAAATAACCAATTGCAGTATTGTAAGTGTGGTCCCGCCAGTGTGTTACACAGCCTCCATTCATTTGAACTCTGTACACTTCTGACTAACCAAACATTACACTATATATTCTTTCATGCACAACAGTAGCTGACATTAAACCCCAGAGAGCACCGGGGGAAATAATTACCAGTGGGCTGATTGAAAAAGGGTTTGATTGACAATAGTAAGGTCAATTCTGCACATATTTTAATTGTGAATTTCTCTTCCAGTTATGTCAATTATTTTCCCGGGAGGATTCAAACCAAGGTGAAGAAAATCAAATCTTTCATTATAAATGTCCTGCTCTTTAGTGTGCTTTTCTTAAGGAGGCAATCTTTACCCTCAGGCAAAGTGACTTTCATGAGAAAGAGTTAAAAAGATTGCAGCCTGCCACTGAACTGTTAATGAGTCCGAAAAAAAATCTGACGTGACCAAACACTACCACCAAAGAAACCAACGCTCCTTCTATTTTCTGAACAGAATTCACAAACTTGCTGCATCTCTACGTGTTTCCAGAAATGCAAGCAAACTTCTTCGCCAAAGTCATTTGTATCTATAGCCAACCCTCTCATACACGCTGCCTGTAAGCAAGTGTCATTGTACTATACTGTATGTGATTTATTATTTGTAAAGCAGTGTTTATACAGTATATTATCTGTACCCTAAAGCTTGATAGGGGCCTACACAAAATGTATTCATCTTCATTTGCATTTCACAAATACTGTATGCCAAACATGCCCATGCACTATCATAATAAATATTTCAAAAAGCCTCTGTCAGGCTTACATACAGATCCCATAAATCAGAAAAAAAACTAAACCATTTTATGCTGTCAATCTAATCTCAACAGCGCAATAAGCAAATTATAAAAATCGCTTTAGACTGGAATTTATTCATGTTAGGAACTGCGATAATGATCATTCCATGAATCACTGGATGCACAGAAACTTCAGCTGATAAGATTCAACTACCGCAATTGTATTTGACTGGTTCTGCTAACCAAGGCCACTGTCAAGTAGGGTGACCCTTAAAGAGAAAGTAGCTTCAGATTACATTTGATTTATTTTGTTCACTTTTCCCTTGCCTTTCCATGGAATTTGCAGTTAGTGGTTCTGGGTTCTGTTTACTTTTGTATCATTTTGCTTTGTATCATTACCTGTCTGGGAGTTTATTATTATTATTATTATTATTATTATTATTATTATTATTATTCCTATAATTGAATCTTGGCCCAGTTGTATTGTATGTTGTAATTACATGATGTATTGCATGACCTTCTGTTTATATAGTGTAATAGTGTCAAATCCATGTAATATAAAACTCTATCTTTGCTCTTGTGGTTTATGATGCCACATTTGGATACAATTTATTTGCTATTATTGAATCAAATTAACATTAGAAATACTGTTTAAAAAACAACGTCATTTGTCCAATGTGTTTTTACTGTTTTGTCTTATCTACTATTTCTTTTCCCCAGAAGGTCTATCTAACAAGACAATAGTTAATCAATCTTGTCTTCATTTAGCAATTTCTTCAGAAAACACTCCTTCATACTTCTACACAGATTCAGGGCTCATTTAAAATTATTTGCTGCCATGGTTTTAATCATTCAAATAGCACCTTCCATATTTACAGACAGAAATACATGAAATAGACTCACATGCTCTGTTAGATGTTTGGTTGTCGTAATCATGCTACACAGAGGGCCCTATGTGCCAGTACTGTGTAGGTCAAATAAATACTGCATACCTATTGTCGTTCATTGGTTTGTCCATCACTCCTCAAGACTCACCTCTTCAGAAAGCACCTGTAGAACTCCTCTGTTTTTCCCCTGGAACACTTATCACCCTTCCTTAAATGCGCTTGACTTGCTCTTATCTGCCCCCTATTTTACTACATTTAATCCTGTACTTCAGAGTACTGTAATCTGCCAAGTGTTTAATCTGTAGTATTTTGTATTTAATCATATCCTGATGTAACTATCACTGACACTGTTATCTGCTGTATTATTGAATCGTATTTTGTCACACTTGTACTAGCTTGAACCAAAGTCATTGTATTTATCTTGCTCTTAATTGTATTATTACTTGTACTGTGATACTTGAAATGTATTTGCTTACGATTGTAAGTCGCCCTGGATAAGGGCGTCTGCTAAGAAATAAATAATAATAATAATAATAATAATAATAATAATAATAATAATAATAATAATAATAATAATAATTTACACCATTTAATTTCTTGTCAAACGTGTTAAAGAGGCTGTTGACAAGAGATTTTCAGTAAACTGCATAGGCTGTTGAACATTCTTAACAACAAAACTTAAAAACCAAAAAATTAATTTTAGGCATCTAAGCAAAAATCTATTTTATTGTGGGGTCCCTAGAGGTTCCTTCTATTTTTACAAGGGTGCTTTCATTGTTTCATTGAAACAACAAGTTCTCCATCTACCTTTTTATGCAGCTGCAAAGGGTTTAGTGCAATAACATTTGTAGCTGCCTAATCAAGGTTCCTTTGTTGTTCACTCATAATAATAATACAAAATGCTATCTGGGGTTCACTGCTGAGTAAGAGCTGACTTGGTTCAGTAACCCAAGCCCTTTGCTTTGTTAGTGGGTTATTTTCTATTGCAGTTGGGATGAAATGAATACAGGTGCCAGAAACCAGGGCTGAACTGGGATGAACCGCAGATGGTTGGGTCAATTTAAATAACTAATATTAATATAATTATTACAGTCCAGCGTTTTTAGTTAGTACAATTACACACGGTGGCTGTACTTTTGAAGAAATCAGTTCTGTTCTAGCACCCTCAGATAATGTCTTCAGAAATGACAGGGGATTCAATTTTCTGTCTCTACTTACCTTATCAACTAATAATGGAAAATAGATAGATTCCCAGCATGCAACATTTTTTAACAATCTAATTTTATAGAAACGAAGAGGTGCTTAAGGAAATTCTCAATGGAATTGCCCAAATTGACATGCACTGGTTTTTAGAAAAAATTAATAAAAAGTGTAATATATATTGTTCCTCAATTCTGTCACCACCTTGGTCTGTCGATACATGTACATTTTTAAAGTTGTTGGTTTAGTAAAACACACAGTTTACAGCTACATTGTAAGTGATTGTTCATTGATAATATTGTATCTACTCTGCATTTCTCTCCAGCCCCCCCAGTAAACACTGAATATTATGTGTTACTTCTATAAAATTATATTCACACAGAACATCTAGATAACACATAAAAGAGTTCTGTTCAAAATGTTGGTAATTGTGTGTTCCCTTAGTTACAGCAGGGCAACTGAAAAGCAAGTGAACAGTAAATACCACAAGGGGGAGGTATATTTGCAGTGTATTTCTGGCAGTGGAAACACCAAGACCAAATTCCAAGAGGAAGTCTTTGGGAGAAAATTGCTTCCTGTACTAAAGGAAACATGATTTCCCTGCAGTGCTGATTGCTACACTCATAGCTTTTTCTAGGAGGGTACAGAAAGAGAAAGCATTGTGTGTACGATCATTACATTTTAATCATAATTTGAAGTGTTATTTTCTTAATGGCTGTTTCCTGGATATAATAATGATAGCTTTGATGATGAACCATTTATATATATACATATATATTTCTTAACGATTGAGTTATATTAGATATCTACTCTAAACAAGTACACAAAATTGTATCAGATGTGTTTCAGCTTTGGTTAAGTCATGTATAAGAAATAAGTGGTTACATAGATATTATATTTTTTTGTCTGACATTCTTTTTTTTTCACACCAAACTGTTTTCACCACCAATCTGAAAGATAACCCATGTAGCATCTCTTCCTGTTTTGATTACATTTTAAATAATACCAGGAGTTGAGCAGCTTTTGTTTCAGATCATTCTGAATTCTTGTACCTCCATAAACAAGCCAATGTGTATCCAAAGGGGACACATTTTCTGAGGTTCTCCACCAAGCTGCTTCCAAATCCTTATTGTATTAAGGATTGCAAGACAGGCAGACATAAAATTTAATGATCAATACTTCTTTGAAGAAACATTAGATAGCAATTGAAGTATGAAGTGAATAGTACAGGAGAGATTAGGATCCTTCCTGGCATTTTATTGGTATTTACACACAGAAAGAGAGAGATACGATGAAACAACATGCACTCTTTGATGTTCACATTTCATAACCCGGATATGCTAAATGCCCTGTTTTGATCTGTGTAGAGCAATTGAACATACCCCACTGGGTCTTCTGGCACAGGTTAATTGTATCTCGTCAGTCACTGTGTGCACAATTGTACTATGTTCAGTTTCCTATCTGTGTATCTATTGTAATGCATATATGTTTTTTTTTTTTTTTTAAGTTATGGCAGGGCAACTTCTCAAACTCCACAGAGTTCACAAAATTAACATTTATAAAAAGTAATAAAACATTGACCAGAAGGGATATAATGAATTACCTTATTTGTTTGCATAGATCACGTAATGCCTGTGCCTGTGTATTTTTCCACTGAAGGATTTGTCGGATCAAAGAGAGGGCCGTGTTGATGAAAGAGGTTGTTGAAGGAACTGCTGCCATACATCACACGGCTCAGTGGAATGCTTCCAAGGAGGAGTTTGTAATGCATTAACCTCATTTGATTTTACTTTGGCATTAAGGCTTGCGCTGAGCAACAATACTTTGCGGGCGATTAGGGTGACAGTTTTTACTGGGGTTAGGGTTCACCACAACTCTGTCACCAAGAAAGATTGTTGAGTGTTCTTCTTACATCTCCTAGTATGTGGTTTCAGTCTGTTAACTCACATAGGGAGTGTTAGCGGATTAAATCCTGAATACTATTCCTCACATTGTTTGCACTTCAGAATGCTACAACAAGCCATGAATGGAGCAAACAGTGGCAGTAGCAAGATAAAGCAACAGCAAACTCTCACTCCAACAGAGCATCATGAGCATTACCACTGATCACTCAAGCCAGCATTGATTGACTGCTGGTGTATTTAGCTTGCAAACTTCCTGCAGCAGTACAGAACATGCATATTATATTGTCTCTACTTGTTTTAATTATAAGATACAAGTTACTTTGTGATGTCCTTATCAATGAGCGAAATTTACTTTTAATATTTTTCATCGGCTAGTGTGTTATGCAATGATCACATCGGGCAGTGTACCTCAGAGACTCAGTGCGGAGTACAGTGAAGTCAGTTGGTGCATGATTTTAATTAATTAATCTTGAAATTGCCAATTGTGTCATTATTAATCCCGGTTCACCGCTGCAACCGCCCCGGCAACTCGGGAAATGGAGGCTGAAACAGGCGTCCTCCGAAATGTGTTCTGCCAAGGCGTCATTTTTCGCACTGCGGATCCACAGCGAAGCCATCAGACCTATAGTGCCGGAGGACAACACAGATCTGAATGGCTCCACTGCAGACCCGCAGGCCCTATCAGCCTCAGGGGTCACTGGTGCGCAGCGAACAGTGCATTGCCCTGCTGACCTAAGCCCTCCCTACCCGCCTACCCGGGCGGCACTCGGCCAATTGTGCGCCGCCCCCTGGGAACCCTCGGTCACGGTTGGCAATGACATAGCCTGGATTCAAACCTGCAATCTCCAGGCTATAGGGTGCATCCTGCACTCCACACGGAGTGCCTTTACTGGATGCGCCACTCAGGAGCCCCTTAATTAATTAATCTAAAAAAAAATGTGTATAACTTATCATTAACAGAATACCCAGGTAACTTAATTTAAATCTTTGGTTTTTAAAGAATCATTTGAGCATTTTATATTATGTAGAAAATACACTGACAATTATAATGTAGGGAAATGTCCCACAGCAGCAAACAACTACTACTCAAGTTTATTTTACATAGGGAAATTATGGAAGTAGGTTAGTGTATATTCTGTTCATTTTTTCCTTGGTAAATGCATAGTATAACCATATGAAAAGCATGGTAAAAGGCAAACATATTGTGGTTAACTTTTACAAAGGAATCCAATGTAGAACAATGTAGAACTTGAGGCTTGTTGGCAGGACCGGATTAAGGTTATGAGGGGCCTAAGGCTAATAGGAGGGAAGGGCCTAAGTATGTATTACATATTGCAAAAAGAAATTATGAAGTCATCATGTATCATATACTGAAAACTGAAATTATCTCAATTAATAAGGGAAGACATCTATTTAATAATAGTAGGTATTGCTAGCAAAATATTTTAAATTCTATATGCAAAAGAAGTTTAAATAATCCAATTTTATTTAAAGGGCGATACAGGTATTATACACACAGCTATGAAAATTTCAATCACGATTTTCTTGAAAACGGTTAGTCCTACACAAAAATTGAAAATATCTTAAAATATTAAACTTTACAAGATCTACAACTTTTGTTCATAGCATTTTCCTGTGATTTAGTTGTTAGAAAATGTTGTTGATTTTATTTTTTTAGATCATAAAAATAAAAACTATTAAATGTTTTTTTATTATAGTAATCGTTAACTTTTAACATAAAGATTCGAAAATCTTAAAATAAACATAATAAAAACATGGAAATTTACCTTGCCTTCCGAAAAATCGATTCGTCTGGCCACAAGGTTCCAAAATTATGATTACAAATACAGTTAAATAAAATCTTTAGAATGTAAAATATCTATACAGTAAACTAGAAATAAATAGCACTATATACAATGAAGCAAGCAAACTTTTTTTATTAATTTTTTTTATTATCTGTATGCACATTGACTTACAAAAACAGCACATGCTCCCTATAGTAATATTAATGAATGCGTTCTACTTTCTTCTCCTCCCTTCATATCTGTGTGTGGGGCATGGGTGGAGCTACGGTTATTAAAATGGGCACTGCGCTGCCGGCTGGTTATTATGTGTGTGAGCAGTCGACAGAAGAGCTAGAAACCAGAGAGAGAGAGAGAAAAAATAAAAAATCTTTTGAACCCGGTTCTCACAGTATATAATTCAAACACCAAAAAACGCGTGGGGGCACATTGTACTTGTTTTAGAATGGTACCTGAATGCATAGCTGCTCTATAACTCATCGTTATCCTTTTCACAGTGGATCGGCAGAAAATGATATTTAAGGTGATATACGATACAGTATTAAGATAGATTCTGGTTGAAATGTACTGTTAGAATCAGGGCCGGATTAAAGGACGAGGGTGCCCCACACTAACCCATATTTTGGGGGGCCTATGCACAATAACTTGTGAAACAGTGTTGTAATTAACAGCCTGGAGGTAAAGTGTATCTGCAAGGAAAGCTTTCAGTTCTATGTCAGATGCATGTTCACCATTTAGACCTTGCAAAACAAATACAATGTATAACACATACTGATCTTGGGCATCAGTTGACTCGTCAGTGACCACTGACAAGCAACCAGACTGTTTTACCAATTCCATAATCTCCTGCTTGTGATACTCAGCAACTTTAGGTAAGTATTCATGTCTCAGATGGGCTGATAAAGGAATCGCTCCAACATTTGATACACTCAGTCTGAAGAATTTACGTTACTTTTTAGTTGTCAATTTTTCAAGAGGGATATTTACGCTAACAAACGCCTCTGTCAGGTCAAAATGTAATGTGTTTTGTGGACTTTTGGAACATGGAAGTCACCGTTTTTTGTTTCTTTGCAAGTAAAGCTGTCGCGGTACTACTCTGGATTTCTGCCTTTCTCTTTCAGTGAATACTTGAATCTAAATGCTTGTCAACAGACGATTCTCGGTAGTGATCTACAGTAACATTGCAGGATGTACAGAAGAGCTTACCTCCATCGCTGTGTAATACTGCTTTACGTGATCTGCTGCAGACACATTTTTAGAGACATCCATTTTCTTGTTTACAGTGTGTAGTATTTTAATTTCCCGCCTAGATTGCATATACTGTAGTCAGATGACATAATCACTGCACAGCACTATGTGCATGGCGAATGTTACACGCAGACACACTGTAATGTATTTTACATTGTTATTTATTAAGAATAATGAAGAAATCGTGGTATTGGGCTAATTTCACGATTTCTGCACATAAAGGGAGAGAAACAAATGGACTTAAACCCTTCTTACACATTTACCTTTACCTACCTTTTCTTTCTAAAATTCAAACCCCCTAATTAAAAAGAAAAGTTTCTAAAATGTAAAGAGGCATACTGTGCACATTTGAGACAGGACAGATTTTTAAATTGGCCCTAAATCTAAAACAAATGAATGCATAAATTGAGCATGATTCATACATTTTATCCTGCAGACTGACATTTCTGAGGTAGGACGAGGGAGGGATATTTCCCAGGAGGTAGTGGGCGTGGAGCATTTGGTATTGTGTACATTAGCAGGAAGCTGCTTGCATGAGAGACTCAGAGACCAGGTATGCTGTAATCAAGAAGGAATGCCTTGCAGTCATACAATTATACAATTTCTGTGCACCTCTCTTCCTGTCTGTGTGGGGCCGGCTGGTGTCGACGTCACATGGGCCCCAATTCCGCTCGGGGCCCTACGCTATAGCGTAGTTTGCGTATCTGGCCCATTGCTTACATATGCATTTATTTGGAAATGGATTTAATCTTCTAACGCATTTTCGCCGTATGCAAATGTTGCTATTTCGCCCAAAATATAAATAACCCAATAACCCAATATTATAGAACCCAAATACTCGCATTGCACATTTTGTATAATATATTTTAAGAATAAAATCGATCTTGACAAAGCGCGACACGCTATCTCGTTGTAAATTACTGCCTGTGTCATTCATGTTGCTGTTTGAGACAGAATGATCAATGCTGACACAACTTTGCCCCTTCAGAATTTTTCTGAAATGACGCCCGTCTCCTTACCTGAAGTTCCTCCTTGTGTGTCTCCTAAAACATTTGAGCTGGACAGTTATTTAACAGCCTAAACCAGCGGTTCCCAAACTTTGATTATCACGTAAGTTACCGCCCTTATCAACTGTCTGCGTAGCATACAGGTTTATATTGTTATGTTATTTTTAATATATGCTTTCATAATACACATGTAACACATAAACAATATAGTACACACCATATACATTACTATAATAATATATTTAGGGCTTCTGATTTTCGGTTTTAACCGATAAAAAAAAGATAAAACACCCCTGATACAAAAAAAAAATCGGTGTATAGCCAATAAACACCAGAAAAACACTTGAAATGGTTACTCAATTCACTTCACCACTGCTGGGCAATGTCCCGCCTTCCTGACTTGTATATATCACTGTTTCGTTCTGAATACTTAAACCCACCCCAACGACTCCGTTTACGAGATTTAAAACGAGATTACAATTAGGAATTGAGGCTTGTTCGCGGGATTTAAATGTGTACTGTATTACAGTTAAGATACGAAGGATTTAAAATAGAATTGCAAATTGTGACAAAATGTACAAAATGCTAACAAAAGCCTAGAAGAATATGCACGTGACCATAAGGTTAAGGCCTAAATATAATACAGGTAATTCGTGCTGTATGGTGATTGGTGGTGAGGGCTCCGTACGTTACTGTCTCTTGTGTATCTTTGTTCTCATTGGTACCTCTGGAGGTTTGCAAAGCGTGCGCGCCAGGGCGGTGAGCCCAACGGTCCCGTTGATGCGTTATTGTCTTGCACCGCACAGTCTCTCTTTTTGTTTTGTGAAAATAACTAACGTCACGTGCCGTTTCACGCCAGAAATTAAAAGGAAGTCACAGCTTTGTCTGAGTATGGCAAGTCTTATGAAAATGCCAAAAAAAAAAAAAAAAAGTTCGCCATTACACCATTTTTCCCGCGTACCGCTGGGATACGTATACCAGTTTGACTTGACAGTCTGACACGACTTTTTTTTTTAACCTTTTTTTTAGCTATTTTTGTAGAAACCAATAAATAGGAAGGTTAACTATTGTTTATTCCACCTTTAAAATACACTGTCCAAAACCATGCTCTAAACGGCATGCATACATGCTTACTACTCTTGCTGCAACTTGGTGGTGTAAGATGCTATAAATTAGGCTAACTGTACATATTTTTTTAGGAAACACGCATTGGTACATGACTCATATTGTAGCATATCCTAGTAACAGTTATGTTGAACATGGTTAGGCCTAGAATTTAAAAATGTCCATGTAAAACAATTAAGCACGTAGTGGTAAGATACCGCGGGCGCGTAATACACTCGTACAGGTATTATTACCAATACCCTGTCACGTCAATAGATACTTGAGAATTATGTAGGCAAACGTAAAGAACGATTTGACTGTTTTGAACATTTGCCTACTCAGTTGTTCTTTCGTTTTCCACCATAACTCATTTAATTTAGGCCTATATGCCACGCCAATGGCTTTACTTGAATAGCTTACCACAAGACAGCCTCAAGGAAGAAGCTCATCCCACAAAACTTGTCCTCCTATTTTTCTTGCAGACCGGGGTTTCTATAGAAACGCCTCTTACCCTGTGTTCCTGCTTACCGCGTTGAGCCAATCAAGTGCTGGAGTGCGGTGTCTAGTTACACTCCCAGCCGGGCCCAAGCCAGAGAAGAACAACGCTTGATGTAACAATGGTTACAATCTACCAATCTTACAACCTCGAAGCACGTAGACACGCCTATCTAATGCGAATAAAATAGAACCACAATTTGCAACCTTTAGGACAAAGGTGGCTTCGGTATATATTTCAATTCTTATAAGGATCGCTTTGACTGTTTGTGGGATACGGTTATGGGGGTGAGTTTCGATCTTCTGAAAGAAACCTGTTGCTGATTTCATAACGCCGCTCGCTCCCTTTTCAAGAAGTGATGCTGTGTCTCATCCCTCTGCGCAGCCACTGCCATTGTAGCAGAAAGTACAGCCGTTTTTAGTTTGATTGTGGATTATATAAACACTTGAAAATAAGGTAAGTTTGAGTTTACTACACGTAATTGTGTTTTTTTTATTATTATTATTTTTATTATTATTTATTTATTATTTTTGGCGTGAGACAAACAAACTGCTTAAAACAGAATGCTTGAAACTAACTCCGGTAAGATGTGAATGGTATTTGGTATTGTTTACAAGAGAAACTTCAAACTTAAATTTTAACAGATACACAGGAGTGACAACACATATCTGTATTTTGTTCATCCGCATTAACCGCAATGAAAGGGTGTGTTTTTATTTTTTATTTTTATCTTACTCTTTTTATTTTATTTTTACGCTTTGATAAGTGTGCTGTAGTGTTGAAGTTGTGGCTGTGTGTGAAAACATTGGTCACTATATAATCATGATTTGTGTGGTGTCTTAGCTTGGAGTCTAAAAAAACGGTTGTTTTGTAACTTTAGTAACACTTAAGTGTTCAGCTTGTGGCTGAACTGGACCAATGTATTTAGTAAAAAATGTACTTTTACCACACCAGTCATTCATAATAGTTGTCTTCGGTTTGTATGACACATACGTGTTTCCCAAACCAGTGTCTATAAGTGCTTAAATATAAATGCAACCTATGACTTTCCCTGAAAGTGTTTTGTTTCCAACACGTCTCCATGTGTACAGCAGCAGGTCATGCAATTACAGTCTGCAATCGTGTCTTGTTATTGCCTGTAGAAACACATACCTGGAAAGTGAAGAACTTGGAACAGTCCCCATGATTTTCTAGGTGGAATGGGTTGAGCATTCTTAGTGGTCTCCCTTTGTTAATCCACAAAAAAAGACAAGAAAACAACCGTGAATGTTCATGACCATCTGTTTGTGTCCCGTGTTGCAGATCTGCTTTTAAAATGTGAAATGTTTGATCTAAACTGCTGTTTGTACTTAAAGAAACATCGGATTAACCAGGCGATAGAAACTTATTACCCCAATTTATTCAACAAACTACTGGTCAGTTTTCATAATAGCGTAATATTTGATAAAAAAAAAGTTATATTTAAATAGAACACTTTGCTTTAAGAGACTTAAAAAGCTGTTGAGGAACAGAGCCGGGCCAGCAGAAAAATACTTTTGGCAGTAGATTTGTTGTGATTCATTTTAGTGGAAATGTTTAGCACAGCAGTTCACAAAACAAAGCCATGGCTTTCTTCTGTTTAACATACATCCAGTGGAATGTTGCATATTACCACAACTTCTTTATAAAGACTTAAATTTAAAGGTATAAATCTGAAGAAAAAAAATATATACCATGCATATGTGGGGGTTTTTTTAGCACAGGGCTGCACTGTATTTGAAAACTGCCAGGCCCCTTTTAGAGTGGAACCTGAATAAGAATGCACCTATGAGGACAAAAGTGTATTTTTTTTTTCAGGAGCCAGTTCATTTGAATGGTTTTTAATATAAACACCCACAAGCATGGTAGTTCATTGTCATTGTCAGTGTCTGTGATTACACAATGGTTTAATCTCAGTGTGAGTACACCATTCGCATTCACTACATCTAACTTCTAAAGTGTTCTGCTGTTTATGGAATCTGCAGTCATGTGTGTTAAATGTACTTCTCCAACTTTTGTGATTGGATAATGTCTGCTTTATTTAAATGGGAATGTGTAATTGTGTCCATCACCACTAAAGGTTTGCACTTGAATGTCTCAGCCTTTTTATTGTTTGTACACAATGTAGGACCAACGATGATTGTTTTTATTTATTTAACACAATAAAAAAAATGTGTTGATACAACTGACTGTGCATCTTTAAGTGTTGTGCCCACTGTTAACTTGGAATGTAATAGGTTAAATGGTTATCTATCAAACTAGTCTCAAGCTGTCGATTTCCGGTGTTCGTACACGGAGCACAGCAGCTGCCGTCAAAATAGAAAAGGGAGGAGTGTAAAGATGGAGCGGTCAAAATGAAGTTGTGTCGAATACCTGCGAAATAAAGATATAAACATTTTAGTTTTAAGACCCAGGTACGTTAATGTGTTATTATTATTATTATTATTATTATTATTATTATTATTATTATTATTATTATTGCCACTTTAATCCACTGTACTCCCAATGAGTCCCTCGCCCTACCTGCCTTTGTCTGAAAGTTCTGAAATGGTTACCTAGCAACCAACTTGCCATGTCAGCGGGATGCGTTTCTGTAGTCTGTGATTTTTTGTTGTGAAGGCAGTTCAAAAAGTTGTTTTTATAAATATCAAACAATTGACAGTTTCTGAAGAAAAGTGTTTGAAACGGGATTAATGAAGGGGAACCGAGTGGCACAGCAGCAAAAGAAGTTCCAACACAACAACGACCCGATCAGCAGAAAAAAAAAAAACACCCGGAAAAGCTTATGCTAAATGGATGGCTTTGCATGGTTTCCTGGCAGATATTTTTGATTTGTTTAAATATTCTTAACAGATCACTCCAAGAACGAGATATATTTGTCTTTTCTCTCACTGACAAAATCAAAAGCTCGATCAACCATGGCAGCCTAGAAGCATTTGTAATATTCTTTTTTTTTTTTTACTGTTGGCTGTAAAAAATTGCATATTCATTGCTAGAAATAAGGGGTCACAGTGCAGTGAAGTTTGAGAACCGCTGCTATGATAACAGGTGACATTTCCATTCATCTTTGAGTATTAAACAGTATTTACATCCCTACTGTTAACCGTTTGTCCTCCGAAGCGTGTGCCGTCAGCCGACCGCTTTTTTCACACTGCGGACTCACCATGCAGCCACCCAAGAGCTACAGCGTCGGAGGACCATACAGCTCTGGGTAGCTTACAGGCAGGCCTGCAGGCGCCCTGCCAGTCTACTGGAGTCGCTGGTGCGCGGTGAGCCGAAGACATCCTGGCCGACCTAAGCCCTCCACCCCCACTGGGCGACGCTTGGCCAATTGTGCGCCGTCCCCTGGGAGCTCCTGTCCAGGGTCGGCTGTGGAATAGCCTGGACTCGAACTGGTGACATCCAGGCTATAGGGCGCATCCTGCACTCCACGTGGAGTGCCTTTACCAGATGCGCCACTCAGGAGCCCCCAGCTTTGTACGTCTTGATAATATTATTTTAATAGAAAATTAGAATAATAGAACATCATAGTTTAAACAATAGTTGAAATTGGGATCCTCAGATGCTTGGGATCCTCAGATGCTTGGGATCCTCAGATGCTTGGGATCCTCAGATGCTTGGATACTCAGATGCTTGGATACTCAGATGCTTGGTAATAAGTTATTTCTTGTAACTTTTATTCCTCATCCACAAAAGCAAATCTCTTGACTACAACTCTGTGTGAGTGTATATACAGTACTGTGCAAAAGTTTTAGGCAGATGTGAAAAAATGCTGTAAAGTAAGAATGCTTTCAAAAATAGACATGTTAATAGATTATATTTATCAATTAACTAAATGCAAAGTGAGTGAACAGAAGAAAAATCTAAATCAAATCCATATTTGGTGTGACCACCCTTTGCCTTCAAAACAGCATCAATTCTTCTCGGTACACTTGCACAAAGTCAGGGATTTTGTAGGCATATAGTCAGGTGTGTGATTAAACAATTATACCAAACAGGTGCTAATGATCATCAATTCAATATGTAGGTTGAAACACAATCATTAACTGAAACAGAAACAGCTGTGTAGGAGGAATAAAACTGGGTGAGGAACAGCCAAACTCAGCTAACAAGGTGAGGTTGCTGAAGACAGTTTACTGTCAAAAGTCATACACTATGGCAAGACTGAGCACAGCAACAAGACACAAGGTAGTTATACTGCATCAGCAAGGTCTCTCCCAGGCAGAAATTTCAAGGCAGACAGGGGTTTCCAGATGTGCTGTCCAAGCTCTTTTGAAGAAGCACAAAGAAACGGGCAACGTTGAGGACCGTAGACGCAGTGGTCGGCCAAGGAAACTTACTGCAGCAGATGAAAGACACATCATGCTTACTTCCCTTCGCAATCGGAAGATGTCCAGCAGTGCCATCAGCTCAGAACTGGCAGAAAACAGTGGGACCCTGGTACACCCATCTACTGTCTGGAGAAGTCTTGTCAGAAGTGGCCTTCATGGAAGACTTGCGGCCAAAAAGCCATACCTCCGACGTGGAAACAAGGCCAAGCGACTCAACTATGCACGAAAACACAGGAACTGGGGTGCAGAAAAATGGCAGCAGGTGCTCTGGACTGATGAGTCAAAATTTGAAATATTTGGCTGTAGCAGAAGGCAGTTTGTTTGCCGAAGGGCTGGAGAGCGTACACAAATGAGTGTCTGCAGGCAACAGTGAAGCATGGTGGAGGTTCCTTGCAAATTTGGGGCTGCATTTCTGCAAATGGAGTTGGGGATTTGGTCAGAATTAATGGTCTCCTCAATGCTGAGAAGATACTTATCCATCATACAATACCATCAGGGAGGCATCTGATTGGCCCCAAATTTATTCTGCAGCATGACAACGACCCCAAACATACAGCGAAAGTCATTAAGAACTATCTTCAGCGTAAAGAAGAACATGGAGTCTTGGTGGTATGGCCCCCACAGAGCCCTGATCTCAACATCATCGAGTCTGTCTGGGATTACATGAAGAGAGAGAAGCAACTGAGGCTGCCTAAATCCACAGAAGAACTGTGGTTAGTTCTCCAAGATGTTTGGGCCAACCTACCTGCCGAGTTCCTTCAAAAACTGTGTGCAAGTGTACCTAGAAGAATTGATGCTTGATGCTGTTTTGAAGGCAAAGGGTGGTCACACCAAATATGGATTTGATTTAGATTTTTCTTCTGTTCACTCACTTTGCATTTAGTTAATTGATAAATATAATCTATTAACATGTCTATTTTTGAAAGCATTCTTACTTTACAGCATTTTTTCACACCTGCCTAAAACTTTTGCACAGTACTGTATATATATAATATATAGTGTGTGTATGATGTGTGTGTAATATATATATATAATATAATATAATATAATATATATGTATATATTAGAAACCCCAAATCAATGCAATTACCATAATATGTAGGCTGATATTTCTTTCCAGCATCAGGTTTTCTTTTTACTACCAAGGTAGCTTTTTGATCACACTTTGAGAAATCATGCTTAACTTTCAGATTCAAGATTTAACATAACATATTAATCCCCCATATCTGTGCAAACAGTTATAGATCTGTTTCTGAATTGCGGGGGCAGTGCAGTAAAGCACACCAAGCCAGAAAATTGTTTTCCTGCATGCTTTCTGTGTCATTGTTTTGAAACTCTACACCCGCCTTTCCTTTCCATGATGAGTTCTGTTGAAATATTCAAATTAGGCTGAGGGGGTCAGCTGGATGTTGTTTTGTAGTGGTACATAGAATGTAATTAATCCTTTATTCTAATCTTATTATAAAATACTTTAACATTTCAAAAGTTCTAATTAGTTAGCAAGAATACCGGTGGCCAATTTAGGTCAATTGGACAGATTCCAAAATGAGGAAAATGTAATGTTTGAAATTAAAGTAAAATCCCCATGGGCAATGTTAAAGGTACTCTACACTAAAGAAAGTAGATGAGGTAAAGCTTTCTTCAATGTGCCTCAGGATACTGGTATTGTTTTTAAAAGGCTAAAGTTCTACAAAGCACCATATTGGAATTACAAACTGTACATGCTTAGTGAGGTGTTAAGTTTGTGTGTTAGAGCTGCACAGACTGATTATTTGGATTGATTGTTCAGAAACCAGGCGCCGACGATCATTGTGTTGATTTGGGTTCATTTACAATTCAAAGTGAAACCAATTAATACACAGCCTCTTAGATTTGTGTGGGTTGCAGTCTTCGTAAAAATGTTGGGCTGATGTTGACTGCACCCCAGATGCATTGCTGCACTTGTACATTCAGCAGAAAGATTTATGTTTGTATGCTTTAAAGAATCTGTAACTTATTTAACAACAGAGCTGAATCTGAATTAATTTGTTTCCAAAATAAAAGCATCATTGCAAATGACAATTCCTGTCATGGTCTGCGAGGTACACTGTGAAGTGTAAGTCTTTGTTACCGCACATCTGTATGATCATTTTATACTTTTCTGGATAAAGAAACTGATGCAGTTTTTTTTTTGCAATGGTTTTGCAATCCATTGGTTTTATGTGTTCCAAACTCTCTTGTTCTCCCAGGAAAGCCAAAAAGAGTTTGACTACATTTTAAATGAAATCAGAAACACAGTTGTATTTTGATAGCTATTATTTTGCTTGGTCAACTTTTAATCCCCTCTAAATCCCGTGCTTCATAAACTAGGTTTCTGTCAGCCATCAGGGATTTTGTACATTACATGTTTGAGGCAGTGCAGGGCTGCTAATTGCTGTTTTGGTGCTATCCAGCCAAATACTGGATTAGGTCTTTCAGGAAGATTAAACTAATAGTGTCATTATTTTGTTTACGTAGAAATCATGTGAATTGGGATAAAGTGGGCAAAAAGAAAGAAAAAAAAATTCTACAGCCCATCCAGATAATCTAGCCCCATCCTCTTGATGGTCCTCTTGCATTCAATTGAAAAGAAAAAAAAAACAATAGTAATAATAAAAAAATATATATAAAAATGAGTTAATAACAGTATTGTAAAACATGTTGTTTTTCAGGTTCATTATAAGAACTGAATCATTTGATAAACCTTGAAATGTAGGAACAAATGTAAAGATGCTCTTCTAAAAGCATTATAAAACTCCCAAGAGGGTTATAACTGCAATCAATACCCTGTGTGAGCAAATTGCCATTCTTCTATTTGAATTGGAAGTTAGGTATGTTTGACCTCTTCAGGATCAGTACTTTAATTTGCATGACAGCGTGTCTTTTGTTCACTTAAAAGTTCAGGGCTGCACAATGTTAATACTTGTATTGAGGTTAAACGAAATAATATTTCAGGTTATAGTTGTTCTGTGGATTGCAGACCCCAGTGTGAGAACCACAGGTGCTCTTGCAAACTGGATGTATTTCCACAATCAGAATTTGAAAGAACATTTTGTGATTTAAACTAAATATGAAGGTAATAAGCCATATCAATGTTTTTCAGATTTTTTTTTTTATATCTTTCTTTACAGTTTACTGTAAACACTTGATAATCTCATAAACGCTGTAGAGGGTTTAATCAGTTATCCGCCAAGTATTTCAAATCTGAAGAGTGGATAATCCAGGATTTGGTCTGCATGCTGTCTGCCAAATTACAATTATGACAGTACTGGATTGTAAATCAAGTGTTTTCTAGGTATGCTTTTATGTAATTGTTAAACCACATCTATGAGTCTGGTGTACAGTCAAGTTCTCAAAAGGACTACAACAAGGCATACAGATCTATGGAAATGAAAAACAAATAGTCATAGATCTATTTTAGTATTAGCATGCTGCACCTGGTGTATTATAACTAAAGGAACCTGCATGGGCTTTGGAGTGAGTTGGAACTAAAGCACAGAATCTGCGTGCACTTTGATTTATGCTTTTTTCTAAATGAGTTAATACTACTAAATCACACTTAGTAGAAGCATGAGTTTTACTGAATAGATGTCATTATTACCATACCTAATGTTTGCCCTGTGGAAAACTTTCATTTAAAATAAAATCGGGAAAGTGCTTTTCTTATATATATATATATATATATATATATATATATATATATATATATATATATATATATATATATATATATATATATATATATATATATATATATATATATATATATATATATATATATATATATATATAAGGCAAAAGACAAGGGATAAAATCGTTAGAAATAAAACCAGAAAAATCTGTTTCTGATCGTGTCTGTATATAGGACAAAACATTTAATACATGGTCTCTGCTAAACACATTTATTATTATTGTTATTAATAATTTAATAATAATACTGTTGCATGAAGGGATGCAGTGAAGTTTAGAAAGATTAATCCATTAAGCTCTCTGTTACTTTATTTCAAAATTCACCTCAAGTGCTGTATCATTCATTAACTACCATTTCCTCCCCAATTTTATAGATTGACCGCTGAGCTGGTAAATCTACACATATAACGGTTAATCTGCAGATTTAATGATTTTACACATGAACTGTAACAGAAATATGACCCTTTCTTAACCAGCAAGTTAGGCTGAAAAATCTGTTCTCCAAACACATCAGCCCCGAGTGGGGACCACTGCGCAGTACACAGGACAGTGAATGGCAACTGTTGAAGTGGTCCCGAGCCCATTATTATTATTATTATTATTATTATTATTATTATTATTATTAGATATAAACATTTGCATTCATTATATTACTGTACATTAAGTATGAGACAATGCAACAATAATTAGCCTAAAGGAAAATGAAAAATAAAACTGTGAAATGATAATATAGCCTTACATGCGAGTGGTCTGAGTGGTCCCATGGAGTGGTCCGGACCACTGTGACATCACAGCGCTGAGTGGTCTAGAACACAGGCCACAGAATGCTACCGCCCCTTCTCACAGTTCATGCATAGGTAGAAAACAACACAAATGGTAAGATGTTAGACAAATGATAGGCTTTCTAAATTGACAAAAATGTAAATGGCCTTTACATACATACACACATATATTCATGCCTGTGTCTTCAAATTCGATATATATTACTATATACTGGGGGTTTTAATCGATTTAAAGATTAATCAATTAGTCATGCCTGTGGATGTTGATCGATTAAAACAAATAATTGATCAATTAATCTAGTCTACCCACGTGCTGTAGCAAAAAGCAGTGTGTGAGACAGAGAAATCTAGAAAGATGGCGGAGAGTACTTCAAAAGACGGCGGCAAACGGGTTACAGGGAGATATACCCAACATTTTGACAAAGCCCAGAACAATGTTTTTCAGGCTATTAGGGGGAGCCAAGACCTGACTGAAATACTTTTTTTCTGACATCCTTGCGATTTTGAGTAAATAGCAGACTCTGTGGGTCTCCAGAATGATTGACTCGATCAACTGTCCAGCCAGGCAGGGATCACGTTTAATCTGACCAACCCCCTGTTAAATCTGACTAACCCCGTCCACAGAGCTTGTGTCGTTTCAGACCTATCGTAGGTCAGCACATCTGTTTCAGTTTATAAATAGGGAGGGGGGCTTAGCTTTTAGTTTAAATTAACAGGATTTGCTGCATGCAGAATGTAGAAAACGAGCAAACGGGTGCAGCATTTTATTAAACAAATCTTTAATACAGTCTTGAATAAAGTTATAATAAAAAAATAAGCTGGACAAACATTACAATTACTATTCGTAATTGCATGAACATTATTTAAAGACTAGTCACAGGTATACTGTAATAACAACACTGTAATAATAGTAATAGTAAAATCTGTTTAATTTACGGAGCTTTGCTGTGAAACAATTAAATGGGCTTTTAAATCCTCCATGTCCTTACTTTCTCATTTAAAAGTGAAATGAAGAACGAGAAAATGAGAGCGCAGCATTTTAATAATTAACTAGTTTTTTTGTAATGAAGTTAATACAATTACGAATAGTGATTGTAACAAGTTGCAAGATTTGCTCTTCGGTACTTTCCTTTCACGGCAGTACTATGAGTTTATCTTCTCATTTGTGTCGCAAGTAAGTTGATTTTTCTTTTAAACAATGTATTCTATTAGTTTAACTCTGTACCATGGAAGTACATTTACAGCTATAGTCAGTCTTAATTATGACATACTCAGCTAACTAAATTAAACTAAAATAAATTACCTGTTAGTTTCAAGTTTTATATGAAAAACAGGCCAACATATTCAACACAGTATTGGTTGTACGTAGTACCGCTGCTAATTTACAGTAACGCATGGCACAGTATTTTATGTATTGTATTAAAAGACTTGCTTTGGCTAACTTCAGATTACATGCAAGTAAACATTTTTATTTATTGTCATTGTTAAAGTTGCCTGTTAACTGTTAGGTGTCATTAATAAATGCTTGCAAAAAATAGCATTAATACCAAATGTTACTTTTAGTTGTCTTTCACTACAATTGCATATTATAGCAAACGGGTGTGATTTAATCGATTAATCAACCAGTCTGGACGATTAATTAATCGATTAAAGAAAATGCCAATATTAAAACCCCTACTATGTAACAAACCTCTTAAGCTGTACTAAGCTAGACTTTTGAATGTTTTTTTTATAGTGATTATTGCATGGCTGTTTTGAAGGAGCATGGTGTAATTTAAGCTGCTTGCTACCCTGGCAACATGACAAGCCAGTACCTTATAATCAAGGTTCTTTAATTGTAACTGTGTCTGAAACCTTTTACATGGTATATCATTATTTTATGCAGGCAGGAAGGGAATGTTTTTTAACCAATTAAACTTGTGTAATGCTGAGTAAGCTTTAATTTTTGCCAATGAAACCTTTTTTTCTCGTTTTTTAAATAACATAATGCGAGTATAAAAAAATGTTTACTATATTTTTGTTTTACTGGCTGTTAATTTGGTTTTAAATAAAAGGCTGTCATACACATACTAAAACCATAACATGTTTTAAGCATTAGCTTTTTGATGATGGACATCAAATAGCACAAGACAGACGGTATGCCTGCTGTGTCTTTATTATATACCGGTACCTGACGCATAATAAAATATATATATATATATATATATATATATATATATATATATATATATATATATATATATATATATATACACTACCGGTCAAAAGTTTTAGAACACCTCCATTTTTCCAGTTTTTATTGAAATTTACGCAGTTTAATGTCTCAATGTACTCTGAAATTAAAGCATAGAACAAATAAACAATTGGAGATAAAAAAGAAATCATGGAATCGTTTTGTTTAACAAAATTTAATCTAAATTTTTGACTCATCAAAGTAGCCACCTTTGCAGATATAACAGCCGAACACACTCATTGGCATTCTTTCTACAATGGAAATCAAATATTGTTCGAAAGTTCTTCCCAACACTGTTGCAGAAGTTCCCACAAATGTGTTGCACTTGTAGGTTGCTTTGCTTTTCACCCTTCTGTCCAGTTCATCCCAAACCAGCTCGATGGGGTTTTAAGTCTGGAGACTGTGCTGGCCATTCCATGATTTGAAGCCTACCGTCTTGTTCTTTTCTTCTAAGGTAGTTCTGAAATAGCCTGGAGGTATGTTTTGGGTCATTTATTTTGCTGTAGGATGAACCCCTGACCAACTAGGCGTATACCAGAGGGTATTGCATGGCGCTGCAAAATGCTGTGGTAGCCGTTTTGGTTCAGGGTGCCACTCACTCTGTGCAAGTCGCCGACTCTGGATCCAGCAAAAGAGCCCCAGACCATCACGCTTCCTCCTCCATGTTTGACAGTTGGTGTCACACACCGAGGAACCATCCTTTCGCCTACTCTATGGTGCATAAAACCCCGCGGATGAACCGAAGATTTCAAATTTTGATTCATCGGTCCATAAGACCTTCTTCCAGTCTTCAGTAGTCCACTGGCGGTGCTTCATGGCCCAGGCAAGCCTCTTTTTCTTATTTTGCCATCTTAGCAATGGCTTTCTTACTGCCACTCGACCTGTCAAACCTGCAGCTCAAGTCTTCTCTTCACAGTTGAAACTGAGACTTGCTTACTTCGACCAGTGTTAAGCTGTGCTTGAAGCTGTTGTCCTGTGAGCCGCCTATCACGCAAGCTGTTGACTCTCAGAAACTTGTCTTCTGATTCTGTTGTGGCTTTGGGTCTGCCAGACCTCTTCCTGTCAGAGTTTCCTCCAGTTTCCAAGTGCCTTTTGATGGTGTAGGAAACTGTACTCACTGACACCTTGGCTTTCTTTGCAATTTCTCTAAACGAAAGACCTACACTTTTAAGGGTTATAATGGTCTGTCTGTCTTCCTTTGTTAATTGCCTTTTTCTCGCCATTATGATAGCAATATACTACTTCCTGCAGTACAATACTGTCCAAATAATGCTTAAGAGGGTGTAGTAACACAGTCTGTTCCAACACTGCTTTTATACAGACAGAGGGTTTGTAAGTAATCAACAAAAGTTGGGACACCTGTAGGAATTGTTAGCATCAACTTTCAAGGCTTAATTTACTTCCATTGCTGCAGAACAGCTGTAAGTTGTTAACCCATTACTTGTTCCCTGAAAAAGGCCTTTTGTATAACTCTGAAATGTACATTATTTTTCAGTTTTGGTAACCTAAACTTTTTTTAACCTCTGGCAGTTTACCGCTTACCTTTGTACCATTTCAGGTTATTCACTGGACTTGAACTGCTTAAATTTCAATAAAACTGGAAAAATGGGGTGTTCTAAAACTTTTTGACCTGGTAGTGTATATATATATATATATATATATATATATATATATATATATATATATATATATATATATATATATATATATATATATATATATATATATATATATATAAATATAGAGCTAAACTAAGAATATCTTATTTGTTTCAAAAATAATAAAAATTTGGTTGGCATACTATTTATGGATTTATTCATGTTGATTTTAAATGTATGTTAGTTTAATATTTCTTTAGTGATTTTTGTTTTTTATGCTTGGTTTCATCAGCTAAATTGCTTGAATTAAAATAACTATTTGGGTTTTGTTTGGTTTCTTTTGGTTACGTGCGTGTGTGTGTGTGTGTGTGTCAGAGGTCACGTTAGCTTTTCTGTTCATGCGTTCCTGAAAAGCACATGCCCAAATTTTGCATCCCATCCATCAAATATACATTTTAACACAAGGGCTAATAAACTCCAGGAATGTTCATTTTGGTACATTTTTAGGAGTGTTTAAACTCTATGGTATATAGTAGTTTAAAAAATCTCTGTCTGTGTATAGATATACTAACAGTAGACCGTTCGCATGACAAAAGACACGATTCTAAGCACTGTTTGTTGCCTTCATCTACGTGTGTTTTAATATTTTTCTGCATTCCAATAACAGCAACAGCATCACCTTGTCTTTGAAGCGAAGATTCTTGGAAATCTGTACATCCGATGCGTATATGCTTTTGTTTTTGCCCAGCAGCTCTTTCACACAAAGTACATCTTGCCATCTCGATAAACAAGCCACGGATCTCCCATTCAAAATTATAAGAACGTATTTTCATTTGCATTTTTGTGCTTTACGACTGCTTGCAACTGCTTCGGTCACTGTAGTACTCGTAATCGGAAGTAGATGGCTGAGATACAGATGAGCAGTCTTCATGAGAATCCCCTGAAGATGCTGATTGCTTAGCAAAAAACTTTTGATTTACAACGGACTTGCTGTCCGTGTACACTCTGCAATAGGTATTAATTGTTATGCTTTTAAAAAATCTGTAAGGGTATCCCTGTTAAACTAGTGTGGAAAATAACAAAAGCACAACGTTAAATTAGGCGACTGCAAAAATGAAATGTGAGTTAAAAGTAGGATCGGGAATGAACAATTGACGTAATTTGTCAGCTCTACTTGAAATAAAATTAAAGGGACCAGAATTAGGCTCAGGCAAGATATGAAGGTAGAAGCAAAGATTGTTTTGTAATTAACAGCTTTTTCAGAGTTTAATTATGAAACAGAATCAGCTAAATTTGTCACCTGATTAAAAATAAAACCCGAAAACTTCAAACCCTACTGTGTGTGTGTGTGTGTGTGTTCGCATTTACTTTTTCCAAAATACTTGTTTTATTTCTTAGCAATACGGACCTCTGGTAATATGGGGCATAACACATTATTTAAAAATAAAATAAAGTGCATGGTGGGATACTATGTTTGTCAACTATGCATCAGCTGCAGAGTCACTTACAATTACGTCTCACCCGAAAGACGGAGCACAAGGAGGTTAAGTGACTTGCTCAGAGTCTCACAATGAGTCAGTGGCTGAGGTGGTATTTGAACCGGGAACCTCCTGGTTACAAGCCCTTTTCTTTAACCACTGGACCACACAGCCTCCTATGGTGTGTGTGAAGCCGTTTACAGTCCATTGTTTTTTACAAACTCCCTCAAATTACGTCATTGTCAGTAGAGGGCGCCACTGTGGTTTTTGCTGCGTATTTCCATACTACAGTACTGTGGGTATAAATAGTCCTGTCACTCACAAGGCGGCTCAATGCAGAGAGGTGAACTGGTCAAGGTTGTTGTTGTGTTTTTGTTTGTTTTTTACAGTAAAGGAAGCAATGCCGAGGCAGCTCTCAGGGAATACCGTAGAGTGCAGAACATCCGCAGCGGATCATGTTTAAGAGCTGCTGTTCAAAGTTAATAAAAAAAAGGTTTCAATGTCCCTTTCATCAGAAGCTTAGATATCCTCGGAGACCGCCACCCACATATTCTCACAGCCCCTTATGAGACTGGAGAGAATATAGCAACTCATTTCTATCTGCTGGTGAAACAGTGACCTATTCTTTTCTTTGCCCGAATTTGGAGGCAGTAAGAAAACCCTTTGACAGCAGTTTTGCTGTGTCTGCTTTGGAGAGTGGTGGGAGGTGGGTATGCTTCTGCTGGTATTGACTTGGAGCTGTCCTCTTCACTGGAAGCTGAATTCTGTCCCACTCTATAGTTTAAATATCAGTTTTAAACCCACAGTATATACTGTACTTTAAAAGAAACCTGAATCTTAAATGTCAAAAATTCAATACCATGTGGCACTGGATTTGGGGGTTCCTGTGCATTACAAACCTATGTATTACAGTTTTTAAACAGTAGCTCAATAAAATTGTACATTCATTAAATGATTGGAGCACCACCTGAAGAATGGTTACGACCAGCGTTCAGGTTGTTTTGTTTTTTTCTACTGTTTGATGTTGGATGAAAGATGATTTACATTAAGAGAAAATAATTCACAAAAAGTTAGTAAAGAGTCATAAAAAGACATTAGCTTAAAATGTCCAATAGGCTCACCGTTACAGTACCAGTACAAAACGTACTGCAGTCTTTTAAATGGCTTGCAGTAGTACTGCATTAACGTTAATAACTTATTTTATTATGGGATGAAGTCTGTGGTTGAAAAGGGAAGTTGAGATAAGGTCACAGCTATTTGGTAAATATAAAATCAACCACCATCCCCATCTGGCGGCTTCTGATTTTCAACCAAACTCATTTCAGTGATGGTGGCGTGTGTTAGGCACATTGCCCATCCTAATGCCATTTATGATACATGTTTAAGCACAGAGAACACATACAGTGCTCTCCAAGCCATAATCGTGAGGCTGTGCTCATTGTTCTGCCTTATGAAAGTGCTAGTCTAATGGTATTATGGAGCAAATGGGAGCCATGACCATACCGCCTTATAACCTGTTCCACGGTACATAAGGCCACCTTAGTTTTAAGCAATCATCTAGAACCATAAAACTGTGTTTAGTACAGTATGATTTAGATTGTGTTACATTTGTTATTTAAAACTATCTAAAGCAAATGCAAAATGAATGTGTAAATGCTTGTATAATTGTGTATTTATGGCAAAAGCAGGGTATGTACAGTATGTTACTGATGAACGTGATTATGTAAAGAAGACATTCAAAGTTTCGTATTGAATAACCAAATTGCAAACTGTTGAAGTGACATGCAAAGGGCATGTTTTCAAAGCCATTGTCACGCTGACCTTTTTCATTTTGGCACAGTTGTGCTTTGACTTATGAGTCACATTCAAATGGCTTGTAGTACAGCACATACTGTTTCCTTAACCAGAAAAAAAAAATAATTTCCCACTTGTTCATGAGGGACTTTTTAATTAAATAGTCTGACCCAAATGCAAAGCAAACAATGTGTTCAATGCAGGACATATCCATGACATCCTCAAAATACATTTTCTGTGATGCAGTGACATTTAAATGCAAAGAGTTTGCAAGAATCCAGCAGACCACCAGTGACACTATTAAAGGCATAGGTTTACGCTTTGAGAATCTCCTGCGGCAGTGCTGCAGCAATAGCTGAAGATGTTGATACTTGACACACCGTTTTTGTGTTTTTATTTCAGTTACTGGATCAAACCGATTAGCTGGTATGGCATCTTACAAGTTAAACAAACCACTGTTTTATAGTTTGATTTAAAGAGCTTGAAATGTAGTGTTGACTTGGTTACATTTTGGAAACTCTCGCACTTCATTGTGGATTTAAAAATTAGATCAAGCTGAATTTATGTTCTGGTTAAGTTACAAGATATTATTTTTTGTATTAAATCATTGCAAATAAGGAACATATTTTAATTGCAATTAGCATTGGGTTTAGACACCTACTTTACAATAAATATAAAAAATAAACAACGTAACTTGTATTTTCCACAAAGCAAGTGTGTTGTGCTTGGTGTTTTTATTTTTGTGAGAGGTTTCCTCCTGATTAGAGGAGGAGACAAAAATGTAATTTTGCAAACCAGCAAAACTGTCTATCTGCTTTGGTCAGCACTAAAGGGGATTATCTGTCTTTTGCCATCTCTTTAATGTTGTCAAGCAAAACCTCTAATTTTATGTTGCTTCTTTTATAAGGATCTCGTCTTTAGCATAATGACATGTTAAAATGACACACTACTGGACTGTATTTAAAAGCAAATGGATGTATACAGTAAATTTATACAATAGTTTTAAACATATGGTGCTGATCATAAAGCTTTACTTTAGAGGCCATTTATAATATAAAGGAGTAAATGACCTCCATATAGAAAATCTTTCCCAGATGGTAAAATTACAATTCTTTGCTAAGAATGTCACATGCATTTTCTTGAGCTCGACGTCTACCAGGAACATATGGATGTGATTTTCACAAATATTTTTGTAAGTAGTCTCATTACACTTATCAGCATTTCAGCTGGAACTGCATGCACTGTATTTATTTAGTTTAGTACCAAAACTCTTGAACATGTGTGGTATTAATGAAGGAGGTGCTAAGCTCTTTATCATACGCAGGTCTTGTGTGTTTTAGATCCCACAGGACCTGTCAAACACCATTAGGGGTATTTATTGACCCTGGTGCCCCCCACCCCAGCAGGAGGCCACTGTTGAAAATGAACTTTTATGATCGATACAGATACATTGTATTTAAGTAATTCTATTTTCTTAGTGGGGGTTAAGTCTATAGAAAAAATCAATTTATGCTTGGCAGTATGTTCATAACAAATACTTTACAGTGACTGAATAAATATTTCTCCTGTTTCTCCTGATTCCTGCTGGAGGAAGGCTAGATAAGCATCTACACAAATGGGAACCTACCCATGCACACTTCTGTCAAGCTGGTTCCATCAATCAGTATTTGGAGTTATGGCTTTTGAGTATAGTAAGCTACCCAAAAGAACTTGCACAAACAAGTGAATGCGTAAATGATCTTTTATGTTGTATTCATTTTTATGGGCAGCTTAGTCTAGTCGGACAAAACACTAAGCCAGTCCCTTGTGTCCCAAGGATTTCCTACTCCTCTTTTTGTTTTTTTTTTAATATGTTTTCCATTCATAGATAAGACAGGAATAATCTACTCCTATGAATGAATATTTTAACATTGACAACCACCTCACTTTAGAACATAGTTAAGACAGTTATGGTACAACAATGTAACAACTTATGTTGTATAAGTAACAATTTATATATATATATATATATATATATATATATATAATATTGTAAATTGTAAATCATTATTTTATGTTAGTTTTGGAACCAAAAGGGAACAAACTTTAAAATTATAAAGACCCCCCAGTTTCAGTCCTTCTATAGAACTTGAACTGTGGAGCAGGCTAAATATTTCCCCTCAAAGACCCCACGACAAAGGGGGACTCCGAACACCAGCGGACTCCATGTTTCAAAGGAAAGAAAAGTGTTTGTTTGGATATTAAAATTGATACTTTTTAAAAGTCTTAACATATTATTTAACATCGCAATAGCTGAACAACCTTTCTGTTTAGCATTCTGTTAAGTGTTGGACAAGGCTTTTTACAAACAAACCATGAATTTGTTCTGATTTTACCATGAAGTGTAAAATCCCACTCAATTTTCTAAACCTCTACCCCATTTATTACGCATAAAAATATTAGGACTAGAATTTAACCTGCTCATTTGGCCACATGATGTGAAATATTTCAGCCAACAGTGACCAAAACACAAAGGGGTGGTTTCACAGACCCCTATTAACACTAATCTTGGACTACCTTACATAAGGTAATGTTGGGGTCTATGAAACCTTAGGAAAATGTTTGCTGGCAGTAAGAAAGTCTGTCACCAAAAGCATATTGCTGTTAACAGGGAAATTCCCGGAGCAACATTTTGCCTAGTCAATGTATGTATCGCTGTCATTGCAGTGATGGAAGATTTACTTCTCCAGATTAAGGCATCTTTTGCAGGTCTACACTTGAATGTTGGCTTTATGTATTGTCCCAAAAGGAAGGGTAACTGGCACTCCTAAAACCGGAGGTGGAGAAAACAAAGCAGCTCCAATTTGTTATTGTTGCTGAAATGGCAGTTTTCACTTGTAATTGCGGGTTGGGCATGTTGGGGCCTTGTTCTCAAATGTGAGGGTTGTAGTGTGTTGAACTGTAGCTCACCTACAGGAAATTTCACTAACTAGCAAGGTACTTACTGCCTGTCAAAAGGTACTACTGTACCACTCCCACAGAATGAATTCTGTTACCACACAATGGCACAAATAGATGTACTTGTTGTAAACCAAAGGTTAATTTTTCAGTTTACTTTTACCCCTGTGTAGCTTTTACCGCCTATATTGATGTATGCCTTTTTAGCTAAACTGACTTGTTTAAATAAAGGAAAGCCAAGCTAAATGTTGTTTTTCAAAAATGAGCCTTCTAATTAACAGCAAAAAATGCAAAATCAGGTCTGTGGTTTTGAGGCCTTTGTTTGACTTCAGGATATTTTCTTGGTTACTTCTTGAGTAGTTAATGTTTGTCAAGTAATCCAGGAGTCTACCCATTAACTCAGAGGGGGCTGTCAGTGGTAGTATGCATAGCATCATCAATCTGTCTCTGATGTATGGACTCACTGTACTGAACTACTCTGATCTATGGTCAACCAGTGTCAAATCACACCAAAGGCTCGAAGCAGGCATCACAGAAATACTTAACAATGGGGGGAAAAAAAGAAGTTTAGCACACAGCTTTATTGCCCTGCAAAGACGCTGTCTGCAGACTTAGATGGGAGAAAGTGTGTATTTATGGTCATGTGGAAGGCTGTGAGTTTTTTGATCATGATTAATTGTTGCCCACCCCCAGCATGTTAGTAGCTGTGATATTTTAAGACATAAGGTTTTGTGATTTAGGCCATGTCACCCCTACTTGTGTGATGCTACTGCAGAAACATGCACTAACAATGTAGGTGCTTTAACTTCCAATTGACCTTGTTAAGAAGAGTTTTGTGTACATGCTTCCACCAACTGGGAGTGTTTTATGATTAGATGCACCTCTGTATACGTACCATATGTTTTAAATCGGTTATATCGGGCCTAGGGGTGCACAGATTGTCCAACTTTATAGGTATCAATAAATGAACTAAGTAGGACCTGGAAAGGAGTTAAGTTGGTTCAGTTTCAGTTTAGGGTATAGCTGGAACAAAGAGCTGTAGGGCTCTGACCTCGAGAACCGGTATTATGCACCCCTGGTTTATAATTTTATGTTGATGTCTCATTTACAGTTGCCTAAAATACATGGGAACGCCTGTATTGGAAGCTGTTGCATCAAATAAATATTTGACAGCACGTCCTCTGCAAACCTCAGTAAATAAAACAAGGCTTTGGTTTAGACAACACTTGTATAAACTCTAATAGTCTTAACTTTGGCTACAACAGATTCTTATGTACACCAGAAATAATTCCGACCTGACACCCTGCAGATTTTATTGTTTGGAATGTGATAAGTTATGCGAGTCTGAATGAATTGCATGTAATTTCAGGAAGACTGCGTGCGTTTTGAGCTTCAGTACACAAGCAATTAGATAACAATCAGGGCAATAATAAAGAACTGCCATGTGACCCTAATTAGTCATTTTCATACCCATTTTTGAATGAACTGTATCATATAATAATTCTCAATTAACCCTTTTGAAAGCTGGAATAGTTCTTGATTCTTGCTGAGCACGTTTTAAATCTATCATTGATAAACCAAGTTAAGGCCGCTACACGCCAGCTGCTACACACATTGGGCGACAAGATACCTTCGCAGCAACATAATCATACACACCTGAAGCGACACAGACATGATGAGACAGATTCGAAAACTGCCAGATCTATAAAACTATTACAAATTGCTATTGCCAGAACTATGATCAAGACTGGTACATATTTGTTAACATGATGTGGAAATTACGAGTGTCTTCTCTGACGGTATGTCAACATTTATGGCAATAAATCATACATACCAGGCTTATCCAGTTCCTTTGAAATTGACTCCCATATATTATCTTTCATCTCTATATTTAGAATTGCGATGATATTTGTCATAAAGCTCTGGGTATTTTTCCACGGCAAGTATTATTTTTTCCTCTGTTATTTTGAATACTGCTTCACCCTGGTGGACACAGTGCATTGAAGCGGTTCTCTGATTGGCGCGCGAAATAATCGCAAAAAAATAGGATTCAATCATGTATATTTTGCGTCACTCCAGCGTCGGCCTGGTGTTGCCTCCGCATCGCCTGGGGTGTGTCGCCTGTGATGTGAAATACTTATCAAAAGTATAGGTTCTGTTCATTTTGTCGCATTGCTGCACATTTTCCCTTGTCGCATTGCCTTTAATGTTAAACAATTGGGTTTCTGTTCTTCATTGTGTATTTTACCTGATCTGTAACCTGCTGTTCAAATATCTCACTTTTAAATAAGACCTTGTTGTCTCCCTGAATCATTGGTGGTTCTAAATTTATAAATAACTAAACTTCATTCAGTAAATACCCAGTCAACCGCCGTAACTGCAATCAGCTATTTATTTCCTGTTTGTTTGTTTGTTTTCCCCTTTTTTCTTCAGGGAAGATGCACGTGTCTCTGGCGGAGGCCTTGGAGGTGCGGGGAGAGCCCCTGCAGGAAGATGAGATCTGGGCCATCCTGAGTCAGAGTGCAGAGAGCCTGCAGGAGCTCCTCCGCAAAGGTAACACCACCAGGAACTCTTGTGCTGAAGATACCTGATGCAGCGCCTCTGCATGTAGGCCAGTGTGGATCTCACCTGGGTACACAAGGGCTAGATTTACAAAGTTCACACAACTTTTTTTTGTAAATGAATAAAAAGCTATTCATGTTTCAAAACTAGAAATAGATGTCTCGGAGCGTTTCTGTCTACGTAGTTTCTTTTTTTTCCTTGTATTTGAAAAAAGTCTTCAAACCATCTACTGGTATATCCAGGATAGAAACGGTTATAACCATGATGCATAAACAACATTTCAAAGTCGTATGCTTTTGATTTATTTGAAGTTACAAAGTAAATTAAATATTTGGCTGCTTGATATGAAATTCATGAAGTCATGTCTGTAACTAATGAGATTCAAAACATTTGTCCATAATTTACCATCTCAGGAGGGTCTGTGTTTGGATGAGCATGTCTTTCATAATACAACACATGTTCTGTCCTGTGATTTTCAGGTTTACAAAATGATTTATTAATTTAGACCTCCTATGGTGTTGGGATGAAAAATACCAAAATTCTCTTTTAGCACATTTGTATTGCTTTTCTTTATGTTCTGCTTCAATTGAATACCCCCCTCCCTAAAACAAACAAAAAAAAAATTGGGGGATTTGTTTTCTCACAAATATTTTACCTTAATTTGGAAGCAAATTAAGTACAGTACAATAAGTTTAAAGTATCTTGTGAACTGATGTCTTTATAAGCAGCAGCCAAGCAGTGAAATTAACTGATTTTTTTGGGAAAGATTGGTGTTTGGTTTTATACCTTTATCTGTGGGTGCATTGCTGAGCACAATGAATACACATAGTCTACAGGATATAGAATCCACAGACTCTTAGTAAATTGTCTCCTAAGGCCAAAGATCTGGGGGTTTGCAGTAGGCTCTGGAAAGTACAGTATGTTACTTTGTTCAGAGTGGTGCAGATTCTCAAGGCTGCTGCTCAGCTGAAGATCTCTGGGCAGATGCCAGCTTCCTTTGGCACACGCAGAGGGCTACATGCGTAGGACCAGATTTCCACTAGGCCTGATTATACATACAAAAGTGAAATTAGATTTAATTACATCCACAGGATGCTTTATATTTCCATACAGCAATAAGGAATGCAATATTATGTTTGGGTTTTTTTTTTGCATTATTTGCATTTAAAAAAAATATGTCAACTTGGAAATGGAAAGCACAAGAGATTGAGAGGAAAACTACTCAAAACTGTGACAGCTTAGCACTAGTGGGAGGAGTCTTGGTGAACGCAGTAGCTAACTACATCGAGAGTAGCAACTTACTGGACAATAATGTTATTTAAAGCCGGACAAAATGACTGTGAAAGACGTTAATGGATTTTTTTCAGGTGGAGAATAAGGAAAGCCATATGTACAGTATTTATTGAAAGTACTCATGACTTCAAGGTAATGTTGCATTTTACTCACCCAAAATAAATTTTACTTTGCAAAATGTGTCACAATTGGAGGGAAAATTACTCAATGACCCAAAACCTTATCTGGAGCGCTGACGGCCCTGCTGAAGTCGGCTTTCCCGTGGTTATTCATGAATAGTTGCACACAGTTCTGATCTTAGATACAAAATCGTCTTTGAAATCATGCCTGTAGCATGTCAATGACTTATCAGACTGTCATTCAACAATAAAACACATTCATGGGACACTGATTTATAAATGACAGTTTATTTGTCAAACGACTGCCACTATGTCTACAAATGTGTATGCTGACATTTCTACTGGTGCTACACCTTACACTTGCTGTATTTGTCCATGCCAGTTAAATCGGTGTGAACTTGTATTTGGACAACCAATGAAGCAATATATTTGGCTTCTATTCCTTTAGATCAGTCTTTGCACCAGCAGCTTAGTGCATAAAGCCAATACATTTGATCCATTTTAAACTTGAACATGTTGATATCCGCTTTCTTTCATTCCAGCTGACCTTGCTGCTCTGGGTTTCATCATCTCCCCCTGGTCTCTGCTGCTGCTCCCGTCTGGTAACGTCTCCTTTACTGACGAGAACGTTGCACACCAGGACATCCAAGCTTTCACAGCACCCGAAATTCTCCAGGGACAGTCCTTGTCTTCACTATCTGATATAGAAAAGGTGACCTTTGTTCCCCAAGGAAGCTCATTGTACAGCAAGGGCACAACGTTTTGCATCACCGTATAGAATTAACTAAGTTTTGCTTCATGAAGTCGAATGAAACCTGCTGAATAATCTTACGTTGACATATTGAATTACATACCACTTATTAATAATTGAAAAATATGATACTTCAAAATCTAACATGAAATATGGTACTACTATTATGGTTTCCAGTAGACTTTTGCAATATCATTTTGTATTTTCTTTGATTACATGATGCTAAATAAAAGATCTAAATTCAATCCATTCCAAAAATTCTAGGTATTGTGGCCATATCTGTACAGTTGTAAGACTAATATACTTGTTAAAATGAAAAACACAAATAAACTACACTGTGCCATTTGTTTCTGTTCAAGTCTCATTTCAGGAAGGTCCAGGGGCATTTTATGTTAGATGATAAAGTTGTATTGCAATTGTGGTATTCCTACTTTTTATATACAAGGGATTTTATAGTTTACACAGTGCCGATTCCCATAACATGTGACATGCATTCTGAAAGCAGCGTTGGTCACATTCAGATATAAGAGAATTATGGTGAGACTGCATGACCCCAGGATTAAGCTACTAATATACAGCACCTAGCTTTTAGGGGTGTAGGTACAGCACTGCGCCTTGTATGATGGGTAATTACAAACGGTTTTAATTATCAAGATCTTGAACTGAATGGTCTCTTTCAGATTCACATTTACTCCCTTGGGATGACTTTGTTTTGGGGAGCTGACTATGAAGTTCCTCAGAGCCAGGTAAGTTCATTCAGGTGACTCGAGTTTAAGTAGCGATGGAGTCTTAAAGCAGTCTTCATCTTCACAATGAAGCGCTTTTGCAATATTGATAAATAGAATAAGCAGGAATTTGCTATAGTATACATGTAGTTATGTATTTTAGTATTTACTATAAACAGATGTACAGGTGGAACTACAGTGTATATTGGTCCAAAGAAAAGTTGTCAACTGCTTTGGAATAGTAACGCAGAAGTGTAAAGAAGAAACTTTTATTTTGTTGTGTTACTGTTTGTGTTGTATGTTATGCAGCTGCATGATTATGAATTGAGTGTGATGCTATACCTCTATAAAATGTTTCCATAATAAAAGCATAACAAAGTGTAATAAAGCAAAGTGAAAGCATGGCAAAGCATAGGTAAGCATTGTAAAGACCAGTGTGGTCTGGTAAGGCATATGAAAAAACATGGCAAACAAGAGTAAACTATGGTAAATGCATAGTATAACCATGGGGAAAGCATGGTACAACTGCAAAAATACCATGCAAAATACTCTGGTAAACTTTTATAAGGGTCTCCCAATGAGCAAAAGTGATAGAACCATCTGCTACTTTCAGCCAATGAAGCTTGGGGAGCATCTCAACAGCATGCTGCTGAACATGTGTGAGGATACTGTTTACACCAGAGTGTCTGTACGGACGGTTCTGGATGCCTGCAGTGCTCATATCAGGAACACCAGTTGTGAGCCCTCGTTCTGCTACGTGAGAAAGCTGGTCAGACTGGTGTTGGGCAGCCTCACTAGGGTAAGTATGTGAAGTTTATGGACCCCTTTTTTTTGTTTGTTTGTTTTCTCTAGATAACAATATGGGCAACCTTGGAAATATTTCTTTGACATTTATTTTTTTTTGTTTTTAGATTTTTACCTAAAAATGTATAATATAGTCTATATTTAGTATCCCCCCATTGGGGTATACATATATACGTGACACGTCACACAAAGTATCAGAATCTAGGGTGTAATGAGATTCCTGTCCATCTGTATTTACCGTACATATTGTAAGTGTGACTGGCCAATACATTACTACTTTATTGCTACTGAAGCCCACAATGAGTAGCTCATGGAGCATTGCTTGATTGGAAACAATTGTTTATTGTCCACTGCATTCAAGACTCTTGATGGAAACATAAGTCAATACAGTCATGTTAGAGAATGCATAGGCACCCACTATCATGCCCCTTGTAAAGGAGATCATTCTACTAACCCATGATTTTGTACCCCATCACAGGTGTATGTATTAAGGTGTTCATGGATACATTATAGGTAGTGTTCCACATTTGTGGTTTATTCCGAGAAATTACAGGATTTTTTGAACTGAACGTCGGTTTTTACTGATTTAACCCGATTTTTTTTTTTTTTTTTTTTGTCTACTATTCAGTATTTTCGGGATACTATTTTCTAGGAAATACACAATATTTTGATTAAAATGTTTTATTTTGTGTCCGACATTGTAGTAAGCAGACCTACATTGCATTCTAGGATACAGCAGGTAGACGTTATAGGATCAAATAACATTGCACATTGGTTCTCTGTTCACAAACACATTATCATCTGATTCTGTTGGCCAATCAAAGTCTGATTATTGTGGCAATTGCTGGGCGTGGTAACTACTAGCTTGATCAAAAACTACATTTAAATACTTACACGAAAATATAATATTTTTAGTGGATGAGGAATGGCGAGGCATTGTTAATCAGTTTATGAATATTCAAAAGAAAACAAATGTTTTGAAGTATACAAAAAGCAAACCTAGCACAAGTAGGTAAGATGAGGCAGAGGACACATAGCATTGCAAATACTGCTGCATCCATGTACATGTTCACGCTGACAGTAAAAATACTGAGAAATAAGCAACACATTAAACTAGAACAATAAAGTGAACTGAGAGACAAACAATCAATTTATGCGGCTTTTACACACACTTTAATAAAAGAGAGCGCAGAATGACTGTTATTGAGTTTGTCAGAGCTCTGTGCTTTGCTGAACAGCCACTGTTTATTGCAGTGAGGTGTGTATTGGTGACTTTGTGCGACAGTACTGTCCTTCAGCTAAAACACTGCCAAACGCTGACAATCTTAATGTAAATATTTGATAGAAAATGGTGATGCTTTAGCTGGTAAATTTATGGAACGCATTGATGGAAATGTCCAGTGTGATTTCTGACGCGTCTCCCGATGGCTTGCACTGTCCAGTTCTGTCAATTTTTATTTTTTTTTTCTTTTCTTTTTATGATTTCAAAGTAAATAAACCTGGCTTGTTCTGTGCTGATGTCATGTTCCTACCTTCTGCAGATACTATTACCATCTAACTTCGGAAAATGTGGCCTCGACTTGCAGGTTCTGCTTCATCATACATGCCAGGGACATTAAACTTGATCATAAACCAGAACTGCTACACATCATATTCCACATGTAAAATGAAATGTGTAGACTCAGATCCCCCCCCCCCTGATTTTTACAGATGTTTCAATTAAAAACAATTTTTTACCGATTTTTATCGCTATTTTAATATATGTAAAATAAACTGAAAAATTCCTGGGACATTTTTTTAAAGATAAAAACCAAAAATGCAGAACGCTAATTATAGGTTATCTATAGGTGTGTGAAACTGATGCAAAGGCAAGTGTTCTGGTTTTTATAATCTCAGGATCCCGATTAAAACCCATTTGCCTAAAGTTGCACACCTTCAGAACAGCATGATCATGGCTGACTGTTTCTCTTCCATTGCACAGCTGGATGGCCTGTTATCAAGTGGTGACAAGGAGGCCCTGCCGGACCGGAGCAGAGAGATTCGAGAGCGTTTGAGAGGGAAAGGGCTGCCTTCAGGTAACTTGGATTATTGATTTATTTCTTTTAAAAGAACATCTCTTGAACAAGACTGTACTTTGCTTTAGTACAGTAGCAGTAGTAAGCAGCAAAGTGTATTTAAGTGTATTGTGTGTTGTTATATATATATATATATATATATATATATATATATATATATATATATATATATATATATATAGTAAAAGTGACCTTTTGATCCCCCTAAACTGAAGGTTGAATATTTCCATTACATTTTAAACCTTTCCATCTTAATGCGGTTTTATGTATCTCAGTTTTTGTCTGATGGTACCAGAAATGCAGTGTGTTGTGCTGAGTTGAAAATATGATTTAATTGAGATGAGTCATCTCTCATGAAGCTAAACTGAAATAGGAAATGAATCCACCTCTGTCTGAGTCTCAGGTGTTGACAGGCTTGTGCACACTAAACTGCATGACTGTCAGCCAAAAGAACACCAGGAGAACATCCCATCATTAAGTATGTTTGTGAAATGAAAATTGACTCCTCTGGCATTGGAGTGGGAAGGCACAAGAATGAACCTGTCTGTTTAGTCTGCATTGAATGAAACCACCATGGTGGCTCCATATCTTGGCCATGTGAGCTCACAAAATCAATGCAATTTAAAACATTCACAACACATGGTATCCTTGAACATACAACCATAATGGTGTTTCTTGAAGTTCCGAGTCAACCTCACGAAAAATGCTTTTGGTGTATAAGTTGTTGACCTAAAGGGGGTTTGTCTATGAAATTCCTCAAGGCACCAAATCCCACTTTCTGATTACCATATTGCTCACAAAGCCACACCCACAGAGCTTCATATAAAAGTGTAGAAGGGGAAAACAGGCTTTGTTGTATGGGATTAAATTGCATTGTTTTTAACTAGAATGAAAAGATAATCCGAGATTTACAATAAAATAATATAAAACTTGAAATATATTGGTGGGAGGTGTTTAAAGAGCACCTTGGTAGAGACTTGAAATATCAGCGTTATCTTAACTGATTTCCTTCTTGTTTAGAGTCACTTTGCTGCATTCTCTGTTTCACTGGCTCACCAGGTTGAGATGACTGAGACAGAAACTGATACAAAGTGAATCTAAACAGGAAATAATCCTCCTTGTATTACTTCATTCCAAACAAATGATCTGAAGAACTGGTTACAATTGTGGGTTAAAAAAGGTTGTGGGGGGGTGGGGGGAGTATTCACAAGCTGCTTTAGTGTCCTAACATGACAAAAAAGTAGGCAGTGCACCATTATGCAAATGAAATAACTACTGCTGATAACCTGTAATTACTCTGCAATTGCACCATCTGAATAAAAGAAGCTCAAAGAATGGCTTGTGGTTGTTATTTTCTGTTGTGCAACTTGAACACTGCAGACTTGCACACAGCTCTGAGAAAGATTAACTTAATTCAAAACTGCAGACTGCCAGTAAAAGGCTTTGTATACGGGCTGAAACAATGTGTATGCTAAACACTGCACACAGATACCATCTGGACACAAAGAACACTAACTACCATATATATACTGTGTGTATATATCTATATATATATATATATATATATATATATATATATATATATATAGATAGATATATATATATATATATATATATATATAGATATCTATATATATATATATATATATATATATATAGATATATATATAGATATATATATATATATATATATATATATATATAGATATATATATATATATATATAGATATATATATATATAGATATATAGATATATAGATATATATATATATATATATATATATATATATATATATATATATATATATATATATATATATATATATATATATATATATACACAGTATATATATGTAGTTACTACTATGATAGATAGCTAGGAATAGATTGAAAAAGTAACAGCACAGATACATTGCAGTGGTGTGTGTGTGTGTGTGTGTGTGTGTGTGTGTGTGTGTGTGTGTGTGTGTGTGTGTGTGTGTGTGTGTGTGTGTGTGTCTGTGTGTGAGACATGGTAATGTCCATACAGTATAAAGGAAAGGTCAGCATGCTAGAACAAGTTTTAAGAATTTTAAAGTCATTGTATTGAAATTGGACACATTGGTAAAATAATCCAAAACTGTGAAATATAAAATAACCAAAATTCTGTTCATGATTGTGATTTGTTCCCCATTTCCTAATTTTATTGTTTTTTGTGTATTATTGAATATGCAGGAAGAAGCACAACCCCAAACGCAATGGAGAAGTACAAAGCTCGGTTTCACGAGCAGGCCTCCCTGAACCGAGGTCTCAGTAAGTCCATGGGGTTCCTGGCTATCGACAACAAACTGAGGGAGGAGGAAGACTGTCCTCCTTACATATCCTCGGATTATAATTCCGGGCACGAGGACATGGTGGACGAGAGTCACCAGCAGGGAGGTAAGCTGGACAGAATGGACAAGAGGCCACTTTACCACAATGGGGATTATGGATACAGCAAAAAACACTGGGCCTCCTCCATGGACTTGGATTACCCTGACCCAACGGTCGTCAGACATGCCGGGATGGATGACAGAGTCACAGTCAGGCCCAAGTCTGCCTCCAGAGCCAAGGAGGCCAGGCATTCAGATTATGGAGGGGTTACTGGCACCCTGGGCGCTCGGAAAGCCCATCACCTGTCAGAACTGTCAGTCTGCTCCGCTTTGTCAAATGCATATGACAGGATTAAAGATCGGCAAAAAAAGCTACACGTGCTCAGAGAAGCCATGGATGTCGATGGTGAGTTTGTTTATTATCTCAAATGTACTGCATTATTCATTTAACATAAGAAATAATGTCATGTTCAAATGTAGATAAATGGAATACAGCTGGACTAATCCAGGAAATATTTTCGGGAAGAAATTACATATTTTTCTGCAAAACCTCTTGTTTAAACTAATAGTTTTTGAATTTATAGTGCAGTAATCACAAAGTGCCACTTGATGACTTTTTGATACTGGAGCATAATGGATACTGAGAAACCACTGCTACAGAGAAATCTGCTGCTGTTTCCTGTGTAAACCAGAACAAACAGGGTGCTGGTCATTGTAAGATTAGAAACCCAGACATATACTTGCATTTCAGTCATTGCTGAGAGAGTGCTCTGTACGGCAGAGGTATTTGACGACCAGTAATTGGAGTCATGTGTGGAGGATAATGGAATTCCAAACATTGCTGGGCTTACCAGTGCTTGGCACACTGTCATGTAGCTTCAGGTGGTGGTACAGATGAAGTGTGCCCTTGGTGGGGGAGCTCTGAAGAGAAGTTGTATTGCACACCTAGTGTGTCTGGGTTTTCATGATAAAGCTACAATAAACATTGTAGCATATGAAGTGTGTTTGGGGTTAAGTAATTTGAGATATCTCTATCTCAGAAAGATTTAAACAAGTTGTGTTTTCTTTATTATTTAATTGATCAACAATCTGATAGTACTGTTACACAAAACTAGACAGATGTCATATGACAGCTATAACAACATTTTTATTGAGTTCCTGGCTGCTCCAAGTCAAAATGTATGTTATATTTTATATTTACCAGTATTTTAAAAGAAAAAGTGTATACAGTATGAAAACAATGTGAAGGCAATAATGGCAAGCAGAATAATACAGTTAGTTACCTGCAACAAATGCCCACTATCTCGCTGAGTCAGAAGACCTAGACAAACAGAGTTATTTTTATTGGCTTTTTTAAATAAATCACTATTAGATATTGTCCTTTCCTGACAGAGCCATACTATATTACTCTACCATACTGGGGGGAAAAAAAAAAGAATGTTACTACTATGAGCACTTGATTTGTGGGCCTTCCATTATAGATGCAGTGGCCTTTTTCAAATCAAGGTACACGTATCATTTAAATTGCTTTTACAGGAAAGTGGAACTAGCTTAGAGCTCTAAAGGTATGGTTTATGACTCGGTTCTGGACTTTGTAGAGTACTTATTACCCCAACTCAAACCAGCCTGAACTTCACAGATTCATTCATCTCCATGTTTTCAGCAGAAAATAGACTTGTCTTTTGGTTATTTATTTTACTCTGTCTTTTGTTTCTGTAGTGGCCATATCCGATCAGTTCCATATCTGAGAAGTTGCAGTGGAAAGTCATTTCCATTTAGACACTGTTTGTATTCCATAACGTGGAATTTATTTTGAAGGAAACCATGGATTTATTCTCTTTTTAGATGGTGTTCCTCTTTTATTCAAACATTTAGTCAGATATACTTGTAAGATATGTAGCCAAGTGCATTGTCTGAAATACTAATATGCATCCTCATGTGGTATAGACCAGACCCACAACTGTTATTTTTTAGCAATCTAAGACACACAGGGACTACTTCCAAGAAGTAATACCATAGGGTTAATAATACATCATCAAAAGTTACTTAGAACCTGTCGTATCTGATTTAATTGTTTCGAGAGGTCCATTGGATATGTGAAAATATTGCATCTTGGAGGGAGTCGTTATACAACATTGCAGTTGTTTTATCAACATCGGGGATTTATAAATTTCATATTGTCAAGTACATCACGGTGTCTAAAACACCAAAGTACAGTACTGAAAGTATACTATACAAAGAAAATCAATGTAAATGAGTGCAAAACAAAACATTCTAATACAGTGTTTGGTAATTTACAAAACAGCATTCCGAAAAACAGTTATCGTGCTTTCTCAGTCTCTCAGTCCATGCCAGAATAATCCAAGGTTGTTGGGGGTTTTTTTGCACCGTAAGTACTTGTTAATCTGAGACCAAAAAGGAGTTTAAAATAACAGTAACAGTAAGAGGAAATGTCATTGAACAAAACACATAGAAAAGCAATGTAAGTTCAGCTTTATGATTTGCTTTGCGCAAAGGATAAGCTGTATCTTTTTAGTTGAATTGTAAGTTCAATACCTCTGAAAAACTAAATACAAGTGAGAAGGCAGTGCATAATGTTTCTGCTGGGTAGGCCTTCCTCAGGAAATACCTGTGGATAAAGCTGAAATATTTCTTCTCCACAGGGATTTCCACAAAAAGCAGAAATGTCTGCAGAAATCCTTATTTCCTTCTTGGCTTTTGCCCCCCAGTAGTTTTTTATTTTGCATACCAACACTCGGGCACCATTTGTTTGTTTTTATATTTGGATCAAGGATCAGTACTTGTCAATTTCAGCCAATGGTTGGTGCATTCTTGTATTTATTTTGGTTGTATTCATAGAATAACAAGCCTTCAAATAATGAATAACATAGATGAGCTCCAATTGTAAGAAGGAGGTTAGTAGATTTAAGACCGCATCCTATCTGAAGGAGAGCATCCAATTTTGAAAATGTGGAGTTATAAATGCTATCAAAATATATTTCTACACTTTATATATAGTACTGTAGTGTATACACAAGTTGGGAAGACAGAAAGGGTTAATATGTTGGCCTGGTCCTCTATGAAGTGTAAGTTCAGATGAGACAGCAAACATAACCTGTTTTCTTTGCCTTGCAGATGAAAGCCTAGTGCGGCTAATGCAATTTAGGCTTGATTTAACATTACCATAATGTAAAATGCATCACTACTGCATTACCAAGAACTAACTGAATGACTTAAATTGACTCATCTCCTTCTAGCTCATCAAAGTATTTTAAAACAAAGCACTATAAATTTGAACCAGTCATCAAAGCAGTTGCAACTATGTTGTTTTAAAAACAATTGCCTAAAAAAATGAATGAGACAAAGCACAAGAATGTGATGCAACTTGTCAGTAGCTAAGCTTTTTAGAGAAACAGGGCTGGCAGATCTTTTCTTTCATGATGATTTATAGATGTTCTCCATCTCAGGAGAGGACACCACCAATGAAAATAATAACACCATGATTGTTCTTTTATATAAGCTTTTCTTTTATAACCAGAGTAGAACACTCCAGGTCCTAGACGATCGGAGTCGAACACTCCAGGTCCTAGACGATCGGAGTCGAACACTCCAGGTCCTAGACGATCGGAGTCGAACACTCCAGGTCCTAGACGATCGGAGTCGAACACTCCAGGTCCTAGACGATCGGAGTCGAACACTCCAGGTCCTAGACGATCGGAGTCGAACACTCCAGGTCCTAGACGATCGGAGTCGAACACTCCAGGTCCTAGACGATCGGAGTCGAACACTCCAGGTCCTAGACGATCGGAGTCGAACACTCCAGGTCCTAGACGATCGGAGTCGAACACTCCAGGTCCTAGACGATCGGAGTCGAACACTCCAGGTCCTAGACGATCGGAGTCGAACACTCCAGGTCCTAGACCAGGGGTGTTCAATTCCGGTCCTGGAGGGCCGGTGTCCCTCCTGGCTTTTGTTCCAACTGTGCTCTAAATTACTTAATTAGACCAATAGTTGGTAATAATTGATCCAATTAAGTAATTTAGGTCAAAGTTGGTACAAAAACCAGGAGGGACACCGGCCCTCCAGGACCGGAATTGAACACCCCTGTCCTAGACGATCGGAGTAGAACACTCCAGGTCCTAGACGATCGGAGTAGAACACTCCAGGTCCTAGACGATCGGAGTAGAACACTCCAGGTCCTAGACGATCAGAGTAGAACACTCCAGGTCCTAGATGATCAGAGGAAACTATAGTGCTTCTGAGCAACATTTAAGTTGGAATTTAGGGGGTACGGAGAGAGGTTCTACAGTGAATCTTTCCATTAATTGGTTGTAGGTAATACCAGACTTTCTATTTCCCTTTCATGCAAAAGAGTAGCTTAGTCCTTTCTTTTTAATTTGGGTTTGCTTCACCTATAAGATTCCTTTTGAGATGCATTTGGAAGGGGCGTTAAGCAATAAGAATGTAAATCCATGTTTAATGTGTTAATTGTTAAGACCTTATGTTTAAAAAAAATAATACGTAATATATAGTAAGAGTTGTCTTAAAGAAATCCTGTTGCTATTGATAAAATTAATATTTTAAAAAGAACAGTATTAAAATAGTTTGAACATAAATGTAGACCTAGAGGTTGTGCTCAAAATCAGCAGTTTGCTGGATCATACCTGAATGTCATCCAAAAGGTCTGTATTAGATGCACCCTTCAAAGCATCCATTTTTTTTATTATTTTTTTTATAAAGAGTCGCCAATTTGTGTGTTGTATTCCCCCCCCTCCCCCCCCCCGATACCCAATTTGATTATGCCCAGTCGTTGTGTTTCTACTGAACTGCAGAATCTCAATTTTAATATTATATTATGGTTTATTGTAAAGTTTGGTATTGCTTGAGACGAATGCCCTGGAAATGCTTTATCAATTCTAACATAACACTGACATGGTCGATTTTGTATGGAAGTAAAAAGACACAGGACGCCAGAGTTTGAAATTTTACAGGCAGTCTCGATGTCCTGTAAAAAAATTGGAGCACCTCTGAGAATTATCTGGGATAAAAAGAAATGGACGGTTCGCACAGGACTAAATGTCGGTAAAAATTCAGTAAAAATGTTTTATGTGGTGATTTTTAGTCCTGTGTGAATCAGGCTTATGACAGCCATCAGAAAGCTGCTTCAGCACTGTGGCTCAGACTAACCGCAGTGGAGATTTAAAAGGTGCCTAATGGAAATCTTTATGCTTCTGTACTGTGTGGGTCAATTGAAGTGGTTAATTAGTTCTTGCTAATGCAATGCATTTAAAAAATCACAACAAAAGTGTTTCTGTGCATATGTTCAGTCAAGCACTTCAGTTTAAAGATGTTTTATGAATGATTATTATGTAAAGAAAGAAGATGTCATCTTAATTCTATTTTCTCATGTGCATTTTTCCTACCTTTCTAATAATTTTACAACCTATAGCGGTTGTAATGCTTCAGTAAAATATGTACTGAATACCTAGTGTACGAGACAGTGTAAGAAAAGTGCTAAGTACAATATGTTTGAAACATACAAAATAAATGCTAACACTAATAATTTTAATCTGAGACAGGCAACGGCATTGGTTGAATTGGCAAGGAATGACCCAAAACATGATTACTGTTCTATATAACTTTTTTTTTTTTTTTTTCAAAAAATTGTTGTTGCCAATTATTTTTAATTATTTTCTCCCCAATTTGGAATGGCCAATTATTTTTAGACTCAGCTCACCGCTACCACCCCTATCCTGACTCAGGAGGGCGAAGACGAACACACGCTGTCCTCTGAAGCGTGTGCCATCAGCCAACCTCTTTTTTTTTTTTTTTCACACTGCGGACTCATCATGCAGCCACCCAAGAGCTACAGCGTCGGAGGACAACGCAGCTGTCGGGCAGCTTACAAGCAAGCCCGCAGGCGCCCAGTCAGATTACAAGGGTCGTTGGTGCGCAGTGAGCCGAGGACACCCTGGCCGACCTAACCCTCCCTCCCCTCGGGTGGCGCTCGGCCAATTGAGCGCCGCCCCCTGGAAGCTCCCGTCGTCGGTCGGCAAAGGAATAGCCTGGACTCGAACTCGCGACGTCCAGACTATAGGGCACATCCTGCACTCCATGCGGAGCGCCTTTTACTGGATGCGCCACTTGGGAGCCCCCTATATAACGTATTTTTAAACTACATGTGAATGTTGTATGCAATTTTTACAGATCACCTGTAAAATTAATATAATTTTCAATCAAAAATAAACAAGTAGCTATGGTGACGTCACCAGTAAATTATGCAAATTAGTCCCATTGAAGGTTTGAACCTTCCTTTGGTAATGTGTTCCGAACCTTCGAAGGTCAAAATGTACCCTTCATTGCAGCCCTAGAAGGACATGGAATATAATTACATCAGGAGAATAAACCATGAACTCCTCCTTTAAGGACATTCTGCTCCGAACGTCATTAGGTTCTCTAAAATAATTGTATTATGTATGTCCTTAAAGTACGATAATTCCTGACATCCAAGGGTAAGTTTTATGTAGCAGATGTAGTGCTTTAATTAAGTGGTCTTTAATAATTACGGTTCCATATAGTGCTGTTCAGTAGCACACCGTAGGCAAAGTGGGGCTGCCATGCGATTCAGCACCAGGCCGCCTTTTCATTCCAGTGGAGTGGAATACTCTCTTTATAGTATGTTAGTGCTGTCCTTGGGAGAATTATTTGTTGTTGCTGTTGTTGTTGCTGTTGCTGCTGCTGCTGCTGCTGCTGCTTGGCTTCGTTAACAGTGACAGCACTGAAGCACTCTTGGTTGTAATTGCACATCTGAGACTCTGCATTGTATTCTGAGAAGCCTTTCAAATAAAGCTAAACGTGTGGCCTACTCCTGATATATCTGTGTCAGGCATGATTAGTGGAACACAGACTTTTTGATGACCCAGCTGGGGAGGACCATCCCGGTATCAAAAGATGTTTGCCTAACAGCACCTCCCAGCATAGGATTGCCCTACTGTGTTTATTACGCCTCTCAAGCCTCTTAGATTTAGCATCTAATTTACTGGTGCACTCATGGTTGCTGCTGCTGCAGCAGTGGCAGCACAATAAAATATTTATGACAATGGTAACAGTGGAAAACCGAGATATTGCACATTCTAGTCACTGCATCACAGGGTTCTTGTGACATAAATATTTGCTATTACAGTGGTACAACTGGCAAAATGTGTCCCTTTTGGTTTGTTTTAAATGTATGTAAATAACTTTGTTATATTTGTATATTTTTCAGATCCTCTAAATGTTCATCGACGGTACCATAGTGATGCATACAGCACTTCCAGTGAAAGCCCATCTGTCATTTCTTCTGACCCAGATTACAGACAAGGTAGTACTTATTTATGTTTCAAGCAATGCCAGAGCTGTGATTAAAAGCTTTTGCTGACTGGGGTCCCAGAGTGGCTCACCTGGAGGAAGTGCAGCCGCGTGGTGCGCAGGGCGAGTCCTACAGCACACGTTCACGTCCTGGCGGTATGAAGTAGGCCGGTCTTCACTGGAGACTCCGCAGGGAGCGTCGCATTGGCTCTGGCGCTCCCGTTGGTTAGCAAAACAGCCAGGGACTGTTTCTCCTCATCGCGTTACAGCTAACCCTGCTGGCCAGGCACCCAGTGAGCTCAGAGGTCGGTAGCTTGCTGACATCCGTTCTCAAGTTCCTGGGTGAAAAAAGAAAGCTGGCTTGGTCATGGAATCGGAGGGCGCCCACTGAACCCTCGGGCCTGAGCCATGTGGTGAATTGCTGCGGGGAGAGGGAAAACGATTCAGCATTCCTAATTAGGAAAATTGTTTTATGAAGCCCAGCAGTGTGTGTTTCACAGGAACTTGTATGCGTGGGCAGGAATAAACTGCATCACTACAGTACCTGCAATAATAAAAGTGTATTGGATACTTGATGGAAATCTATGGATTAGAAAGGAATGTTGCCCAAAGGTCAGTGTTGACACTAAAAACTGGTTACAATATGGCAAACTGGTTGCACTGTGCTGCATGGAGCCCTGTAGAGCAAATTGAGATTGGAAATGGTTATATTCACAGAATGCAAATTGTGCTGTCATTTGCTGTTCTTTTTGAAGCCATGGTACACGGTAATTGAAACCATCGATAGTGAAATGCTGCACCGCATTAAAAAAAAGGATTTTTATTGGTTTGGGGCGTTAGTGAAATGTGTTTTTGATTGGTGTGTCATCCCTGATGTTTCTCTGCAGTTGATATTTTATTAATTTATTTTTGGGTTACAGGTAAGCGTTGTACTTTGTGCTAAAAAATAAATGATAACTGTGTTTTGGTTGATTGTCTGACTAAGGCCTTTATGCTAATTTGGAAAAAAAAAAGACAACACTCTTGTCACCGCATTGTATGCAATTACATCGTCAATTTTAAGTTCTACTGTAGTGGCTGTCTGCAAAGGGTTAAGAGCTGTTTGAAATGTGGATTAGAGTGAGACTGGAGTAGGTCTGGTGTCGAAATGCTCACAATGCCTCAAGGCTCCGTGCTTGGACCCCTGTTTTCAAATTTTCATATGGCCACCCAGGAAATCTAAAACGATTTAGACCGCATACAACTTTAACTACAACGTTAAGCGCATTACAGAAACCAGGACCGAGGACACAGTTGGAAATTAAGTGAAGATAGACTTCGGACAGAGAGATGGAATGGGCTGCCTTGTCGTGTTGTTGAGGCAGAATCACTCCTCGCGTTCTAATGTTCTTATGTAATCATAATTGTATTGTGCAAATCTTGTGGCCACTGATTTGATAGTTTCACTAATATACTGAGCTGTGAATTTCTAAATAATGTAAACAGTTTGTGGTTTGGCAGTCCAACTGAAATGTTAATTAAATCATGTGGTTTTACTTTGAAAATCTGTTGAGTCTCACTTGATTTTGTATTTCACCAGTGGCTGTGTAGCAGTGTGTTTTTTTTTTTGTTTCCTGGTATAGTAGTGTTGTATGGGATACCAGTATTTCCCATTATTTTCTGTGCTGGTTTTTGAGTCGTGGTCATTTTTATAACTGTCCTGTAAATTGAAAGATTTTTTTTCATCATCTCTACCTATTGTAACAGTTTGTGAGAAAAGTATGAATGTTACATAATAAATAGTACAGGTCAGCATTGGCAACTTGCAGTTTTTGTCTTTTAAAATCAGACTTCACTACTGTTTTAAAGTAAAATGCCATATATTGCAGTTTCTGTCCTGTTACTAAATCCATCCTTGGAATAGTTCATATAAATGCCATACTGTATCTTGGTAACTCTTTACAAAATTGCAAAAGCAAGTGGTTTGTTCCCTCTCAAAATTAGGATATGGTACAGGACGGGGTGGGGGTGGGGGAGGGAGGGGCACTAAGTTAGAAATACATTTTAATACTTTGGTTTATACTGCGTTATATTATGTGGGCAATAAGTACATATAGGGAATTTGTAAAACATTTTGTGTAAATACTTGCTGACTGTAATACTTGCAAACTGTTTCAGCTTTTTAATTGTTTTTTTTTTTTAATGTTCAATGAACATTTTGTAGGAGAATAATGTATAATGAGAAAAACAAAGTTTACCATTTACACATTGACTTATGCTTGTGCTATTTTAGACTAAAGCTTTTTTTTCAGAATCTTATATCTTACTGTATTTTGTGTGCTAGATGATTGCAGGTTAGTAGATGTTGTTGATCTGTGAGCTCATGAAGAGCAGCCTGAGTGCAGTGTTTTCAGCTGGATGTGATTTTGCTTGCTTTGACAGTGAGGAGACTTGAAGATAATCGAAGGTATAGCTCTCAGGCAGTCCTTGCTGATCATGATGTCGTATCCCTGGCGAGTCACGTATCTCTCAGACACAGGTAGGAAGGCATCATTTTGGTGGCGGCTGCATGAGTTTTATTATTTGGATCTACCAGTCTCATCTAGACTGTTTTGGAGCAGATATTTATTTCCCCCCACAACTGCTGACAGATGTTAAGAGGATGTAGGTCTTGCAATCTGATCAGTATATTCGTATGGATTCATAGAGAAGCGCTATTAACTAACACTTTTATACTGGAATTTCCACATGCACTCTGTTTAAGGCCTAACCACAGTATGAAAAATCTGTTATCTTTGGACTAATGTACCAAAGTCATCTTTTTAGCTAAGCATAGTTTAATTCAAAGGAAGATGCAATCGACAAATTGCATACAATTTTTACCATACAAAAAACTACACAATATACCACCCATGGCCCTTTGACTTGTAATAACAGTATGACTGACTGGATTTCTGCATTTGATTTAGTCTGCTTGCTCCATCTGCTGGGTTAACAGAGCATTGCATTTCATTTATTATTATGTTAATTATCAGTTTGTTTCCCCTGTTTGGCAAGTGGCCCCTCTCTAACTGATATCTTGTCCATTCAATGTGGCTATAAATTGATTGTATGACAACAGAAATTTGACACCAGGTTTCTAGCATATGAAATGGACATGATTGGGCTATATTAATGTTTTGGTATAAAGGAGTTAGGAAGCATGAATAGAACTGGAACCAAGCGGTGAGCAAAGTCATATGGTAATGATATGCTGTGTCTTTAATAAAATAATTTAGCACAAACAGAGGCAAATGATTTGTCCAATTTTATAGCCCAGCTGTCCTCCTGCTGTAGTTCCCCTCTTGCAGAGTACAGGGAGGTCAAGCGACTTACCCTAGGCCACTCTCTTCTTCAATATGAATAGGCAGTATGAACTTCCCTCCGAAGAGAACCTGGTGAGTCAGGAGATGATGCTGAAGCGGCAGGAGCAGGAGATGCAGAGGCTGCAGGCTCAGATGGCTCACAGACAGTTCAAACTCAGCCTGTACCCAGGAGACCTGCCCAGGGCGTCCATGTTGGACGTCACCAGAGACCCACTGCGTGACATTGCGCTGGAGACCATTCTAACTCAGAGAAAGCTGAAGGTAGTGGATGTACTGCATATCAACCCTAAAGCAAAAAAGTACTTCCTGTAAGAGAACAAACTTGCCAATGAGTCAGTTTTATTGGACTGGTCAGTTTTTGGGGCAATTGATTAGATTAATCACTATAAGAATTACCAGAAGCAGCAATAACACAATGTTAAGGTGCTTTTTGGGCTCAGCCTGACCAGTAGTAGTAGTCGTAGTAGTATTGGAACACAAAGCTAAATGAGTTTTTTTTTTTTATTATTATTTTATACATTTACCCAGGGTTGCCCAACTGAGATGAAATATCATGTTCCCTGTTGGGTTCTGTTTTATATGGCTGGGTGGAACCGGACATAGAGGCTGCCCAACAGTGTATGAGATGCCCAGTTGGGATTCCATATATTTGATCGTATTCCTTGTGTATAACCCAGACTAGACTACCCCTGGTTCAGATTGTATTGGCCATGTATACAAGCTTACATGGTTCTACAGTTTAAGGTCTTGATGATGCATAAAGCAGCTTTGTCTACCTGTTTTAATGCCAAAATCATGATTCCATTCAAATGTCTTGACTTCAGAATTTCTTTGGGCCTGAATTTGTGAAAATGACCAGCGAGCCGTCTGTTACATTGGATGTCCCCACTTCAATTCTGGTAAGTATTATAAATGAGTGTGAGTTTTCATGCATGTTGTTGTATCCTGTGTTAGCAACATCTCTAGCAATACACATGACATGCAAATATTTCATGTTCTTTGAGAGAGAGCGTAAGATTATTCCTAAAGAATCTCTGAAAAAGCAATACAGGATGCAGCTTTCCTCCTTTTGTGGGTAGAAACAAGGCATTTGATTCAATCGGATCACATCACAGCAGTGGGAGCACAAACCTGTGTTGAACTCAATCTCACACCCTGACGAGTCGCTTGTAACAACATTTCGCTCTTCAAGCTTTAGCTGGAAGTTGGGGAAAGTGACATTGAGGTGTAAAACACATTGGATAAGCTCTGTACGCTGATTGGAGTCTTACAGGGATGGTACACAAACATAAGGACATTTATAATATGCCCTTTTAAACAGGAAGGAAAGAAATAACGTAAAAGCCATAGTACCTAGGTGGAAGGAGCTTGCAGTATTTCTCCTGAAAATGTTTAATGTATTAGTAAGAAAAGGCCTAGATATTTTACATTTTCCAGTTCATTATCCATATATTTTATTTTACTCTTAACCAAATACAGTGCATTTGTCTTTATTGTCGGTAGACTAAGAAAGGAAAGGGGGAAGATCTTCGACGGAAAGTGAATATTCTGCTGTTGAGTGGACAGAGGCTGGAGCTAACATGTGACACCAAGTCTATCTGCAAAGATGTGTTTGACATGGTCGTTGCCCAGATTGGTCTGGTGGAGCATCATTTGTTTGGCTTAGCATATCTGAAAGGTAGCCTGTTCATTGAACTACTTTCCATTTCTGATGGTTTTTAGCTTCTTTGACCAACACTTGTGTAAATATACATTAATGCAGAAACTACATGTAATAAATATCAAAATTACCCATCCCTAATGTGCAATTTGTTTGAGTCAGGAAGGGTCACATATAATTTGGTATTTTCCTTCTGGTGGGTGAAGTGTTTCATGTTAACCCTACCAGTACATGCGTTCATGATATGGTAACACTCCATTAAAGCAAAGCTGATTTGTGTCGTTCACTCTGTGACTATGTATGAACGTTGTTCTAAAGACCATATTGGGCAGGATTAGGTTTGCATTGTAAATCCAAGTTAAAGTGGTGCCAACTCTACGAGAATTACAGTGTGAAAAAGTCTCATTGGTTTTGGGGGGATTTATTTATGCGAAGAGTTTGTGGGGAGTTGGATGTAATTTTTTACCAGCTTGTAGAACTAAATTTGATCCATTTGTTATTGCAGAAAATGAGTTTTTCTTTGTTGATCCGGATCTAAAGCTTTCTAAAGTGGCACCAGAGGGTTGGAAAGATGAACCCAAAAAAAAGAAAACAGTCATCAACTTTAACCTTTTCTTCCGCATTAAGTTTTTTGTTGATGATGTCAACCTGATACAGTAAGATATATTTATATATATATTTTTTTTTGTTGTTGGTTATTTATTATTTAAAGGGGCTAAACCAACTGAAACGGGTTTCTGTTAAAAGTTACATCATATAAAAGTTCCTTTTATTAAGTGTTTTTGTTTTAATATGTACATGTTTTGTTAGGAAAATACTTTACCTCAGGACAGTGAATTGTGGTCAAGTTCCTAAAGTCTGTTGAATTAGATTAAATGCTTGTCTGTGACTTTCTTAAAAATTTGTGATTGACAGTTTGAATTTATGGATGATAAACACTACCCTCCAAAAATAATTAGGATTTTTTTTTTGTTTGAGGGCAGTGTGCATACTGTATAAATATATGAACTCCACTTGTACTGAATGTGTTGTCTATGTTTCCGTTCTCCCAGGCACACACTCACTAAACACCAGTACTACTTGCAGCTGCGCAGGGATATCTTGGAAGAAAGGATGCGATGTGATGAGGAGACCACATTACTGCTGGCGTCACTAGCACTGCAGGCAGAGTTTGGCGATTACCAGCCAGAGGTGCGATTCTCACACAGTGATTATCTACTTTAAAGTCTGGTTAATATTGACTCTCTATACCCAATGGTAGTGACCTGTAGGTACAAAGGAAAAAGAAACTGCCGACATTCATTAAAAGTTTTTGTTTTCGCATTGTTAAAGTATACTTTCTTGTAAAACAAACTGTTGGGTGTGTTCACATTTTCTTCAATCTTCAGTTTTTGGACCTTATGTTCTAGGTTCATGGGAAAGCCTACTTCAGACTTGAGCATTATTTAGCAACCACAGTTCTTGAGAAGGTGGACCAGTCTTTCATCAAGGAAGAGCTTCCAAAACTGCACAGCACCTACTTTGGAGCTTCAGAGAAGGAAACCGAATTTGAGTTTCTGAAGGTAAAACATGTGTTTTGTAAAATGAACTACAAGCTAGCTGTGGTTATATCACTTCTTTAAGAATTTACGGCAATTGTAGAAACAAAAAGAGAGACTGTAAACTTGAATTAACCGCGGCTCTGTAAGCGTGGTGGGGGTCACAAGTATACTAACGTGTAAAGTGTTTTAGTAGTTCCTCATTGTGATATGCAGCCACAAAGGTAATGCTGCACCCCTGTGAGCTACAGTACCTTTAAAATCATAGTTGATTCATTTGTTGTATATAGAAGAGGTTATATTATATTATATATCATACCTGTCATGCATCATCTACAACCTTTTTTTTTTTTTTTACAATACTACTATTATTATTATTTGTTTATTTAGCAGACGCCTTTATCCAAGGCGACTTACAGAGACTAGGGTGTGTGGACTACGCATCGGCTGCAAAGTCACTTACAATTACATCGAAAGACGGAGCACAAGGAGGTTAAGTGACTTGCTCAGGGTCACACAATGAGTCAGTGGCTGAGGTGGGATTTGAACCGGGGACCTCCTGGTTACAAGCCCCTTTCTTTAACCACTGGACCACACAAAAAGTATCAAAAAAAAGGTTGATCACAGCTGTGGTCAATACAGGCCACAATGCCACTGTCCTTGTACTAGCACAGCCTGGCCATTGATGATTATAGATATGATCTACAGATTTTCATCATCTTACAGTTCATTGTAGAGAATAGCCAAGTAAAAACAAGAAACTGCTGCCAAATGATTTGCTTTGCAAATAAACACAAAGTTGTGTGTGTGAGAATCAGGACCAGCACAAACTGACTGCCAAAAATGCACTGGAATCTAATACATGAGGCTTTCAAACTGCAGCATCACAACAGTATTTTTTTTTGTTGTTGTTGTTTCCCTCAGGTGTGCCAAAAACTGCCAGAGTATGGGGTTCACTTTCACCGGGTGCTGCCAGAGAAGAAATCTCAGACTGGGATAATGCTAGGGGTCTGCTCCAAAGGTGTCCTTATCTTTGAAATGCACAATGGAGCTCGCACTCCAGTCCTCCGGTTTCCCTGGAGGGAAACAAAGAAGATCTCTTTCACTGTAAGACCACTTTGGTTTCTGAGGTTCTGCCTGAAAGAGAACAGGGCTAATAATAGATTTGGACGTGTCTGTTCAATACTGACAGACCTCATTGTGTCCTGGAAATGTCCCCTTTCTGCTTTTGGTTCATGCATAGTGGAAACTGAGATGTTGTAAAGCTTCTGACTAAAGTACAATTTTAAAAAAAAAAAAAAAAAGTGCAGCTTAAACTCAAAGCATATTAGGTTTAAATTGTAGTTTAGCAGGGCCCAGATATCTGCATCTTTTTAAAAGCTTCAAAAATGTACAAGAAGTACAGTACTGTGCAAAAGTTTTAGGCAGGTGTGAAAAAATGCTGTAAAGTAAGAATGCTTTCAAAAATAGACATGTTAATAGATTATATTTATCAATTAACTAAATGCAAAGTGAGTGAACAGAAGAAAAATCTAAATCAAATCCATATTTGGTGTGACCACCCTTTGCCTTCAAAACAGCATCAATTCTTCTAGGTACACTTGCACAAAGTCAGGGATTTTGTAGGCATATAGTCAGGTGTATGATTAAACAGTTATACCAAACACGTGCTAATGATCATCAATTCAATATGTAGGTTGAATCATTAACTGAAACAGAAACAGCTGTGTAGGAGGAATAAAACTGGGTGAGGAACAGCCAAACTCAGCTAACAAGGTGAGGTTGCTGAAGACAGTTTACTGTCAAAAGTCATACACCATGGCAAGACTGAGCACAGCAACAAGACACAAGGTAGTTATACTGCATCAGCAAGGTCTCTCCCAGGCAGAAATTTCAAGGCAGACGGGTTTCCAGATGTGCTGTCCAAGCTCTTTTGAAGAAGCACAAAGAAACGGGCAACGTTGAGGACCGTGAGACGCAGTGGTCGGCCAAGGAAACTTACTGCAGCAGATGAAAGACACATCATGCTTACTTCCCTTCGCAATCGGAAGATGTCCAGCAGTGCCATCAGCTCAGAATTGGCAGAAAACAGTGGGACCCTGGTACACCCATCTACTGTCCGGAGAAGTCTGGTCAGAAGTGGCCTTCATGGAAGACTTGCGGCCAAAAAGCCATACCTCCGACGTGGAAACAAGGCCAAGCGACTCAACTATGCACGAAAACACAGGAACTGGGGTGCAGAAAAATGGCAGCAGGTGCTCTGGACTGATGAGTCAAAATTTGAAATATTTGGCTGTAGCAGAAGGCAGTTTGTTTGCCGAAGGGCTGGAGAGCGGTACACGAATGAGTGTCTGCAGGCAACAGTGAAGCATGGTAGAGGTTCCTTGCAAGTTTGGGGCTGCATTTCTGCAAATGGAGTTGGGGATTTGGTCAGAATTAATGGTCTCCTCAATGCTGAGAAGTACAGGCAGATACTTATCCATCATGCAATACCAACAGGGAGGCATCTGATTGGCCCCAAATTTATTCTGCAGCATGACAACGACCCCAAACATACAGCGAAAGTCATTAAGAACTATCTTCAGCGTAAAGAAGAACAAGGAGTCCTGGAAGTGATGGTATGGCCCCCACAGAGCCCTGATCTCAACATCATCAAGTCTGTCTGGGATTACATGAAGAGAGAAGCAACTGAGGCTGCCTAAATCCACAGAAGAACTGTGGTTAGTTCTCCAAGATGTTTGGGCCAACCTACCTGCCGAGTTCCTTCAAAAACTGTGTGCAAGTGTCCCTAGAAGAATTGATGCTGTTTTGAAGGCAAAGGGTGGTCACACCAAATATTGATTTAATGTAGATTTTTCTTCTGTTCACTCACTTTGCATTTTGTTAATTGATAAATATAAACTATTAACATGTCTATTTTTGAAAGCATTCTTACTTTACAGCATTTTTTCACACCTGCCTAAAACTTTTGCACAGTACTGTAGTTGATAAATAAAATGAAGCGCTGCCAAAAGCCCAGTTACCTTCTCAGAACTTTAGTGTGATCAGGTTGGTAGTTGTTAAAGTGATTTATAAAATGGTGTCCTTTTATTTACAGAACGGTAAGTTCGGAAGTAAGTAATGTGGTATTGAAAAAAGACTGCGTTTGTATTGAATTGCTTTTGTAGACTTTACAATACTTGCTGCACATTTGCATTTTAATATTGCACTATAATGAGGAAATGGTGGAGGGGCCGAGATAGGTGCTGCTTCTATTTCGACTCAGCAGAAGGTGACATGTTTTCACAAACAACCTGAATTTGACACAATATCACGCCCAGCTTCTCTGAATGAATAGCCCTTACCGTTTTGCTTCAGTAGCTTCAGAACTCAGAGCTGCTGTTTTGAACAAGCACAGCACTCTTCACTGACCATTGTTCAGTAGTTACTTTTATGGTTCCTTGTGCTTTGAGAGGCTACATTAATTAGGGCATGAGCTGTGGTAGGCTGCTTTGCTTCAACTGGCTTTTCATGCTAATTAACACACCTACACACATTTTAAAAAGTTTACAGATTCAAAATTGATTTAATCAATCATATTAAATATTTTAATTCTGTTTCCCTATTTTTTAATTTTTATACCGTGGAGAGTAATGATTCAAAAAATGTAATTCAACCTTAAATTATTCCTGTGCATGCACCATAAAGCACAATGTCAAGGTTTGGCAGAGGACTTGTGGCCTAGCAAGCAAAGATAAGGCCTGGAATTGAATGGTACTCTTCAATACTTGGGTTTACTTTAATTTCATAACTAATGTGTTGACATTGTGTCTTCTCTCTCTCTATCTATCTATCTATCTATCGTACCAGTCAAAAGTTTGAGTACACTTGCTGGAAACTAGGTTTTTTTTTATAATTGACAATGTTTTATGTCGTATAAGTTTCTGTAAATACTTCAAAATGAAAACACGTTACAATATACAAAACAAAACATAAGGAGTATCAAAGCAATGTTCAAGAAAGTTGAAAATTGTCTCTAAATCTTGGATTCCTCAAAATAGCCACCCTTTGTCTTAATAACAACCTCACAAACACGAGGCATTCAGTTAACAAGTTTCAGCAGGAAATCACCCGACATGTCTTCCCAGCTCTTCTGCAGCAATTCCCAGAGATGTAGGGAATTAGCTACTTGTGGGTAGCTTTGCTTTGACTTTTCGGTCCAGTTCATCCCATACAAGTGCTATGGGATTGAGGTCTGGAGACTGGGCAGGCCAGGTCATTAGATTGAGTTGTCCTTCACTTTCCTTCTTCGCCAGATAGTTCTTGCACAACTTTGAGGTGTGTTTCGGGTCATTATCTTGCTGAAGAATGAAGGACTGCCCAACAAGCTGTAATCCTGATGGAATAGCATGCCTCTGAAGTATGCTATGATAGCCATGCTGGTTCAGCATGCCATGGATTTGGTAAAGATCACCAACTCTGTCACCAGCAAAGCAACCCCAGACCACGATACATGCTTGACAGTGGGAACCACACATGCAGAACTCATGAGCTCACCCTCTCTGCGTCTTACAAATACTCAGCGGTTGGACCCAAATATTTCAAATTGACTCATTGGTCCATAAGACTGACTTCCACTCCTCAAACGTCCAGTTTCTGTGTTTTTTGGCCCAGGCAAGTCTCTTCCTCTTATTCTGCACTCTTAGCAATGGTTTCTTTGCAGCAATTCTTCCAGTTAGGCCAGCTTCACGCAATCTCCTCTGAACAGTTGATTTTGAAACATCTGTACTTCTAGTAGCATTTAGCTGAGCTTGTATTTCAGAGGCAGTTAATCGCCGGTTTCGCAGACTTGTGACTCGAATGAACTTGTTCTCTGATTCTGAGGTCACCCTTGGCCTGCCTGACCTTGTTCGGTCCTCATGAGTGCCAGTTTCTTCAAATCGTTTGATGGGCTTGGCCACAGCAGTTACAGACACTTGCAAAGTTCTTGCCATTTGTCTTAGATTGACCTTCATTTCTTAAAGTAATTACAGACTTTTCTCTTTGCTTAACTGAGTGTATTTTGCCATTTTCTGCTCCCTTACATTCAGGAATGACAAACTTGTGCCTATGCTACATATATTTATAGTAATCATGGACCCTCACCTGTTAACAATAATTGTTGACAAAAAGTTAATTAGGTAACATGGTAGTTAACTCGGAGAACATCTAACAAAGACACTTTTATACTTAGGCCAGTGTTCTAACACCGTGTTATACACATTTCAGACTTTTAACTGACTTGGGCATCAGACTGAAATCCCCTTGCTTTGGGTGACCATTTCATTGAAATTGACAAGATTTACATTTTCATTTAAAAATGACATTTTTGAATGCAATTCACTTATGATTATCAGCTTATATAAGTACACGTATCATATAATGAAATATTAAGTGTTTATAGACAAGTTTATACAGTTAAAAGCATAGATAATCATGAAAAACCTGGTTTCAAGCAGGTGTACTCAAACTTTTGACTGCTAGTGTGTGTGTCTGTCTGTCTGTCTGTCTGTCTAATAAAAAATGTTGATTTCAGGTTATTGTGTAACCACATGGAAAACAAACTTTCATTTGATTTGAAAGAGGTGACACTTTATAATATTCCACAGAAAAAGAAGATCAGCCTGCAGAACACCTCCGATGAGATAAAGCACTTGTTCCAGACAGACAGCAGCAAGACCTGCCAGTACCTCCTCCACCTCAGCTCTGCTCAGCACAAGTTCTACCTGCAGATGAAAACCAGGCAGAACAACCAGGAGCTGCAGGACATCGGTAAGACAGGATGCTGCTGCTCTTCACTGATCCAGCCCCACAACCTGCCAAGGAAATATGGTTTGGCACAGTGGGTGTAGGTGGCACACTGGTTTACATAGCTAGTTATATTTAGCTCTTGGAGAAAACAACGCCATAACAACACAATTTTGTGTAATTGGAAGAGATTCATCTAAGATTGAATGGCCACAGTGGTTGTTCTGTATTTTCACTTTTTTATTGAAGGTTCACGTATGCATAACAGTGGTTTCTGTGATTTGAACATTTACAACACAGTTACACCTGGTGGCCACGTGTTAAAGGGAAAGTCAAACACATACTACACTACTCAGTTTAATATATCACAACTCAAATGTGATTTTGTTTCTTTTTTTAATTTCAAAATATAAATATTATGGGTTTTTTCCACTTCTCCAGAAAGTTCATCACTTAGCCACCTGAATTATCACAGTGGCTCAGCTGGAGTATTGCCCATGGGACGAGCTGTGAGTACAGTTAGCCTGGCAACAAGCAATATCAGCAGGCCTTTCAACCAGCCGCATCCAACACAAGCAGAGAACCTCAAGAGAACGTACTGCTCTGAACTTTCACTGAACAAGCTGCTGCCAGGGAGACCACAGTCAACAGTGGAGCTCACCAACCCTCGAGTGATGATGAGCAAGTCCTACCACAACCTTAGCCAGGTGCCCGAGTCTCCCGAGGGACGGGCCCCCCCCTACAATAGCCAGTCGCAGAGTAGCCTGAACAGAATTCATCTAGCAGCCAGCATGGAGGGGGTCAGGACACTGCCTTCCCATCACAGGGCACGCTCTGATACTGAGCCCATCACAGTGGCAGGAAAGCCCAATGAGTGAGTAGTACAGTATGCACGTTTATTGAAACTTGCGTTATTTTAATATACAGTAGATCTGTCGCTTGGGCTATACTTTGCACAAAATATTTTCTAAACAAAGTTGTTAAAGCAGGAGAAAGGCAGACAAAAATCAAGCACACCCTATTATAATTTTAATTATAATTAAAAATATTTATTGCAAACTAAATAAATCAAACTACTGTATTTGTATTCGCTAGTAGTACATCCTTCGTTACAACCCGCGCCTCTCCTTTCACTCTCGTCAGTGTTAGCATCTGAGGTCATCAATGTGGGATGGCGCACATCCGGTGATTGGCTAGAATAGGCAAAAGGGGATTGGAAGCATGCCACCTTTGGCTATTTTAGATATCTTTAATCGCGTGTTCCATGCTAGCCATCTGAAGAAATGGATGTACATGATTGGCTAATAGACGTGCTAATCCTAACTATAGAGGAGGCAGGAGTGCGTCTACCTGTGCCTGCCTCCTGCGAACATACAGCGGTGACCGAGTGGACAATCTGGATTGGGTGACTGTCTTTGCATAAAATAAATATGTTGCATATTTACATATAAATAAATAATAAATAATGTATTTTAAAATGATCGAGGTAGGCGGTACCTCCTCCGACGAGCCGCCGTATGGCAGTATGTAACAACGGTAACAGTAACTTGTATAAAATCGTATTCAAATCTCAGTCCTGTATTATGTACACTAATAAGTAAAACTATGAGAGAAAAAAATGATAAATCTTGATAGTAATGCAGTTTCTTCCTAGATATTAATAATTCGCCCTGGATAAGGGCATCTGCTAAGAAATAAATAATAATAAATCAGGAACTGCATACAGTTATATAAAGAATGTCCAATTAAAATGTAAGCAACAGTAACCAGGGTGCTACATTTAAAAGAGGAAAATGGAGAGCTTGTCATCTCCATCTCGACTTTTCAAGTGTCTGAGTTTATTGTTCTTTATACATGATCTAGACTACAAAGTGCTTTTGTTGCATAGATGCAACCCCCCCCCCCAAGTATTTAGAATGGATATAATCCATTTTATGTAAATAGTCCTGTTCATTTGAGACTCTGATGCTTGAACTAATCCAATATCCAAAAATATATGTATATCATGTAATTATTCTGCTCTGCTGGCTGTGATAATTGCATTCTCTTTTCATTCCATTCCATTAGTGTTTTCAGTTCCAAAACGTTGGCAGACTCAAGACGGAGCCCCGGCAAACGACAGCTGGAGTGTGACTCATCCTCCTTTGAAGACACAGGACAGGCTTATGTCATAGGTAAGGACTGGACTGTTTCACCGTGTTAGCGATCTGTCACATTCCTCGTTCATTTCAGAGCTGCATATACTGTAAATGAAATGAGCTGCTCTGCTTTTTTTCTGGTGAGGTAAAACCTCTGCATGGGCCTTTTCAGTGTTGTTGCTTGCCTACAGGCAAGGCATTATCTGTGCTTGAGCTTGGAAAACCTGTTTTTCTTTTTTTTCCATTATCAGATTGGCAGAAACTAAATAACAGACCCAATTTGTAATTAAAAATATTAAGTTTTTCATACTAGCAAGTAGCAACAAAGGTACATGTTTAGAGTAATTTTGAAATATTTGTAACTTTGGATTAGTAGGAGAGACGCTGATTGTCAGTGTCACCACCCAAGCACAAAAACTGCATAACCATGGTCACGCATAACTGTAGCAGAAGCATTGGGAGCTTTTTGTTGATTCAAGTGAAATCACAATTTTTACTTTTCTTTTTTTCAGGGGTAAGCATGCACAGCTCAGGCGTGCCCTCAACTCCTGTTCCATTAAATGCCAATGGTAGGTTTAAAAATAACTGAGGGTTAATTCTTTCCTTTCTACTTTGCACTGAATACAATCTGCTATACTGTGTTCTGTCACTCTGTCTTACTCTTTGTTTCTCTGCCATCCTTGCAGACATCTGCTTCAGGTAATAGTGTGATTCTTTAATATTCTTCCAGCTTGCATTGTTGACAAGGTCATCACTGGCCTCCTTCTCACTGTTTTCACAAAGCATGAATTGTAGCTTGCAGAAAAAAAGGGGCGGTGAATAGACAAAGCTAAGAAACATTTTTAAAGGTAATATTATACCCCTTTAATCATGATGTACTAACACAAGGCTTGCTAGTTAATAATGATTTAGAAACCTTACTGTTCTTGGGCAATCCGGTTGGGGGTAGGGTTGGGCAAAAAATAAATGCCTGCTCTTTGTAGCACTCATTTTGTTAAATAGGCTGCCTCTCGTCAATGTTACAAAATGTATCCCTACCATGTATTCTGGAATATATACTGAGCATCACAAGAAACGTATCACTTGTATTTGGATAAATTTCACTAGAAGTGATCGAAAAATTACAAACTGTTTTAGAGCCGGTGCAGTGACTTTTTATTGTGCTGATTTAACAATTGACATCACGAAGATGCTGCAAAAAGATCTGTCGATTTTGGGCAGGTGTTGTGACTCTTGGCCTCCTAGTTTGTGGCCTATCATTGACAGAGTGTATCTGGTTATACCATCTCACCAGGTTTGAAATTGCTGGCTGTGAGCACCCAAGATGGCGAGCCAAATTACGCTGCCCTAGTCCAGCCTCCAATATGCCGATTGCACGAAGGCGCTGCTCTCTTGACAGACGTGGCATGTTGTTTTTTTTTTCTGTGATTTTCTTTACTGCTTTTATTTAAGCTAGCAATTCAACAGCTGAAATCACTCCATATCCAGTGTCCAATCAACTGTCCCACTAATTAGGTGATTAAGTGCATATGCTTCAGTCATAGTCACTCAAGCGTGCCATGGTCAAGGAACAAATGATCGAGTGATTAAAAAGAAACCAAAAATATGTCCATCATTTATAATAGTGATAAGTTTCTTTTAATGCTTGGTATATAAAATCTGCATCTCCCTAATTCACTCACGATGGGCATGATGACATTAATAAAGGTCTGATAATAGGTGCTTCTATATTATAAAATAATGTACAAAGTACTCATATTTATAGCGTTGCTACGACTGTTTAAATAAGGTAACTGTAATTTTTATTTTCATTGCTGACATCCTGACAACTTTTTATACTTTTATAACTTTGAAGTCTGTTTCACGCAGTGATAGCGTAAGGATTATTGCCCACATTTTTTTTTTTAGATCGCTCTTCCTGCAGTGATTTAGATTTTGAGTACAGATCTCAAACCTAAGTGCACTAGAGCAGCCATTTTAAAAAGTGCTTTAAAACAGACTTTAAAGTTATAAGTGTAAAAATTTGTTAGAATGTTAACAATTAAAAAAAAAATGACAGGTCTGTTATTTAAACAGTTGTAGCAACACGTGTGGATGTGTAACATTATATTTTTCTGAACCCCGCTACTTACTCTTTGTCTGCTGATAAGCATTTTGGTGATCATTTGGTATTTTAGGTGTGGTTTCACAAAACATAAAACATACTGTATTATGTCACTGACTTAGATGCCATAATCTAACACAGCCAGCCTGATTTTAAGGTATAGTTTCAGCTGTAAATGTGCCTCCTCTTGACCCTTTTGAAAGAGTAGGCATTGAAATGTACATTCTGATATTACTCTTTGTGTACCAGTGAGAAGAAGGCTAAGAATATCAGTTTCACATGTTTGTTTTTCTATTATGACCTTCTGTCTAAACCGCTTGTCTTACTCGTTTGGAGTTTTCTGCATGGCTTCAGTTGCCTGACCAAACTGTGCTGCTGCTGCTACTACGACTACTGCTACTGCTGCTAACTTTATTGGAACAAAACCTAAATGATTTCTGTACAAGCATTACTGCTGTTCGCTTCTAATGCTAGATGACCAATCATTGTGTGTTCACATTCAAATTAAATGCAAGCTAAAGCCATAAATATCTCTTGCATCCTTGACCTATTTAACAAACATTTTATTTCCCCCTGTGGATGTAGCTTAGAGTGTCTAATATGTTTTACGTTTCTGGCATTTGAATAGAAACCCTGAAACAGAAACTCAATGCCTTGCCTTCTGCTGAAAGGGAGATTACACGGGTAAATCTGAAGAAGGATGTGAAATACGGCCTGGGTAAGTTCATTATTCCTTGTTTTGACACGAGGCAGCTTGCCTAAATCATTGGACTACAAAGTTGCCTGCACATCTGGGAAGCCTGATAACTGTTAAAGCAAAGAGCTTATCTGTAGTGGTCCAGATGACCAAGTTGGAGCTGGAACACATTGGTACTGTTTGGTATTGTTCTGCTGCCAATTCAGTTGGAGTACTGTGGCAAGCTTCCAAACTAAGATGTATTATTATTAATAAGGAGCTCTGCAAAGCAGATTGTGGGGCCCTGTTGTGCTGCTTGGATTTACACTAAAAACAGTACAGGCTTTATAATGGTCACAAACCTTAAGCTTCCCCTTGACTCAATCGGGAAACACAGCAAGTGGAAGTGAATAAAGTAAATGTATCTGTATAAAACTAACAAGAAACAAATTCTAACGATAATTGAACTCTGTCTCGTTTTGCTTTTCTTGCTAGTTGAAGCCATTACAATTGTTGTATGCCTCTCAAAGTTTGTATTTGCCTTTGCACTTTCTTCACAATTGGGCCCATTCATTTTTTTTTTTAATGATTTGCAGTAATAAAGCCGGGTACAGATCCTGAAAACAGTCATTTTAAAATCCCATCACTTGTCCTGTCTTAGCAGAGATATTCACCACTTTGCTTAGCAGTGTAATAATGTCATAGTACTATTTGTGTCACGATACATGTTATGGTCCTGATGGTCTACTTGTATAATACGATCAAATGATCATTTAATGAAGAACTGTTTTGTTAAAAGATAATAAGTAAATGAATTTGGGAGAGTACATGTGTGTATTCATACCAACTATAAAACACAATTCTTCATTGAAGAACCCCTTAGTAAACTACAGTGAGCTATGATGTCTTTTTGGTCTTGTATCACAATACAAATAATGCATACCTCTATTATGAAAACAATATATTATCGTGATTCATGAATCATTGCACCCCTACTCTCAACCTAGTTGTTGTGCTCCCTGTTTAGACAATAGCAGTGGTTGACGGGTGTGGCTAATGGTGGTATTGTGAGGTGTGTGTGTTTGTTTATAGTTCTATATAGTACTGTAAGTCTAGTCAGTCACACCCAACAGGGGATGTCAGGTAAGCTGCTGGTTGGGTACCTCTGCTTCCCTGGGGTGGAGTCTAGGGTGAACTCTGGCATAAATAATACATTCATAGTCATTACAGTGCTGTATTTGCATCACTGTCCCAGGGTTTCAGATAGTTGATGGAGAGAACACTGGCAGAATGGACCTGGGCACCCTCATCAGTTCAATTACCCCGGGCGGCCCGGCTGACCTGGATGGACACCTGAAACCAGGTACCCTCCTTTAGGAGTTCATGCTCAGGGACATTTTTCAGATGTCCTATTTATATAGAAATCTTGGATTCCATTGTGATGGGGGGTGGGGGGGGGGAAACACTGGTCAACTTGTAGCCAGTTAATTTTAATAAAAAAACATTCAATTCCCTTACTTCTATATTTGTAAATAAATACAAAATAAAGTTCCCATTACCAGTATTTGTTCAAACAGTTTAATTAAAACACCAAAAGCAGGCTTGATTGTGACAAATAACAGTACTTGTGTACCTGACAAGGTGCCCTTAGTTTAGCCTCAGAATTCATGACTGTTTAATGGCTACAGTATTGCAAGACTCACCCAACAATACTTGCATTACCTCTCTGATGTAATGTACATTTGTATTGTACATACAGTATGTTTGTGGTTTCTGCAGGGGACCGCTTGCTATCAGTAAATAACGTGAGCCTGGAGGGCGTTGCCCATGATGCAGCCGTGGAGATGCTGCAGAATGCCCCAGATGATATCACACTGGTTGTCTCTCAACCAAAGGAGCGGCTTTATCAAGGTAAAATATTTAACAAGTCAGTGAGTTCTAATTGTGTGCAGCCCTACAGAACTGCAGAAGTGTCTGAAAGGGGAATATAAATGAGTTTACTTACACAAAAAAAGGCAAATGTTGAAGCTGATTTGCATCACTTGCTTTTGTGGGATTAATTGCTTCTCATTAATTAGTATCAAGCTATAAAAATACCCTGCAGTAATGAGCATTATTATTTAAGACCATTTTTTAAAAATCGGAATTATGCCTAGTTGTGAGTGATCCCTCAGGTCAGTATTCAAGAACATTATTTTGGGGTTTGAAAACATAGAGAAGATTGCTTTAAATGTGACTTAATCACCTCAGCAGGTAGTATCACCTCTTATGCTAAGTTTTTCTTAGTTTTAAATTGAGACTGCTATTTAAACACCATGGGACGGACAGTTTCTTACTGTGCAAGGTAAAAGTGAGAGCCTATCTGATTTGTGTACACTAAAGATTCTGAGAAAGGACCACATTGTAAATAACAACTTAGTGTTAAAAGGCCTATCCTGTATAAACACATTCAAACTAATATGTATCTTAATTGTCTCTTAAGAACCTTCTTCAGCCACATCACATCATAAGACCAGAGGTCACGCAAGGTCACCTGGGAAAAGACAGGAACACGAAGAGGAATCTTCATCGGAAGAACACACCAGGCTCCAGGGCCACCAAAGAGCTACATCTGGTGCATCTTCTGCTGTGTCTTTGAGCAGGAGGAAAGGCAGCGTAAGCTCACAGGATTCTAGAACTGAAAGCGCAAGCCTTTCCCAAAGTCATAGCAATGGTTTCAATAGGAACCAGGTTGCTGATGGATCTATGCCACCACCTCCACCTTACCATTCTGAAAGAACAGTTCCAGCAGAAACGTTGTTACCAAGTGGAAGCAAAAGCAGAAAAGTAAGAAGTCCTGAAAGCAGCAAAGATCTAGATTATTCAGATAGAGGGGACTCGGACATGGATGAGGACACATACTCAAGTAGTCAGGAGCAGCAAATGTTAAAGGTAAAATGTGCAGGTCTGACAAAGTCTATTCTCCTCCAGTGATATTCATACCTTTTTTGTAGTGATTTAACTGGACTTATTTTTAACAGGTAAAATATGTATCAGATTTTTAATATAGAAAGAAAAGGTTGTTAACAGATGCCTTTGTAAAACCCCCATTGTATAATAATTATGAGTAACAAGTATGTCAGTAACATACATCCTCACCACTGCTGTAAATACAACATTATTTACAGTATCATGAAACAGTAGAGCTCCATGACCTACATCCACAGCAAGTGCTTTAGAATAGCCCTCCAGAGTTTCGAATAATTAGCAGTTCTGTACAGGCATCGCAACTATACCAGTCACCAAGGACCAGTAGGCAACTGCTATAATTGAGCCAGTTAAGCACATAGTAAATAACAAAACTCTACGTAACAGGAGTCTGTTACCCAGACATGGGCAGAAATCCTCACGCAACCAAAAACAAGATATTATAGAGTTTTTGCCATAAGATAAGATTATTGTGGTTTATATTTTCTTCGAATGTGAAATGTGTATGTGTATGTTGAGACGTAAAAGCATTTTCCATGTGTGCGTCTAAATTTTAGGTCCCGCTCTCTGCAAAATAATGTAAAGAATTAAAATTAATTGAATAAATAATTGAACCACATTTAATTGTTACCTCTTCCATTTTCTTCCAAATGTGGTTTGACAAGACCCTTTCTCAGCCTCTAGACTAATTAGTAGAATCCTGTTTTAAAACTGGATCACCATTGCAAATGAGATTAGTCTGCATAACATTCCAAAATGTTTCACTGCCTACAGTTGGCAGTGAACAGTCCTATAAATTCAATAGCGGTATTGTACTCGTTCTTAAAAATTCATTATTAAAATAGTTTTTACAAGTATTTTGGGACACTACCCAAAACTTATCTTTATTTATCTTTCAGCATGTTGTTAATATAAAACTGTCTTGTTACAAGATTGTTTTCAAACACTATTCACTGTTGTCTGTTTACAGGAGATCTCTCCAGCCAGCACCATAGGAAAAATAAGTGGCAGCGCCCACCCTGTTAATGATCTTAAACCAGGAGATCTTTTTGAAGTAGAATTGTCCAAAAAGGACAACAGCCTGGGCATAAGTGTCACGGTACTGTTCGGCAAGGTTTTCAGAGTTCCTCTTTCTTCTCTGTTCTTGTAACGTTGTCTGTGTGTTTGTCTCCAGCTGTGCTGCATGTAAAGAACTTCTAAGCTTTGCTTGCTTAATAACGATTTTCACTTTGCGTGCTAACAATAGAAATCAACAGAAATTTCTTCAGGTCGAAGCACATTGAATAATAATAGTACATTTTTTTTTTTTTTTTTAGACTGCATGCTGAGTTACATTTCACATAAGGAGAAGTGAAATCTGCATGCTTTTCATTTGCCTCCTATAGTAGATTGGGCTGTCATTTAAACATATTTTGTTTTCTTTAAAGTGTATGCATGCCTATAGTTTTTGCAGTTTTATATGTCAAAAGCATACATTAAGTTCAAAATTTACAATGTCTACATATATATCTCTTCAGTACCCCTTACCCTGAAGTTATTGGAATTTTTTCCACGTCTTCAATCCCATTTATTTTGGTTCCTGGTCCACATCTTCTAATATTTGGAACCAGCTCATTAGAAACCTGAATGCCTGTAGGTAGTGAAATAGAAACAAGGCATACTTAATAGTGTTGTACATTCAGAAAAGAGAATAATGAAGAGGCATGGAAAGGGTATTGAAGCTCATAAAGTGAATGGAATTGGACTTTAAAGCCTTAGGTGCTGCACCTTTTCATATTCAAGACTGAGCAGAATAGCAATGTGCCAGCGCACCTTTACTATTGCTTCTCGCGTTTGGATTGAGCAAATTGATAAGGGGTGATGGTGGCAAATTATCACTTAATATAAAAGCTTGCACTGTAGTAGAATTAGGTCTATGGGCTTAATTTAAGTGGTAAGTGTCACTCTTGTTTTCCCTTTTAGGGTGGGGTGAATACAACCGTAAGACACGGTGGGATTTATGTGAAGGCTATAATTCCTAAAGGAGCAGCTGAACTTGATGCGAGAATTAAGAAGGGTATGTACAGTAGTTGTACAAATAGAGGTGTGTGGATTTGCCAAAAGCAGAACTGTTAACCAGTAGTGATATTGCTGCCTTCGTATATGTTAACTTTGCCTAACATTCAGACGTGCTTTACTATTGTCAGGCGACAGAGTGCTATCAGTTGATGGAAAACGTCTGGATGGTGCAACTCACAAGCAAGCAGTGGAGACTTTGAGAGAAACAGGCCAGGTGAGAGGGAAGTTATTATAATAGTTATTATTATTATAATTGTTGATCGAAAAATACTTATAAGAAATGAAGACATTTGCTATGTAATTGTAATTTCCATAGGTCTGGTGTTTGAACTCCACCACAAATGCTGTCATAAGTAGCCATAGAATAACTTTGTATTTGTGTTTATGATTATCATTATTATGCACTACATTATTTAAATAGCCCGCTTAACACAACACTGTAAATGTAATATTATTAATTTGTGCCTCGGTCCTAAATGTCGGCTGTGTTGTTTGTAAACCAGTGCACTCACCACATGTAACGTTTGTTTCAGGTGGTTCACTTGCTGTTGGAAAAAGGCCAGCTTCCTGCCACCAGCGTACATGCTCCTGTGACCCCACAGTGCACCCCTCCTTGCAAGACGGATGGGCAGGCTGAACCAGGGGTGAAAAAGGAAACCGTTACAATGGCCAAAGATTACAGCTTTGTTACTGAGGGTGAGTACATGTCAGTGTACTGTGATTGTGAAAGAAACACGTCTGTGTTCTAGGTCAGTCAGTCAGTAAAAAAAATGACATCATGATATTAAAAGACAAGTATTTTTTGTATATGTATAAATGTAGATGTTGTAACTTAAAAGCAATATCTGTATTGTACTGATTTTTTTTTTTTTTTTTAACAAAAGATTGTTCTTGTAATTGTGTTACTTTTGCAGGTTAGTATATTATCAACACTGGGTATTCACTAAGAATGCTGTTTGGCTTGACTAGAGAGTTGTTGTGAAAGCTTAACGGTGGATAGATTCATTAGTAACAAACGGCTGACACAGCAGAAGCTAATACTTCAGTAGAGTAGAAGTCTAGAAATGTCACATACACCATAGCTGTCATTTATGCCTCTGACATGCTGATTTTCTGTGGTAAGTGCAGTGTACTAAAATGATGATTTCTGTCTGGCCTTCACACTTCATTTCTCACAAAGTACAGTAAGTAATGGATGTTGTTGTCACACAGGTAAAATAGGATGGTACTGAGGAAACCTTTTTTGGCCCGTTTTTGATGTTCTAACCAATAGTAGATACATACACTGATACATGGTGTATATTTGAAATACTTGAAGAACCTTCGTAAATTCTAATAAAAATGCTTCAACCAAGTCTTTCTCAATGTCTTCAATGTTTTCATTTTTGACAGCCATAAAACATATTCTTATCCTGTGTTTTTGCCTTTCTCAAAGTAGTTGCATAGGTAATTTTATTTCTATATACACACACAGTTTTTGTTTAATTTTTTTTTTTTTTTTTTTATAAAAATATAAAAGTTTATGCCTGCCACCTTTTGCAAGAAACAGGACAGATGATATGATTGTGTGTAAAGTATTAGCTGCTGAAACTGAAATACAATTGAATTTTAAAAGGGAATAGATTAATTACTTTTCACCTAGGTTTCCACCTTTTATTAATGACATTTTATGAATTTGTATTTGTTTCCCTTCCACAGATAATGTGTTTGAGGTAAAGCTGTTGAAAAACACCTCAGGTTTGGGGTTCAGTTTTTGCAGAGAGGAGAACCTACCGCAGGAGCCAGTAAACCCTAGCGTGGTGAGGGTGAAGAAGCTGTTTCCAGGGCAACCGGCTGCAGAGAGTGGGCGGATTGAAGTGGGTGACGTCATCCTGCGTGTCAACAACACAGCCTTGAAGGGCTTATCACAGCATGTAAGGGAACTCTGAAAACCTTGTTCAAACTGCTGAAAGCCACTTTACACACAGAAACCTTGCAGTCTGCCGGTTGTCTCATTTGCCGTATTAAAAATATTTTCAAACTGCGAAGAATTCTCAGCCTTTTACAGTAGCATGAATGATAGAATTGTAGGGTGTGAAACATCACATAACCCTAGATGCTTATTAGATTTAGACACTTAAACCCAAGGTTTGTTTGGCTAAAACCTCATTCCAAAGACAGATCTTCAACAGCATTGGCAAAATATCCACACATATATAGACAAGGTTCATTTAAGATTTGAGAGTCAAGGATTAAATCAAATACCACCCTTCTGAATTGTCCTGAACTCCGGTTGGAATTTGAGAGAGCTTGAATGAAGTTGCCATTCTGCTATCCATGCCTCCTCCACTACAGCAGTTAATATATCTTAAATCATTACAACTTGTTACTGCATATTTTCAGTGTTCTGGAATCTCCTCAGATAAAATCTAACAACACTCTTCACATTGACCTGTGACTTAACATGGCTGCCATTTGGGGTCATGTGACTTTTTGCTTTCCAGATGATTAAGACCGAACTCATTGCGAAATACTGGATTCATACTTCCTACACAGCTGTATTCTATGTTTTTGCTTACTCAAGTTTGATTTAGCTTGTACTAGAAATATTAACCTAATATGGCTCCCATATTGAGGTGTCACATTTTTTTAACCTATGGATTTATCAATGATACAGAGATTTTTCACACATCCATTTTGCTTCTGGTTTACGAACCATTCGATCTGATACGACATTCCCCTTAGTTTCCTTTGATGTTTTTACATTTCTATATGATATACATTTTTTATAGGAAGTCATATCAGCTCTCAGGGGGACTTGCCAGGAGGTTACTCTACTTCTGTGCAGACCTAAACCCGGAATCCTACCAAACATTGACCCTTCATTATTGGTAAGAATAACAGCAAACACACCAGATTTGTACATTTCAGGTATGTTTAATTGTAGTTATTGCACAGCATAATCTGAGGGCCATAGTCATCAAATAACTGAAATATTTTCTCCTGCTAGATAACAAAAAATAATAAGACGACATTTTAGAAATTAAAAGAACTAGGCACATACATTAGACTCTTTGGGAAGTGAAATGCTCCCAGTTTTTTAACTGGAACATATTATTATTATTATTATTATTATTATTATTATTATTATTATTATTATTATTATTATTATTATTATTATCACCACCATTATCATTATTACAGACTCCTCTAGCCTCCCCCAGAAAAGATCCTCAAGGCAAGTCCGACTCAAGCCTCAGCAGGAATGTCCTACCACAGGCAGACCTCAGTGACAGCTCGGCTGAGGAGGAGGAGGATGATGAGGTTGATAATGGGGAGTTCCAGAGGCTCCAGCTGAAGTCTCCCTCCAGGCGAGACAGTTACAGTGACAGTACAGACAATGACGAAGTGGGCAAGGCCTTCAGCCCACCCCAAGAGAAGAGCAGCGAAGCCTGGGATCCCAGCGTCTACCAGACCCCAGGCAATGCCCTGGCCTTCCCAAGCTCTCGATATGAAACCCCATGCACCCTGGAAGACCCGATGCGCACGGTTTACTACTCCCCACAGCAGTCGCCCAGCAAGCCAGAGTTTAACCACAGGTTGGAATGCCTAGATTCTTCTTTCTGTAAAACAGCATGCCGTTTTTTGTTTCCGAGAACATAGTTGCGATCAAGTAAAGTTTATTTGGAGCAGTGTGAGTTCTATATTTCTTTTAGTAAAGGTTAAAATCACCACCCTTTTATTTCTAAACCGCTATCATGGATGTATGCCGTCATTAGTTTGTATAAAGGTTGCTGCAAAAATGCAAGAGACTTGCAAATAGATGCTATTTTGATGTTACTTGGTACTGGGCAGACCTATTCCCGGTAATAGCTGCTTGTCTAAATGTGAAAACTCAGTAAGGACATATACATAGGTTATTGTGAGCATCAGAATACTGTGGATGTAGGTTGGTGATACACTGTCATGATACTCCTAGCTCTAATGTTCTATTTACAGCGGTTGAGTGGGAAATGTTATTGGCATAATTTCATTGTCAATTGTATCGCTGTGTCACACAGCAACCCCCCATCCCCAGTACCTCCAGATCAACCAGAGCCTGAGGTTCCCTCTCCCACCCCTCTCGATGACCACTACATCAGCTCCAGTTCAGGCTCCCAGAGCCCAGCATCACTGCCACACCAGCACGAAGGGGAAGCAACATCACCCCTTCAGCACCAGTACTTCAACAACGTGGAAGAGATTGGGGAATTTGAACCTGTAAGAATTGCATCTACAGCTAGAGCACCAAAGCTATTCCTGTGTAATTCTTAACAGTAGGAAAATAATTTAATCTTACATTTACTGTGGTGCTCATGTTTTTAAAGATATTCGTCTTTGGTCAATCCAGAGCTAATGTCAAGCTCTGGGGTCTGTTTTAATGATCTAAACGGCGATGGACCTAACTATCTCCATCTTCTAACTCTTTAATAACCCTTCTGGTATCCCCCCCAGAGGGGTGATTTAGTGACCGTCTTATTAATGAGTGGATATTGAGGGCTCAGCATGCAGTGTTTTATAACTGCTGTCTCTGTTTTAAATTATTTGCAGCAATTCTCTTGAGGTTTGAAGAAGTTTCAAGCTTACTCATTATAGTTCTAGGTACTGTCCCATAAGGTTAGACAGTCATTGCAACCAGGGAAAAACAAGTGAAACTGCTTAGCATTGGGTGTGCTTTTCGCTTCTGCTTTTTAAGACAGAATTGTATATTCATGCTTGAGAACAGTAGTTAGTGTTCTGGTTGTAGTCACATATTCATAGGCCACGAATCGGTTATGAATATTTGTCCATTGTTTTGCTTTTGTAATTAAGTAAGCATTTTCAAAAATTTGATTAGATTAGTACTGTAAGTGGCTATTTTTCTTATTCCTGAACTCCAGCTTCCTGCTGGGAAAATTCTGATTCTAAAAGAGTAAACTGCCCTCTGCTCTGCAGTATATCTTCAATCCCCACCAACAAAACTAAAACAAATATATAATTTAATTAACTGCCTATCTTTCCACAGGAAGTTGAGCTTCATGTCTCATTAATTAAATCGGAAAAGGGCAGCCTGGGCTTCACCGTGACGAAAGGAAGTGATGATATCAGCTGCTATATTCATGACATCATACAGGACCCCGCAAAGAGTGATGGGAGGCTCAGGCCTGGAGACAGGCTGATAATGGTAGGTCTGTCAGCAGCCTCCGATTGGAAAGGTTTGGTGTGTTTCATCAGGTTTGCCTCATGATTGTGACAAATATTAACATACCTGATATATGAAGATGTTCCATGTTTTGCAAAGTGTGGAACATTTTAAAGGATATGCACTAATGAAAATAAAGATTTAATAATCTGTGAATGATAAACATACAGAATATAAGAACATGGGGAGTAAGGCTAAACATATATTTAAAGGACACTATATGGTTATAAATGCATTATAATATTCAGTTTAACTCGTCGTTTAATGATATTGTCGTCTTGCAAGCATTATCTTGGTAACAGTTCTGGTAACAGTTCAGAAGGGAAATAAAGTGTGAGCTCAAAGATCTTGAAAATGTTGAGTTTAACCACATGCGTGGAAAATATAGCATTTCAATTTGTGATTATACAGCTTGTCTGATATTTGAATATACCTTTGGATATGATGTCTGTTACAGACCTTTTTTTTTTTATATATATATATAAAGGTTAATAACACCGATGTCACCAACATGAGTCATACCGAAGCTGTGAATTTTCTCCGAACTACGTCGAAAGTAGTTGATTTAGTCTTGGGGCGTGTCCTGGAAATCCCAAAGCCTCCAACAGAGCTCCATATGCTACCAGATATTACACTGCAGTGCCAAGGAGGAGAAGAGCTCGGTAATGTTTTTTTTATTAATCAATATTAAATGTATTAGTTGGTAAGTTTCATAAACTGTCATTCCCAACTTTACTTACAAATGCTATATTGTGAAAGTAAATATTGTATTTCCATCCTTATGTTACATTCTATCTGTATCTATTTACTGATAATATTATTTAACTATGATTGTCGTGTAGAGTACTCATTTTCTCTTCATCTCATTCTGTAGGGTTGATGCTGGGGGGAGGCAGCGACAGTCCATATCAGGTTATCTATGTTGCAGATATTGTGCCAGGTTCATTTACTTCAATGGAAGGAAGCCTGAGACAACTCGACCTCATTCACTGCATTAATGGTGTTTCTACTCAAGAGCTGTCTCTCCACGAGTCAGAGAGGCTGCTGGAATTACCACTTCCCACCGTGATCCTGAAAGCCACAAGGTAACACGCTCAAGTAAATGCATAGTCTAGGGCTGTTAAACAAGTGATACAAGTTAGTGATAAGCCTTGTATATAATATATGCAGTGTAAGCTTTATTCAGATCAGTTTGGTCTGAAAATGGCCTGTGTGCATTCAAATAAATGAATTATTTCCCCATAATAATTTAGAGCAAATGTTCACACATTTTCTTTTTTCTATGTATTTTGACAAAGATTCTAAAAATAAATAAATGCAGTAATCCTTGAGACAATTTTTCAGGGACGCGATGTGCTATATTTCAAAAGTAATGCATATACTTGCCTCAAATTATGTTATTGTCAGCATCAAGTTTTAATCAATCTAAATGTTCAATACACTTTACAAGCCGGACAGTAAGTCACCCTGGATAAGGGCGTCTGCTAAGAAATAAATAATAATAATAATAATAATAATAATAATAATAATAATAATAATAATAATAACTGCCCTTCATTTCAGTTTAACAGCAGGGGAAAAACCCTGGCCTGCCTTTTATAGTGTTAATAATTAATCGTTAACTGATGAGACAAATGAGACACAAAAAAAATGTTTGATTAATTTTAATATCTTTTTGTTTTTTCAGAGATGGGCAGCCAGTGATCCCAGTTGCAAAAAAGTCTTTGTCTTTGAACAATAATCTTAGTCCAAAAATAAATGGCTCCACTAATGTAAATGGTAAGTGTTGAGAAGTTGGCTCCCGTTGCAGTAAAAGCTGCAACAATAGGGTATTGTTCTCTGGTTAGGTCTGGGATATTGGATGAAAATAAGAACTTCAGATTCATTTTTTGGAGCATTTTAACTGGCATTTACTTGTTTTTTTTATTTTCTCTTTAACTGTATTGTTATGATAACTTGCTTTAATTTTGTTAACCGCAAAAGTCTCAGTGTAATGTATCAAATGACATAAATACAGCTTGTGTTCTGATTTTTTCAAAGGGACACAATTCTGTTTATTTGTGATTTAAGTATTCTTATTTATTTAAAAGAAAAAAAGTATATAGTTGCTGTTTATTTTGCTGCGTTGTTTCTTTTGTATATAATTTTTATATATCAGTGCTTCCTTTTGAAATATCTGGCAGTAGTAATCTCAGTGTACAGCAGTGTGGAGTAGTGGTTAGGGCGCTGGACTCTTGACCAGGAGGGTCGTGGGTTCAATCCCTGGTGGGGGGCACTGCTGCTGTACCCTTGAGCAAGGTACTTTACCTAGATTGCTCCAGTAAAAACCCAGCTGTATAAATGGGTAATTGTATGTAAAAAAAAATGTAATTTATATGTAAAAATAATGTGATATCTTGTAACAATTGTAAGTCACCCTGGATAAGGGCTTCTGCTAAGAAATAAATAATAATAATAATAATAATAATAATAATAATAATAATAATAATAATAATAATAATAATAATACAAAGATCTACCTTTGGCTATTGGAGCTTCAAGTCATGTGTATATATGTAGGCCTACATTATGGTTTTGCAAGGGGGGCACTAAGTAACCCATTCAATATTTGCCCTTTCAAACCTCCAACTATAGGCAGGTGAACTGATTTTATGTCTTTTCAAAAGTCCCCAAAACAGAAGTTTTGAAAACCTATTTTATTGAATCAAGAATTTGGGCAAATATGTTAATTTGAAGCATTACCTCAAAAACAGCAACATGTCTCTAATGCTAGAATTGGTAGCAAACCCCCTATAGAAACAACGTCCGAATATCACATCCAGATTCCCCTTTCGTTTAGTTTTTTTTAACCTATCATTTAATTATTCTTCTGCACTATACAGTATTGGATGTTATCCACATGCTTAGGTTAGTTGCACTGTAGGTTTGGCTGCAAGTATACCAGGAACCACATATATCAAGTCAAGCATGTAGGGTATGAATGAAATGTGGGCTATAATGGGTGGGTCCTCAGCCTTCAAGAACAAGCAATACATTTCACATACAGTGAGACTGAACACTGTGGTTTGTTTGCTTTTCTCAGGATATCCTCATGGAGAGGACAGCAGTGAGTCTGAGGTAAGTACAGCTATAACACCAAATGCTAAATGTACTTTTGTGGTGTACTGTATGTCTGACACAAATTCTTTAAGTTTGGATGGTTTCCAGTGGGCAATACACTGTGGGTTCTAAAAATAAGAACACGCAATTCTAGTGTGTGTATATATATATATATATATATATATATATATATATATATATATATATATATATATATAGACAGACACACACACACACACACCTGGAGACCTCAATTTAGATAATAAGCTAACAAGTGGATAAGTGAAGGTATCCACCAATTAGCCTTCTGACCACAAGTCTGTTCAAGATACATTGTGGAACTTTCATTAATAAACTAAGTGTGAGTGATGACGCTCTTCCTGCTGTTCTCTCCATTTAAGGGCGGTATTATTCACCTTGAACTCAATAAACCAGCCACGGGAGGGCTAGGGTTTTCTGTGGTGGGCGGAGAAAAGGGTTTTTTTGTAAAGTCGATCACTCCAGGAGGTATAGCTGACACGACAGGAGATTTACAAGTTGGAGACAGATTGCTACAGGTAACTTAACGACCCATTTCATGCAATTTCTTCCATGTAAAACCTGGTAGCAATTTGCGTTTTTAAAATTTATAAAGTGTGCTTTATTAATCGTTTTCAAGTCCCTTTCGCAAACTGCTTTTGGGTGCCTTTATTTTGGTAATATGAAACCTACCTACAATCTTGTCTGAAGGAATTTCCTCACAGGGAGCAGGAAAGTAGATGCTTGGCATTTTTTCATTGAACCAATACACCTATGGTATGCTTAAACTAAAACTAAAATGTCAAGCAAAGTGGATTCTGAGTAGCCATGTCTTGTATAACCTTTTGATTTGAACTTGCAGCTACATTCACCAAAACATACTGTACTTATGAGAGATAGAAGATGTTTCATTAGTGGCATACTGTAGTTTTGACTACATTTTATTATTTTATTTTAGGGTTGTCAATTAATCACAGTTAACGTCTGAGGTTTTAACACATTAGTTTCTTTGGAGAATTTTTTTTAACGTGCATCTGTCTTGGCCCTCTAAGCATACCATAATTCATTCCCTACGTCACTATTTTAATATACTGGAGCGCATGCAATGAGAAAGTTAGTCATATAACTGCATTGTGGTGCAGAGTACTAAAAGTGAAGAACTTGTGAATGGGAAGTTTATTTAAAAAAATAAAAAATAAAAAACACTGACATATCTACTATCAAATTGAGTTTCAGTATCACAAACGTAGGCTACATCTAATCTGAAGAACAACCTGCATGCTAAACATGCTTTCACTTCTCAAAATACACTTATAGCAACACTACAAAAACAAATGAAACCCGTCAGTTTCACACAGTTTCACACAACATGACTTTGTATTACAGTCGGGATGGAAATAAGACTCCCATTGCATAGCAGTTTGATTCAAGACCTAGAATGGGTGAAACTGCTATGCATTAGGAGTCTTGCTTCCATCCCTGTACAGTACACTGTTTTGTATGCCAACAGGTGAATGGTGAATCAATGATTGGGGTCTCCCACACTAAGGCTGTAACAACGATCCGTAAAGCTAAAGGGCTTGTGCAGCTGTCCGTGTCCAGAGCTCCTCCCCAGAGTGAGAATCCATATCTCCTGATGAACGCTGTCAAATACAGTTGCAATCCAGGTAAGAGTCTTGGGGATGCGCAGCAAGTGTTAAGACTGCTGACTGATTTTTAAGTCTAGTGTAAGTGAGTACGTTTGGTTTTGAGTTAAATATTTCTTATTTTTTCTGCACTAAAATTCTCAGATATGTTGGGAACATGATTGTGCCCCAGAGCCTCAGTTTTTAAAACATGTCCTCACCTATAGAGTATGTTTATTATATTTGTTAAAGGCTTTGAATCGAATGAAAAAAAACATATTTTCTTCCCAGTAGTAATTGCTGACTTAATATTTTGTAGTTGTTTTGAAGTCACAATAGCCGCAGCTTGATGAGTAGATTTTCAGAAGTCAGCAGTAAAGTTGAAACTTGCATTAATCACGTGAAAAATGACATGGGTGAAGTGGAGAAAGAGGATCCAGAAGAGCAACTTTGTTTGGAATAGTTTGTCTTCCTGCCAGTTGTTTTAGGTTTGCATGTATTGAACTAACGTTCCACCAGCGTTTTTCATTGTTGAAAATAAAACCACAAGAATAATGTGCAAGATGCTGGTATTTTGACGGGATATTATTCCTTAATGCAATGAATTGTCAACTTAAAACAAGCTGTTTGCCCTTTTTAAATCATAAGTATAAAAAGAACCATTCTAGACAAATGAGGCAAAAAAGGCTAAATGCTCATGTGTTAAACAACCTAAACACTTATAATAAAAATATACAGTAAATGTCTATATAACAAAATAAAATCTTCTCTACCTATTTTTTTTTTGTTATTTTTGTGATGGTAAGATTTGTCATTTCCTGTATAACATTTACTGAAACCATTTTCAATTTATTTCAGGCGTCAAAAGCAGGTTTCAGTCGCACACGCGTCAACTTGGACCAACGTGTTTTGTTTTGCTCTATTTCAGATGCTGACATTGATATTGACCGCGATGGTAATGTAGTGCAGTTCTTACTGAAAGAAGTCCAGCATGGGGTTCAGAAACATCAGGCACAGAACACAGAGAACACCTCCCCAGATATTTTTACTGCAGGTATGTGGGAGAACAGAATGAAATGTGGGCAAAATACCTGTTTGTGCCATTCAAGGAGCCACAAGGAGAAGAGGAGGGGGGGGGGGGGGGCAGACCAGACTGCTTTATCAACGGATTTCTTATTTTAATGCAAACCCAACCAAAACAATGACGAGAATAAAGTTCTGCCTGTCCTTGCAGACTATGCTTCCCAGCTGCTTGAGGTGATGAAGAGTGAAGAGGAGGCTCTTCAGTCTGAGGACACGGACTGCGATGGTTCGTCTTTGCCAGAGGATTCTCCTGAGGTAACGCGGGTTGATTGTTCACTCGCTTGCTGACTTGCTTTTTGTGCGCAATGATAAACCATTGCTAAAGGGGACTCTGGGCAACCACAGTCCTGCTGGTACTGATTCCCAGTAGCGTTTGAAAAACAGTACAATACGGATTAGCTCCCCCAGTGTGTACCAGGGGGGTTGAAATGCAGACCCTTGATGATCTTCCTAGTTAGATTGTTTTTCTATACTAAATAATACAGAGGGGACTGGCTCATGGATGCTAAAGTCACTCTGTTATGTAATTGATACTGTTTTTACAGAGCCAACCAATGATAACACTAAAGAAAAACATATAGCTATGGCGAGAAGTTTTGCATCACCATATAGAATTAACAAATTTTGCTTCATAAAGTCAAATGAAACCTGCTAAATAATGTTACATTGATATATTGAATTACATACCTCTGTAGTTCTCCATGTACTTAATAAAAAACAGACCAAACTGACATTTTGAAATCTAGCATGAAATACTGTACTACTATTATGGCTTCAGACAGACTTCTGCAATATCATTTTGTAGTTTCTTTGATGTTTAAATGTAAATTCAAGAAAGAATACACCAAAAGAAGATCAAGCTGAATCATCATTTGTAAAAGTCTGCTTGACCGGTACCTCAAACTCTTTCATGGGTATTTTCTGATCCAAGTGGTTAAATAAAAGATCTAAATGATGTTCATATAGATTATTATTATTATTATTATTATTATTATTATTATGTCTCAATCCTACATTTCTAGGTGATGCAAAACTTTTGGCCATGACATAACATTTATTTATTTATTTATTTATTTATTTATTTATTTTAAGACAACAAGAAGGAATGGCTGTAGAAAAGGTGATGACGTTGAGGTCCCAGCCCCAGACAGGTAACTCACAGGCAAAACCGTGTACAGACTGAACAGGATTGTAGATGTGTCATTGGGGGTTATTTAAATTGATCTCTTAATTTAACAAATGTGGGACTGTCCACAAGTTTTTAAAACACTAAGCCAGCAATCTGTCACATGTCCAGAAGTAAAGGGTGTGGTAAAGTGTATTTATATTAAAGAAAACTGAATTTGGTATGCAATGGAAATATATAATGATAAGAAACACCCACTACTTTTGTTAACATATACATGTTTCAAATTAGTTTAAATACATACATACCCACAATTCTTGGATGTAGTTGGAACAGATACCCACTACTTTGCATCATATGGCTTTGTGGTAAAGTGGTTTGCAGGGCACAGGTGTAGAGGTGATGCAGTGCTCAGTAACAACAATCAAACAACAGTTCAATGGTGAAAAACAAAGCTTTATTATTTGCTTTTAAATAATAATACTGACTATACACAGTGATGTGTAAAGTCATTAAAACCACGGGGTTCAGTCCCTAAATAATAACACACACTACACACAGACGCGGTCACGAATCCCAGCAGTGAGCTCCTTCCGTAAGTGGTGAATAATACAGCAAAAGTGAAACAGTAGTGCAGTGTCGTCCTGAGTTGATGCTGGCTGATTAACGGCAGCTCCCGGATAGTTTAGTCGTCTAACAATGACATATACAATTATTGATAGACAGACAAACAACACGAAAAACACTCACGGTTTAAATTGAAGTACATCCGTTACAGGTTTTTTCCGTAAACGTAAAAAAGGAACAGATTGCTTGGCCCCTGATATACCTTCAGTCCCGCCCCCTTCAGTAGCGAGTGCAATCATGTATCCTCCAATCCATGACTGACACCTTGCCTACCGCATTAGAGCGATGTCTTCTGGTATTGTGGCTCCGCCCCCTTCCTGGATGGCCAACTTCCAACTGTCCCAGGAATGAACTGTCAAACCATCCAGTCCGGGGCACACTGTTCCTATTGTACCGTGCCCTCACAGGTCGGGAGGGAGATTGTAGACTCTGATTCGTTCGCTCTCTGTCACAGGCTTATTCATAACCCATAGCACTCGACTGACTGGATAGGTAAGAAAGAGATCTTGATAAATACTGCCAAGTGACAGCAGGTTACATTTTTACTGGTAAGCATCTCTGCAGTAAAGAAAGCTTAGAGGGTTTTTTGTTGTTAAGGATATGGGATTGAAATCTCCTCATGCAAAGTTGTTCCAGGAACAGCAAGTCATTTGGATGAATTTTGCATACTTGAGTATAGATAGTGAGGTGCTTAATTCATTTTCAACTCTTTCAGTTCTGACAAGCCTCCTCAACAGGCGCCCATGGGGAACCCAGATGAGGATGAAATCACCTGGGGGAGCGATGAGCTTCCTATAGAGTCTCTGAAGCAGGACCCAACCGAAGGTAGGTTAAGTAATAATAAACCATTTGTCATAGGCTAAACAGATATATATTTTTAGCAATGTCTCTTAAGTCATTTGTAGTTTTGATGTGTAAAAGCCTTTATCTACCAGTACCTTTGTTTTAACCAGGATAAAAAAAACTGCTGAAACTAAGGTACTGGTCATTTAATCACCTTTTTTTTGAAAACCTGAAACCTTAAAAAAATAAAAAAAAAGTTATTGAAGAAGCAAATAATGTATTAAATACTGGTTATAGCCAGGAGATGAACTCCAGTAGAAAATGTCTCATCGCACGACTTGCACAAGCCTGAGAGCCAGTGTAGCGGTTTCACCATGAAATAACAGCTGTCACTGTGGCTGCTCTCTAGCGCGTGTACTTCAGACTCGGTACCAGAAAACATAACTAGTAGAATTGTTTCATAATGTGGTTGAAGTTGAGATTAAAATGTTCTAAAGCTAAATATGAATGGGTTACATTAGTTTGTTGAAGTATACAAAGTCACATACATGGCGTCCTCTATTAACTTTTTGGAGATTTTGAAACTCTCTGACAGGGGTGGAAAGTAACGAAGTAGAAATACTTTGTTGCACTGCTTAAGTATTTGTTTTCGGGATCTGTACTTTTACTTTATTTTTGGGATACTTTTGTATAGAAAATAATGTATTTTTTACTCCACTACATTTCCCAGAAGCATCTCGTTACTTGTTCTTTCAGCACACTGACTCTCATGCTGGCCAGGATTCTGACTGGGTAAAGCAGAGCCGCATGCGCAGTGTCTGCTTGCTTTGATGATGACATAGAATGTTGATGCCTAGGGACCTACCTAAATCGCGATTTCGTGGAAATCGTGAAATTGAGGGATCACCGCGATATTCACCTCTTAGGGGACAATGCATACAAACAAGTACGGAGAGGAAAAAAAAGAAACTGCGTTTAAATGAACTACTGCACAACGCAAGCGACGCAAACTATGTGTCTTCCTTCTGTAGATAGCCCGTTTTTATTCCTTCGCCGTCCCGTGTGCATTGCACTTAAGCAAAAAACAAACAAACAAAAAATGTCCCCAAGTAACATTTACAAAAAAAATCCTCCAAAGCAGTTAACGTTCTTGTTTACTATTCAAATGACAAAGTTTTAATCAGCCTATCAGTGCGTCTGTACTGCTTTTATGTGATCTGTAGTACTGTGTAGGAGGGGGTGGGACAAAGCTGGTGCTGCATTGTTTTGATTTAGGTTGCTAAAATCTAGTTTTCAGCATTGGAGGTAAAATAGTAGAAATGGACGACAAAAAAAGCAAAGTATATTTCAGATGATCGTTTCAAGATATTTCCCAGAGAAACTGTACATGCAGACTGAGGTAATTGTTTTCCATATCTTAATGTGTATTTGGAGAAAATACGATCGATCGCTATTTAGCTTCAGAATCACACATTAAACAAAAGGCTACCACAGAGGCTGCTGAACAGAACTTAAAATAAACAGCTTTCAGAAACCAAACTGCAAAGTCAGCCCAGACAAAAAGTATTCCTGTCTGCAAGTTAAATCAGTACTAAAACGATCCAGCACAGCCACCTCGCTTCAACCTGCTGCTTAGTTGGAATTTTAGACTCGAATAGCCACGTCTTCTTTGTTTTGACTCGGTACTAATAAAATAAATTATTGGATGGGACAAATAACATGACAACGAACGTGCTGCATACATTGACTTTATTAAAGTATGCCAGATGCCCTTGTGTAACCGAGTTTTTGGGCTGTTTCTAATCGATTTCCACATTTGTATAACTTGGCAAAGCTTTGCCTTATCTTCCAACCAATTCAGTGGATGCAGAACGTGCAGTCTCAATGTATGGGCAAGTCAACTGCTGGGGGATGCTGCATACTCGCCTTTAACAAATGACAGCACTCTGTTTTAGTAAGGAAGCCAGTACCGCTATTTTTAGGCTTTTATAGTGCTCTGAAATACTGTCTACTTAGGTTTAATTAATGTTTAAACAGGTCCGCGAAATGTCCGCGAAATCCTAATTTTATTCCGCAACATACCCGTGAAAAATATGTAAATTTACCTGCGATTTAAGTAGACCCCTATTGATGCCCAACCAGAGACCGTTTTGATTTTTAAAATAACCAATAAACAAACACAACGTTTAGCTGCGGAGGATGCTTTAGTAGTTTAGAAGAGTAACAGGAATCTACAAGCAGTTTCAAAACAGGATTTCACATTTTTAACATTTTGATCCTAGAATTGTTTCATGAATTGTGTTTTATTTATGGATAAAGGTTGTGACTAAAATTTTAAATTCCTGATTTGAGATTTAAATTAAGCATTTGAGCCCGGAGGAGCTGGCTTAATCGTGTGGTAATGCCCGCTTCGTGCAGTGACATGCCCAAGCCGAAGGCGAGAAGGCTCCCGAGGGCTCAAATGCTATTAGAATATGGATAAGTTAAACAAAATTTAAAAAATTATGTTTTTCTAATAGTTTTTTCCTGATTTCTTGAATAACTAGTTTTGTATTGCTAAGCGTTTCCATGAATAATGTGGTTTTCGCAAGAAACATCCGTGGTCTGTTCAGGTTCTCTGGTTTAATACAAGCGGTGGACCCTGTAGGCTACTTTCAGTTGCGGTGTAAATAACAATTTAATACAGTATCGTATTTAATTAAAATATTCTACTTACATGCAGCTGTTCGTACCCTGTTTTGTGAAGTGTTTATTATCGATAACCATTTGTTTACAACGTGTGAATAAAACCATAGAGTAGTTGCTGATAACACTATTTTCGATTGAGTTTAAAAACAAACAAAACAAAACAAAAAAACTTTATTTGCTATTGTAAATTTAAATTGATACAGTAAGGACAGCTAAGAAGTAGACATTGACAGACTGTGTTCAGAGTGTGTGTACAGTAAGAACGGAGATTTTCTTCCATCAAGCAGGAGAAGGTAAATAATATCAGAAGTGAATACATACTGGAGGTCTGCAGGACAGTTGTTTTTTCTTTGTTTGTTTTTTTGTTTTTTTTCAGGCGGATTTCCATGGGTAGAATTTAAGGGCTACTTTTTATTTCTGATACTTGAGTACTCTTAAGATATGATACTTTTGTACTTTTACTCAAGTCGTTTTCTAGAAGGATACTTTGACTTTTACTTAATAACATTTATTTCCAAGTAACAGTACTTTTACTCCAGTAACACGTTTGAATACTTTTTCCACACCTGCTCTCTGATAAGGTATAACAAATTAATGCTCATCCCATATTCTCAGCTTTCTGAATTGTCAAAAAATATATACTGCATGTTTTTTGAGCCCTTTAATTAATAGGGAACAATTGTACCTCCTGAAACGTTTTTTATTCTTTAAATGTCTCCTTATAATGATTGTGCAAAACAGGGCTGCTAGAATAAACTTTGAAAAGCGAACCTATCACAAGAATTCTGATTTTATATTGCTCTGGGTCCCACTACATTTTAATGTTTATGCTTTTGGCTTATTTTGCTGTCACTTGCTCCTGCAAATATCTAAGTCATATGTTACAGCACACTGGAAACTTTAAGAGTCAACAAGGGTGAAAGGGTCTTTAGTTATGAAGCCTGAAGTTATGGACTGCCTTTGAAAACAGGGTTTAATGAATGCCCTGTTTCCACTGTCTGTTGCTCCTGGCTATGGCTGCCCTCTGCAACAAAACAGGCTTTTTCCACTGCTCGTCCAATCGGCTGCATGCGGCTATCTGGTCAGGTTTTGTACAGTCTCTCATACTCAATGTAATGAAAATGGCTACAAAGGTGTGTCATGATGTAGCAAGGAGGTGGGTGTAGAGAAGAGACCGACCAGGGAAATCTCTACCATTGTGGCTGATTCTCTTTCATATAGGTAAAACACGCATATGACATTTTCTTTGTTTTTCTTTAAGCTTTCTTGTATTCACCAAAAGCAAAGAACTTTGTTAAATTGAACAGTTAGGGGCTCCCGAGTGGCGCATCCGGTAAAGGCACTCCGCGTGGAGTGCAGAATGCGCCCTGTAGCCTGGACATCGCTGGTTCGAGTCCAGACTATTCCATTGATCGTGGATTGGAGTTCCCAGGGGGCGGCACAGGGGGAAAAAAAAGCATTGATTTCGGTGGCTAGCTGCGGGCCAGGCAGTGGAAATGAGGCATAAATGTGCAGCGTTCCTAAAACATTAGGTTAAAGAGGTAAAGGCAAGATATGCTGGGTAACATGCAAATAAGTGTATAAATAACAGAAAACATAGCGAGCCGTGAACTACATCCACAGCATGTAGATCTCGTAACAAATGCCCACTCAAACTTTACCACCGCATCAAAAGTAGTCATGTGGTTTCCCGGTTGCAGCCTTCAATAGCAGATTAATCAGGTGCCAAACAATGATGTCACTGCATTGACCTCAAACAAGAATGATACTGATTTGTGATGTAATTTTAGTTCTATTCATAGCAACGTGGAACAGTGATATCATTATTTTGTATAACTATCAATGGGGTAAGAAATCATAATCTTCATCACAATCGGATGAATCTTTCTTCTGTTTTTACACACAAGTATCTCCCCATTTATTTTCTGGGGATATTCAACCCTTAGTGGAGTTAATTAGAATGGACAATATAAGTAAATTATTGTATTTTTATCCCTATTATAATTCCAGAGCCAAGAGGCCCATTACAGGGGATACTACAGTCAGACAGCAACATGTAGACACAAATAATTACAAGTAAAATCAAGCATATTAAAACAGTGCAGAGAAGTAGATTTAAATGATGCCTAGAAATTCTCACCGTGCATTGAGACAGATCAAGGTTATTCTAGCAGCACAGCAAGGTGGCGTACGGCATATAGAGTACAGTTAAGCTCCATTGCTTTTTCCAGATGGCCCTCTCATTACTGAAGAGGAGCTCACCTCACTACCTCTTGTCAGAGTCGTTCCTGAAGGCTGCTTCACAGGCTCCAGGCTGAAGGGTGTCATTCGAATGTTGCGGGGCCTCTTGGATCAGAAAATTCCCCTGGAAGAATTTGAGGTACCGTTCGAGCACTTTTACTAATGATTCAGCTTGGTCTTTTGTGGATGTATTCTACAGATGACACGTTCCTTGGATTTGATTTACATTTTATTAAAAAAACAAAAACAAATGTAAAGCATTTATAGTACAGGAATCACACTGTGGAGAAAATGCAATGTGTATAGCGCTCCTTTTTTTAATTTAATTATTTCACCCAGGCAGCAAAGTATGTTGGATTCCAATATACGGAAAGCATGCAATAAATGTACTGATTTTGTGAAGAACATTCAGAGTTAACTGATCCATCCAACTACATTGGTTTATTTATTTATTTTGACAGAATCTTCAGAATTTGCAACCATTAGATGAGTGTTTAATTGGGCAGACAAAGGAGAACAGAAAGAAGAACAGATACAAAAACATTCTTCCATGTAAGTACAACTGAATTTAAGGGTTAGGAAAAGATAGAGATCATAGAGCTGTCTTCTTACTGAGACTCCCAGTAGAAACCTTGAGGGTATTGGGCCCTGTTTTTAAAACTGCAAGTTTTAGGTCTTTTGTTTGTTTGTCTTATGTTCTGTTTTGGAAATTAATGGTAACTTTACAGAATGGGTAAAAGCATTTTATCCAGAGAAGAGGAAGTATAGGTAAGATGTATTGGGTGATGCCACAAAGTCATGTACAGCAAAGTGAGTGTGGCTTCAGGTGTCATTCAAATACCTGCTGCACAGGGAGTGAATATACCGTAGAACCTTGGAGTTACAAACAACTTGGGAGTGAGGTTGTTCGGAAGTCTGAAATTAGTTTTCAATGGTTTTAATAAATGTGTACACCTGCTATCCACACCCACAGTCTAGAGAATAATACAAGGATACGGCACAGTAATTCAATACTCGTATTGTTATGGTTCTAAAGTCTTTAGAACAGTGCTATAAATAGAATAAGTTTTTTTAAATTACCTTTAATCTTAACTATAGCAAAAACACAGATTAAAACCTGGGTTAACTAACGTAGTGCTTGTAAACCAAAAGCATTTTTAAACACCATCAGCCTCCTTTGGTTTGAAAAAAAAAAGCTTTATTTAACTAAAATATTCCAAGTCAAATTTCCCATACTTGCTTTGAAATCTGCCTCACATTTCTGGATATATATATATATATATATATATATATATATATATATATATATATATATATATATATATATATATATATATATATATATTGGTACAGTAATTTTTCCTTTTCCAGGACCAGCAAGCCACTGATAAGTGTGCCGATCTGGTTGCATTGCATGCATGGTTGATTGATTACATACTTCTGGTCGAAAGTGGGGTGTTCGGTAGACCAGTCAGTTCAGTGTTTGGAACTCTGAGGTTGTGCTGTATCTTGTGGTTGCAAGATGAATTACCTTCACAAATTGAAAACTAAAATTCTAAGAGACTTAAAAGGAAATTGAAAATCGCGTTCAAATAGCCAGAAACAGTGATCATACACATCTCTCTTTTTTTCAGATGATGCCACTAGAGTCTGTTTAGGAAACCATGGAGGCTACATCAATGCCAGTTTTATTAAAATGCCGGTGAAAGATGAAGAATTTGTTTATGTTGCTTGCCAAGGACCCCTCCCTAACACACTGGCAGACTTCTGGCAAATGGTTTGGGAGCAAAAGTCCAATGTTATTGCCATGATGACCCAGGAAGTGGAAGGGGGAAAGGTAAAATGTCAGCGTTACTGGCCGGACACACCCAGGACTGCAGCTATGGTGGACGACAGGCTTCAGCTAACACTGCTTAAGCACCAGCATCTGGGCAATTTTATTCTACGGCTCATTGAGGTGAAAGATGTGCAGGTATGTTTGCTAGCATTTTTTAGCTAATTACCTCTGGAGTTGTGTTCCCCCACATGACCAATGACCTATAAAGACCTACAAATAATTCATGTTCTTTAGTGCTTTTGTTTTTTTTTTATTTAATAACAGTCCATAGTGGTGGTGTAAAATCTTGGTCCTTGGTATTGAGCCTTTAAAAGTATTACTATTGTGCTTTTACAACTAGAAATAGAGTTATTGTGCATTAAAGAGATCAAAGTATAAGACGAGAGGCAGTCTTTTATCACAACTGACTAATACAGCAGTACAATAGTATGGCAAAAAAACTCACACCATTTCTGATCTGTACAGTGGAATTTTTAACTTGTAAATCACGTGTTATTTCACCTTTCAGACTTACAGCACCATTTTAGTATACAGCTCCTCTGTTTGTGCGGCTGCATGTAATAACCTGTTTTTATTTCCTATAATTCCAGACCGGTGAAATCCAACATGTAACTCATCTGAACTTTACTGGCTGGCCAGATCATGGAACCCCATCAGAACCTGAACAATTACTCACCTTTATCTCCTACATGAGGCACATTCACCAGTCAGGGCCAATAATCACTCATTGCAGCGCAGGGATTGGACGATCAGGAACTCTCATTTGCATAGATGTGGTCCTGGGCTTAATCAGCAGAGATGTTGATGTGAGTACTGCCTGCCATCAGTATTTAACAAATAATAAAATAATTTAGCTCACATGTCTAGCTTTGTATTAACAAGAAGTCTGCTTCACTGCAAATTTAACATGAAGAACAGCCCACCTCCTTGTTCAGCTGTGTTGTTTTTTATTGTCAAGGATGGGTCAGCGTTCAAATATTTAAACCGTGAGCAGAGGGTACCATGATTCCATGGGTGGTATCTCAGAAAGCGTTCAAGATATCTACACGACATTTAGCTTGGTTTCATCACATACGTTCATTGTTAATGTACTGTACTGTATTGCATGAAGGGAGTCTAAGGAGGTCTTGGTGAAAAGGTTTATTCTGGTTGACATGAAATGACCTGTTGCATACGTGACTTTTCTCCTGTTTATTTTAAAGTTTGACATTTCGGACGTGGTACGTACAATGAGACTGCAGCGACATGGGATGATCCAGACAGAGGTAATGGTTCTTAAATATAAGGGCACAAGTGGGCTTTAATCAAGTAGGTTTATATCCATTTAAAATGGATGAATGCACAAACTGCTACAGCTGTCTTTAGTCAGAGAGCTTGACCATCCCTTGCAGAAAATGCTTGTCATTTTGAAGATGTTTTGTGTTGTGCAGGTACCAGGTGAGTTCCAGTTCCACCCATTAGTCAGTTTTATTACAGCTCTGTGAATGCAAAGTGCTGATTTGAATGCAGCATGTCAAGGGCATTAGTAAGCTGTACAGAAAATGCTATATTTGATAATACATGCTTTTTGTCTCAACAGGAGCAGTATGTTTTCTGCTATCAAGTTATATTATATGTGCTCAGATGCCTTCAAGCTGAAGAGAAAATCTCAGGATAGCCAATAAAGACTTAAAATTGTGTTTACTATATATATATATATATATATATACAGTACTGTGCAAAAGTTTTAGGCAGGTGTGAAAAAATGCTGTAAAGTAAGAATGCTTTCAAAAATAGACATGTTAATAGATTATATTTATCAATTAACTAAATGCAAAGTGAGTGAACAGAAGAAAAATCTAAATCAAATCCATATTTGGTGTGACCACCCTTTGCCTTCAAAACAGCATCAAGCATCAATTCTTCTAGGTACACTTGCACACAGTTTTGAAGGAACTCGGCAGGTAGGTTGGCCCAAACATCTTGGACAACTAACCACAGTTCTTCTGTGGATTTAGGCAGCCTCAGTTGCTTCTATCTCTTCATGTAATCCCAGACAGACTCGATGATGTTGAGATCAGGGCTCTGTGGGGCCATACCATCACTTCCAGGACTCCTTGTTCTTCTTTACGCTGAAGATAGTTCTTAAAGACTTTCGCTGTATGTTTGGGGTCGTTGTCATGCTGCAGAATAAATTTGGGGCCAATCAGATGCCTCCCTGATGGTATTGCATGATGGATAAGTATCTGCCTGTACTTCTCAGCATTGAGGAGACCATTAATTCTGACCAAATCCCCAACTCCATTTGCAGAAATGCAGCCCCAAACTTGCAAGGAACCTCCACCATGCTTCACTGTTGCCTGCAGACACTCATTCGTACGCTCTTCAGCCCTTCGCTAACAAACTGCCTTCTGCTACAGCCAAATATTTCAAATTTTGACTCATCAGTCCAGAGCACCTGCTGCCATTTTTCTGCACCCCAGTTCCTGTGTTTTCGTGCATAGATGAGTCGCTTGGCCTTGTTTCCACGCCGGAGGTATGGTTTTGGCCGCAAGTCTTCCATGAAGGCCACTTCTGACCAGACTTCTCCGGACAGTAGATGGGTGTACCAGGGTCCCACTGTTTTCTGCCAGTTCTGAGCTGATGGCACTGCTGGACATCTTCCGATTGAAGGGAAGTAAGCATGATGTGTCTTTCATCTGCTGCAGTAAGTTTCCTTGGCCGACCACTGCGTCTACGGTCCTCAACGCTTGCCGCTTTCTTTGTGCTTCTTCAAAAGAGCTTGGACAGCACATCTGGAAACCCTGTCTGCCTTGAAATTTCTGCCTGGGAGAGACCTTGCTGATGCAGTATAACTACCTTGTGTCTTGTTGCTGTGCTCAGTCTTGCCATGGTGTATGACTTTTGGCAGTAACTGTCTTCAGCAACCTCACCTTGTTAGCTGAGTTTGGCTGTTCCTCACCCAGTTTTATTCCTCCTACACAGCTGTTTCTGTTTCAGTTAATGATTGTGTTTCAACCTACATATTGAATTGATGATCATTAGCACCTGTTTGGTATAATTGTTTAATCATACACCTGACTATATGCCTACAAAATCCCTGACTTTGTGCAAGTGTACCTAGAAGAATTGATGCTGTTTTGAAGGCAAAGGGTGGTCACACCAAATATGGATTTGATTTAGAGTTTTCTTCTGTTCACTCACTTTGCATTTAGTTAATTGATAAATATAATCTATTAACATGTCTATTTTTGAAAGCATTCTTACTTTACAGCATTTTTTCACACCTGCCTAAAACTTTTGCACAGTACTGTATATATATATATATATATATATATATATATATATATATATATGAGCTATATATATGAGCGAGAGAGAGAGATTGATCTTGGTTTCAATTGATAGAATTACTGCATACATCTCATTTAAGTTTGTTTTATTACTGATGCTATTATCATCATCCATAAGACAACCCAGCATAAAAACCCTGTTTTCCTATTTCTGGGTCCTATTTGCTAGTCCCTCTCTATAGCTTTATATTTATTTACAATCCAGCATTTGTTGTTAAGTTGTTTGAACCAACTGCTAAATCACAATGGAGTCAGTTTTTTTTACTCACCTTACTGCTTTTGCAATGATCAGTGTCCTTTACAGTTTCCTTTAGTCATAAACTGATGTTTTTCATTGCCGTTTAAAAAAAAAAATAATAATAATTTAAATTCTCTTTTATTAATAATTTGAAATTTCCTAAATAAAACAAAACATTCATTGAGTAGCGGTTATAGCCTCCATAATTGTAAATAATATTGTTTAAAATAAATGTGGTTATTGAAATAAAACAAAGCTACGTTAACAGGTCTGCAGTCGGTAGCTCTCCAACAGCACTGGTTATAGTATCGTACTGAGCTTGATTCATGGGTTTGCAATTCATGGGGAGCCTGAATTTCTAAAAAAGTACTTTGTTGAAACTGACGGGTTTCATTTGTTGTTGTCTGTAGCAGAACAACTACTAGAAAGTGTATTTTGAGAAGTGAAATCATGTTTAGCAGCATGCAGGTGGTACAGCAGACTAGATGCAGTTCTGTGATACTGGAACTCACTTTGACAGTAGATACAAGTAACCTTCTTTCTATCCAATGAACCATCTATAAAGTTTTTTTTTTTTAAATGAACTTGCCATTAACAAATCCTTCAGTGTGAGTGCTTTGCTACATAATGCGGTTCTGTGACTCGTTTTATATTCAAACGATGACTACAGTCATTCAATCGTGGCATGCACTCGAGTGTATTAAAATGGTACCACAGGAAATGAATTACGTTATCCTAAAGCCCGGGACAGACAGGCACGGTGTGGCACGCCAGGCATTTTGCCGCTTGTATCGCTGGCATTGCTTTCATATGGTGTTGATCAGTGTGGGACGATACCGCTAGTCCCACAGTGCCGCTGAGCAGTACCACTCAAATCACTTTTGTAGTTTTCCAAAAATTGAAAAATGTGACATTTCAAAATATAACATGAAATACTGTACTACTATTGTAGACTTTTGAGATACCATTTTGTAGTTTCTTAGATTGCATGATGTTAAATAAAACATCGAAATTATGTTCATATAGTTGTTGTTTTTTTGTTTGTTTTTTTAATTGTCTGCATCCTAATATTCTACTAGGTGATGCAAAACTTTTGGCCATATATGTAAATTATATTCGAGTACTTGGCCTACGGTGTGGTACTGACAACTACTGCACCGCGTAGTGCATACCGCTCCTGTGTGTCCAGGTGCAGACTAGCTGTACCACACCGTGAAAATGCCCAGCTGTGCCACGCTGCGCCTGTCTGTCTTGGGCTTAAGAGGGACAAGACACAAGTTAACTATTATTGACAGCCCTAGATAGATAGATAGTCGTTGACTTGCTTTTCTAACAGATTTAAAAGTTTCTAGAACAAATTTGAGAAAAAAGTCCTTAAAACCTTTACAAAAAAAATCTGCAGTCCTTAAACTACATAAGAGTCTTAGTATGCTGCTACTCGTAATTAAAAATGTAGATTTCATGCAAGATGTAACCACAAGTAAAACTTATATCTTCTAAGAATCTGTGGCAAAAATGAAAAAGACAGAAGATAAATGTAAGATTGTATTACTATGGAATAAAATGCACATCATTATGTATATAAACCTGTTAATAGAAACGCGTCAATATCATCTTGTTAAGATGAAGCTAGCGCTGCCTGGATAGAAGATGAAAACAGTATTTGCATTGTAAGTTTATTAACTGCTTCCTGAGGTGACCAATGAAAGGAAGAGGCTGTCATTTAAAGTTACATGTACATATTTATTAAAAAAAAAAAAAAAAAATTGTGTATATGTTTTAACATGTCATTTACTGAACAATTGCATTGTAAATAAAAGATTACACTAGTTCAGTACTGTGAACAATATGTAGTAAATGTGTGTGATTCATTGCTTTTTTTGGGGGTGGAAATGATCTAAAACAAAAAGAAATGTACAGTAGGCATGCAATGATAGTAACATTATTATTCCTGAAGCAATAATTCACTTCACCCCGTGCTTTTCTTAAGCTGACATGGGTTAACAACCAACATGGGTGTTGTTTTCTGATAATTAAGGAGGATGCTGATATTCTAGTATTTTGTACATCAAAAGAACTATACTGTGAAATAAACAAGCACTGGTTTGAAAAGGGTGTTTACAACGACTCTAGGATTCTAGAATTTATATAACAGAATCATGGCTGTGGCCTACCCCCTCCAAGCTTATTCTGAGCAAAACACCAAAGACGACTTGCTGCTTCTTATTTTAGCAGAAATGAGTTTGATTTATTTACAAAATACACACATACATTTATTCAGTTAATTGAATATGTTTAAGAGGTGCCTGTTAAGTCACCTCTGGCTGTGTTTGTAAAAACTCTGGTTGTTCAGGATATCTTAGAAAGAGTGAGAAGTGTGACTCTGATGAGTACAGCCACCAGTATATAAAACAAAATATAAAACAAAAAGAGAAAACACATTGTAATGAATTAATCCAGCGCCCCTAAATTACAAGGCACATTAAATAACAACCAGATCAAGAGCTACAGTACATAGTGTTTGATAGATGGTTAAACAAGATCATTACAGGTTATGACAGCATGAAATGTATTTTGTTTGTGGGGGGAGGGGGTGAAAGGTTCATTTTATTGATTTATCTGTGCTGCAGTAAAGACTGGATAATTAGCGTAAGACTTTAAATATATTTTAATTTCTTTGAAGTAAAATACACTCCACATCATTGAAATTAAGGCTGGGTCGTGTAGCAATGACAAGTGCAAGGTTGTCAGGCTCAATCTGTGTCTTTACACAGCACACAAAAAGCAATCGCTTGTTCTCGATTGTAAAAATACAGTTCCAGTCGCATTTTTCCCATCCTTGGGTACACTTCCTCACACTTTTATTAAATGTGTGCTATTAAGCTGTTTGTACAATAAAAATTAAAAAAAAGAATGATCTTTACTGTATTTGTGGATTATCACCACTTTCTAAAATGGTTACAGCCATAGATACGTACTACTGTGGCAATGAGATATGTGATGACTGAGACTAGTAGGAGGATATGAACCAGGCACTGCTGGATGTGGACCGCAGAGCTCCTGAAAAGAAAGCTAGAAACAACACAGGAAGCATCAGACTAATAATGTCTGCAGGTTACTAGTTTTATGTATCGGGGGGAAAAAAAGTATAAAAGATAAACCCCACTTTTTAATTGTTGTGGTTAAATATCAGTTTGTTTTTCATTCAGGTATTTTGTGTATTTGTAAAGGGATGTAATTGATTAAATAAGTACTTGATTAACCACAAGAGAGCTTTAATTGATCCCTTTTTTCATTTAATGAAATATAATAAAGCAAACACCAAAAAGGCACAATGTACTACTGATCAATCATGCCAGCTTATGAAATGTGCCCATACAAGCTCATATAGTAACGATACAACTGCAATACACCTGCAGCGCTATAACAGTGCCATTTATATTACTGTAATTCTAGAAGTCGATAGGAAACCACAAGTATTCCTAGAATGACTGGGTTGTTTTTTTTGTTGTTTTTTTAAACAATCTTCACTGCCATCAGTAGCTGAGGTCTCATCAAGAGATACTGCAGCTCCCCCAATCAAATTCCAAGTCATTGCTATCCAAGCTTTCAAGGTTTTCATTGCCAAGCATAATTCTGTGATAATTCAGTGAGAGACGGAACCGGGAGGCTGGCAGTTCAAAGCTCATTCTTACCAAACTGGCTTGCCCGTCTGTAATGAGTTACATTCTTCAAAGCATGTTTATGGATGTAGATCACTGGACAATAGCAAAACCCATACAAGATGCCTGCAAAAACCATTCCTGCAAATGATGATGCGTTTGAAGCTTTTGAAATGCAATCTCCTTTTAAACAATCATTGATGTTGTATTTCACAAGTCCCACTATAGTACAGTATAAATGAATATTTGGTACTTACTCTAGCCTCTTGTACATTGGGCTGAGCTTGTCTACCCGTGATGTATCTGTTGTACCTTCATCCAAAACACTGTCAAGCTGCAAAGATAAGAAATTGTACGTTTAGTTACATGTACAGTAGCTATGTACTGCATTGTAAAATACACTGCCCAGCACTAATTTGATCTTAAAAACTTAAAAGTACAACATTGCTTCTGCATCATAAAAAAAGATACAAGTAAGACCCAGCATGATATGTTTGATCTGCTGTATTCCCATCTGACCCGACTGGCCTTTTCTTTGTCATGTTTCAAGAGGTTCTCTTTCTTTGCTGAGTGACTGTTCTGTGTACCCTCACTCTTCACAAAGAAGAGTACTACAGCACCGAACAAAAAGCACAAATGTTCAATAAATGCATATGTGTTTTTTTTATTTCATTTAAATTTGATGAAACCAAGAACAGTGTATTGGTCAAACAGTCCGTCAAATTATTATCAAATGGTAGGACATTCCATTACCAGTGTAAAGTGCAGAGCATTGTGATACACAGCTGCTATGGATGCTGCTGACCTCCTAGGATATGCGCTTGAACAAACACTTGTCAAGGGGACTGTACAGTAAGTAAAGCGATGTTGGGAACTGCCATGCTTGTGGTTCACGGTCACCTTGACGAGGTGCAGCAGTGATAGACACCCCAGTGCTATGAACCACTTCATCAGAACACAGGTTAAGCATTGGCTTTAAAAAATATAATTTCCCTGTACCAAAATCCTGCTGTCCCAATATAGTTTAAGACTGGATTTGGAACCTCTTGCCTATCTAGTTCAAACCAACCAAATCTGTAAAAGAAATTACAAGATGTATTCCATGTTGGGTTTCTAAAAGAATGCGTGTTCATGCAAGAATGCAGCAATCCCATAATGCAGCTTCTTTAAGAGATGATCACACACATTATACAAAGAGTCGTGATTTTGTCCAATTTCAATTGGATATTAATGCTATTATTGCCACTGTTTTTTATAAACTCTAAACTTACCTTGAGGTAGCCCAGCCCATCAGAAGACTAAAGGTTGCCCAAATAAGGGTTCCAACACCAAGTATTGGAATAGCAGTGATGTTTCCTGAACACAATATGATTGTTATAACATTAAACTGATCATAGTAATGCCATAACCTCTCCTAGAAGGATTCATATTGCATTCCTCTGTTTCTTGCAGTAGTAGTAGTTCCAATCCTGAGGGCACATAGATTTAAATAACAAACGCACTGCTTATACTGCAGCGGGCCAGCGGATCATGCACGCTACAGCCACCTGTTCGCCATCTTAAGGGTTGTCCCAATTCCTTAGGGAATGAGTGAAGGGACCTTTATGTGCCCTTCACCTCACCCATTCGACTGAGTGTACAAAACAGTTGACTTCTGCGGGAGTGTTTTTGTGCTGAAGTCCCAGTAAATGGTTGAGGGACACATTTTTACACGTTACTTGTACTTTGCACAGGGATGTCTGTAATCTCTCACTGGATGCAATCATAACTATTGTACAATGTATTTAATACATTGTACAATAGTAGGGTAAAAGAAAAACTGCTACAATCATTTATTTTAATTTATGACCGATTCCCTTTCCCTCACTTTATAATTTTATTTAGTGATTATTGAATTATTTTAAAAATAAACGGCTTGAGCCTTCATCTACTCACTGTTGCAGTCTCATTTCTGTCCCAAAAAGAACTCGAAATGCTACAATATATTGATGGACATTACATAAGAAAATTAGATGTCCGTTTTATTTTTTTTGGAATACCATGTTCCTTCTCAAAAATGTGTTTTAATATTAGTCTTTAATAAAGGAAACGACTACTTTAATGAATTTTCATGTATCTATTTCAGTGCAATGTAGTTTCTTCATTGTAATAAAGAAATACGTTTTTTTTAACATTTACATTTCTGTTTCTTCATAGAAAATAATGTTTTCTGGGGAAGAGTAAAAAATACATTAACTCTGATTCATGTACTAAGGGTTAGTCTTAAATGAATTCACAATCCAGTTCTTGTGTATTTTATTATGGTAAACTGAGCATGCATGACTTCGAAACTCAGCTATCAGCTGAGCAGAATATCCCAAAAACTGGGCTCAGTCCGGAAAAGCAAAGTGGCCCTGAATTTGGGATGTTATCTAAACACCAAATCAGCCCAGAATTTGGGACGTTATAAAAGCAAAGCGGCCCAAAACCCTGAGAACGAGCAGTCTATATGTAAAACTGTGATTACATTACAATTGTAATGTACAGGATTCATTACACAAACTAATGAATCCTGTAAGAACACTGTAATACTGGACAGGATATATATTTGCACATTTTTTTCCACTGTATTTGCATAATCCGACTGTTTAGACATTATGCATAGCCTACAGTTTAAACTATGAATAGATAAGGACTATTTGACCAATGCAATACAATAATATTCATGTTAAGTTGTTGAAGGGCACTGGTCTCTTAAAACCCATAAGTGAAGGAGCTTATATAGGCCTTTAGTGTATTTTTTTCTGTGTGTGTGATAGGTGAATAAATCCCGCCTTCTATTCATGTTGAGGTCTGATAAACCCCTACACATGACTATATATTGATGGACATTACACAAGTAAATGAGATGTGCTTTTTTTGGAATACCCCTTCTCAGAACTGTTTTAATATTAACCTTTATGGGGCAGGGTAGAAAAGCCCTGCACATAATTAAAGGGGGCAGGGCAAAGCACTGCTTGTAAATATATGCATTGTTTTGGTGCTTTGGTGCTTTGTGTATGTATTGTGATGGCGGCTTGCCATCGGATCAGCGGGAAGAAAGAGACACTGCAACAGGATTTCTTTGGCACTAAAAGGGCCGTTTATTGCTCTCGCTGCGGGCTAGGCTGGCGTTTAAAAGTGCCGTTAGTTTTTGAAAGGAAGGTAACAAATGGATAGACGCTCGTTCTCTCGACTCTCGCCCTCGAACACTCACTGCCACTCACTCAGCACACTCTCCTCAACAGCACACAGGCTGCAGCTTATATAGAGTCATCAGGCGGGGAAGAGCGGACCTGGTTGGAACCAGGCTGCAGCAGCTACACAGACAGATAGACACACAACACATACTGAATGTGACCACAGCATACAACTATTTACAAGCAAATCCCGCCCCCCAGCAGTTCAATGCAGCACCAAAACGTCTCATTCATAAGTCCTGCGAGACCCAACGCTATAGTATTTAGTTACTGGCTGTGGTGTATTGTATTATTATTTAAAACAAATGTATTGTCTGGTGATTTATTTAAACGGGGGATGTTAGTGTGTATGATTTGAATGTATTTTTGTGAAAAACCCACCGTTTTATTGTTATTGTTTGGTTTAGATGTGGTCTGGCAGATGCGATGATAGCAACTCGTGTGAATGCATGGTCGGCAGTCTGTGATTATTGATTGTCAGCCATGCATAGTTTGTTATATTAGTACAGCAAAATACCATATTATAGTTTAATTAAAAGGTTCTGGAAAGCAGATATCTCTCTCTCTTTCTCCGATCACAATGTTAAAAATACCTCCAAGCTTTTCCATTTGTGTTGATGTCATCTTCCTTTGACAGAAGGACCAATCAAAACTCAAGACTGTTATGCATTTCCATCCCAAAAACTGGGCCTATGTCGTACCTTGTGTTATTTCTATTGTTAATGACATGTTTCTGTTGGTATATGGATAGTGTTTCTAGAAATCATTAGGAAAGTCAATACGGATTAAAAAAGGCTGTTTCTGTGGCTGTTATATTGCCATTGCCATTGTCCTTTAGGTCACACTGTCTGTAGCAAAAACATTATTACCGGTATGTTACTTTTCTATAATAACATTATAAAATCAATGAAAAAAAAAACAACATTCAAACATGACACAAACAGTTAAAACAATCATAAAAACAGTAACACAGTACAAAATAAAAACATAGAAATTCTCAGTTGTGATACTAGTACAGCCGTACTGCCCAGGATAATTTTGTCAACACATAGGGTGTCTCCCCTGACCCGCTACACTAGAATTTACAGAGCTACAGACCAATATTGGTCTTTTTACTGCAGTAAGTGATTCTGTACATACACAACCAACAGCATTGTGATGTTGAAGGGGGGGCCGCTGGGGAGCTATTGTAAAACAATACCTGTCCATTTTACACTTGAGTGTTTTCCAGTGTTTTTTCTTCTCCTGTTTGGTTGTGTTCTGATTCTTGATTTGAGTTGTTCCACGCACCCTGTTCATTCTCAAATGCTATGTTGCGTTCTCCATGTAGACCATTCAGACTTGAATCTTTCATGGCAGCAGCTTCCAGCGTGGGCTTATCTTCAGAGTTATTCTGGAATATTCTTTTGTATATCTGATACACTGCAACCAAAAAAAAAGTAATAATATTGTTAAAGGCTGTAGATTGTATCAAGTTTTGAGAACTGGTTATGCATAAGTACTGCGGGAACCCATCACCATCATCATTTGAAACTCTTAAATCACTTCATTTCATGACAATTCAAAAGGCTGGGCGCTCACAAGGAGGCCTTTGTGCTCCCATGAGTTGGGATCACTTAGCTTGTTAACGTCTCTGTTGTTAAGTCTTGACACCAAGAAAAAGAGGTCTTTAGTTGATGTATGCCCTATTTTTTACAATGAAGTGCAGACTGTAACATTAACTGCTGATTTAAATCCCTTGCACAACACCCACCTGCAACGATCACCAGTCCATCCAAAAGCTGAAAGGACCCGTAGATGATTGGGAACGTGAACATGAGAACAAGCTGCTGTGGCGGAAAAGAAAGCTGAAGCACTGTGGAACAGATTTGTACATTCTGAGCTCCTGTTTCCATAGCGATGGTGCGGCACCTGTGAAAACAAAAGCCAGCACTAGACCCTCCTGTCTTGAGGGGTCGGAAAGTTTAGCAACAACACGGCTAGCAAACCAGGCGTTGCATACACATCTTCCAACAAGTATTGGGACACTGGTTTGAACAAGCTTCTTGTTTGTATTGTATGAACTGGACCAATGCATACATAAAAAAAAAAAACACATGACTGCAAGGCTGTGTCGTGGTGTTCTGGATGATAACGGTGATAATGGTGTATTCCAGCATGATAAAGCTCCTGCTCACACTGCATACTATTCAAATATTTCTGACCCCTGGTTGACAAGGCTAGAGTAATACAGTACATGTTGATCAGTACTGTATACCACAGGGCCAGGCAGAGGGCAGTTGAATCAGTAACACATTATTTTAAGTTATTAATTACACCATATACAGTACAGCAATATAGTGTTGTAGTGAATTTACATTGTAGTTAATATTTACTTAAAACTGTAATCCATTTAAACTTGGAAAAGCTTTTGCACCCTAATCATTTTAGAATTACCTAAAGAAACACAGGACTATACATTTCATGTTCTGTTTTAGTGTGTACAGCAGTACCACTATAGAGTGTTTGATATTTGTTGGTGTACTTCCCTTACCTTTGCCAAGGTTGTCTAACACTAACTGCCAAAAGAAACCCAGACGTGTACCCGATCATAGGGTAGATAATCCCTATAATCAGAACCGACGTGTCGGTGTTCCACGAGCCTTTATAGAGCACAGCACTGGCAGTGCCAACAACCATGATCAGCAAGCAACCAGCTGCAGAGCCCACCTAGAGACGATAGAGGAAAATACAGATTTACTCTAGGAAAGAGAAAGGTATGCAAAACATGGCACAGAGCGGTGGCCTTCACTTGCATGACAATAAGCTCACCGAAAATGTAATAAAGAAAGATTATCTAGCCATATTTTCAAAGCCTTTACTCCATCTTTAATTAACTCCCTTTTTTATAGAGGTAAAATGCCTGTTAACCAAACAGCTAAGTGATATAATCCAAGTTCTGTTAAGCATTCCAAAGGTGTTTGTTTCTCGTTTTGTAACATTTGCATGATTTTTTTGAAAGTCCTTTAAAAAAAAAAATAGGAGTTAATTAAAGGGTGGAAGAAACGGTTTTGAAAGTATGGCCCTATAGATCTAAAAGAGAAATCATTCAGTTTGAGGGCTTAAATTGCAGGAACTCGAAAGTTATTGGAAAAAAAAAACAGCAACTTTGCAGGTCTGACCTAAAAGATCAAATAGCGGGTTTCACTGATAACATGTTCCAATAACAGATTTTTTTTGCAACAAAATTATTTCTACATTACATTAAAAAATAAATGTGCAGATAAATCCATAGCATATACTAAAGAAAATAAATGCAATCGTCTAACTTGTTATACATTATTGCTATTATCTTATATGTTACATTATTGTTTGTCTTAAAAGTGCAAATCACACTGTAGAATGAACTCATTTTTCTTCATGAAGTCAAATGAAACCAGCTGAATAATGTTACCTCAACATATGCATTACATACCACTTTGTAGTTTCCCATATACTTAACAAAAAACAAACAAAATTTATGACATTTCGAAAGAATATGACATTTCGAAATCTAACATGAAATACTGTACTACTATTATGCCTTTCGGTAGACTTTTGCGATATCATTTTGTAGTTTCTTTGATTACATGAGTTTAAATAAAATATCTAAAATATGTTCATGTTGTTATTGTTTTAAATTAATTTAACTTTTGGCCATATCTGTAAGCAGAGAGAAAGGACATTTTGAAAGCTTGTGACAAACAAGGGCAAACATTTACTGTAGTACCTTCAGGATTATTTTTGCCAGCCTCGGCCACTTGTAATTTACAAACACTCCACAGCTAACGGGCGCAATCAAGGTAACCAGCGTGACCCCTGAGAGAGGAAAGGAAATCAAATTGAGATCTGCTAAACTAGGACTTCTTCTTCTGACTGCAGAGTCCCATGTACATGCAGTATGCTGTGCAGTACAATGTGCACTAATAGAGTGCAATTACTGTTCACAGAAATATCTGTTCATCCACTCACTACAATAAGAATTCACATTTGAGTCGTCAAAACTGTGCCACAAAATCATATAAGGAATAAAGTCCACCCAGTGGTGCACAATAAGGCTGTAATTCTATCAAGGGTTTCTGGTGACATATAAATCACAAGAGCACTAGCTGTGTATAATAAGACTAGAACACAGAAGTTTATAGGATGATTATCGTTACAACATACAACATGGGGCATGTTCAACTGAAGGCAGGTTACTGTCATTGTGTGACCACAAATAGACACTGATATTGCATTGAACAATAAATAAACCCCTGTAAATCTGTAATCTGTAAGGGATATTGAGTCTGTATTAATCCAACTGGAAGAAGTGGTCATTTTAAGTTGAATGGCATGCCTTTCTGCTACTACTTCATCACATGTGCTACACATTTTAACACAAAACAGTATTGGTTAGGGAACCGCCTTATATTGCACCAACAAAATAACTTTACCTTATATTTAAAATGGTGGTTCTGTTACTGTACCAAGATAATAATTTTTTTTAAAAACTCCTCGGACTCACAATCACATATTTAGCTATAGCAAATATCTTCTTTAATTTTCTAAAAAAAGAAAGCAAGTTCTCTTCTTTACCTATGTTCAGGTATGGTATTTTAATGCTGCCTTTCTGGACCCAGGTCTGTGTGTAAATGTAGAGACACAATGGCATCATCCCCATTCCCAGCACCGTTGAACAACTTGTCATGACAATGCTGAATAAACAAGACAAATAAATTATACAAAAAAAGTCATTCAAGGTATGCCCCCAACAGCCAATTCAATGCACATCTTTTAAAACTCAACACACTTCTGTTAGATATAATATCAGATGTGTCATCCATTATTAAGGAAATAATGCTTGAGTTTCCGATACATGATTTTGTTCATCTACAGTAAAAAGTAAATAAAAAATGCACAAAAGTAGTTTTTGTCCATATCTACCAAAGTAAAAGCATAGCAAAGTGTAATAAAGCATAGTGAAATCATGGTTAAGCATAGGTAAGCATTGCAAAGAATAACCAGATAAGGTAAAGCATATTAATAAACATGGCAAACCAGGGTAAACTATGGTAAATGCATAGTATAACCATGGGAAAAGCGAGGTAAGACTGCAAAAATACCATGGTAAACTTTTATAAGGGCCTTTACCTGAGGTCCATGTCTCCATCAATCCAGTAGGTGACAATGTTTGAGATGATTCCCCCGGGACAACATCCCATGATGAGAACAGCAACAGCCTGCGCCGGCTTCACAGAGAAGCCCACAGACAGGAGGTATGCAATGAGGGGCATCAGCCCAAACTGGCACACAATCCCCACAATGATGCCCCAGGGTCGCCGAAGGTGAAACCACAGCTTGCCCACTTCCACTGTGCACCCCAAGGAAAACACCACCAGAGCCAGCATGACGGTCAGAACAACGCTGAAAGCAAAGCTTAGTCTGTCATCAGACGGTTCAAACTCTACTGTCTCATTGCCTGTCACGTTGCCCTGGCAGTCCGTGTAGCTGCTGCAGTTCAGCATTCTGTTCTCGAGGGTGCAGCTCTGCTGAAGTACAGTTGTTAAGTGTGCTTGGGAAAGGCAGGTTGCAACCTTTTTTTTCTTTCTGTGTTTAATCAAGTATGAATGGAATGCCTGTTCCTAAGTGGATACCGGAGAGTAATCGGGTTCATTCTGCTGGATTCTCAAGTCAATGGAAAGCTTATTGTATGGACCACACCTCTAACAGCCTGCGTATCTAGACTTGGCCAATGTTCTTATGAATATTTAATTTCTTGAAAAAAAAACTAATCTGTTCAGTGGGGTTTAGTAACATGTATTTAACCTGCATAAATCCATGAACCCCAGTCCCAAAGTTAACTCATACTACACTGCACAGTACTTAAATCCACAAGAGCAATGCAACAGAAGTGTTGAACCTGATCATACTTGCTCAACACAAACCTCTGGACTTTTACCAGGATCTAATGGAGTCATAATACTAACGTTTTAAAATCAATTTTCTTATTGCTTATAAGCACTAGGAGCATTATTGCTCCAATCCACCTCCTTCTTGTGTTGAATATCTTTAGGTTCTTTGTTTTTTGGGTTTGTTTTAGAATTTCTTTTGGGACAATATCCAGGCAACACTATGGATGATGTTGCCGCTGATAGTTCAAACTCCCTCCAATGGTCTGCATGGAATCATACCATGTGACCTACAGCACAGGCTGCAGCACTTTATATACAGTGAAGAATTTAAAATATTTACATGTCTTGAATTACCGATAATATATTACAAGATAAAAATTTAAAAAAAAAAAAAGATTTTAAAGCACTGGTCATCCATTTGCAGAATTCCTAGTTTAGTTATGTAGTGGTTTTGTGAAAATACCCCAGTACTATTAAGAAATCGTAAAAGTTGTTTTCTCACGCATCTCATTTAATTAACTCAAATGTTCACAGTCAAGTCTCTTATTTAGAAAAAAGAAGTAAGCTTGATCTGAAAGTAGTCTTTAAGCTAAACACAGGTATTCTAGAATAATTCAAACAGAATGTTTTATTATAACAGAATAACTGTAAGAGTTTGAAACTAAGAGAATATAGTGAAGAAATTAACTTACAGTAAAAACTTCAGTCAAAGCAGAATGGTACCAGTCTGTGTCAAGCATATAGTAGGTCTGCCAAAGAGAAGGTAATTACTTTGGTAACCTTGTCTTCGCTTGAAGCAAGGCAGTACCATGTGTAGGAGACTGGAGACACTCACTCTTGGCAACTGAAGCTAGACTTACTGGTCAGCAGTTTAAAATCCAAGGTTTCTATGATAATTGATCTTTTTAAGAAATACCTTCTGGTACAGGAAAGGGAGTATATGATCAACTGTCTCAGTAAATTATAGAAAATAATGAAGACCTGGTAAAACAAGTGAGGGGCAGCAATAGTGTGGGACCATGTTTAGATTTAGTAAGAATACAATACATTTGGGAAAATGCTTACAGTAGAGTTTCCTATTAATAAAAACTAACCTTTGCAGGAAAGCAGGTGGTCTGAAACTTGCCTGAACAGGATTTTTGTAAAAACAAAGAGGGAGGTCACGTTTAGTTTAAAGCATTGAATAGCTAATATGGGACTGTTACATTTTGGCTATGTTTTTGATAGCCTGGATTTAAGTGAAAATAATTGGATATATAATTGCAGACTTAGAAGTTTGCTATGAACCTTCTACCAGCCTTTATCCAACATGAATTTGTTAATTGTTAAACCACATCTATACATGGAATAAAGCCAACCTACTGAGAAGGATGTTTTTGATGTTGAAAGGGAAGTTGTGGAAGGGTGGTGGGCAATTCACTGACACACACGGGATACGGAAGGTTTTATTTGTAAACTTTTCCTTTTTTAATTTATTTTAGCCCGCAGAGGGCGCTGTTGTCTGTGGCCTGTACACCGGCAACGGTAATCAGGACCACAGGTTACCAACACAGGTAATTGCAGGCGCACTCACAGTTGCTCAAAAATAATTATGAAAACCAATGGCGAAATGAAAAAGGGAAAATAAAACATAGAAATAAAACTACAAAACAAAAGTGCTGCTTACGCAGTGCCCCCACTGCAGCTATGCTGGTCAGCTTGGGTCTCCGTCCTACACTGTTATGCACTATACACTGGGGTGGCCAAGGTTCCCCTATCACTACACATGTCCCCTCGGGTACGTAACCATGTATTTAATAAATAGTTTATTTAAGGCTGGCTGTCTTCCTCAGCCATGCTTGCCTGATTTTATTTTCTTGCTCGCTCTCGGTGTTTGTTTACGTTCGCCTCCTCAGCTAGCGTCACTGGGTTTCCCCGGTCATGGCAACCTGAATGCACAACCAAGTGCAGTTCTTATGGGCCGAGCAATCCCCCAAGGACCGCCTCTCAGCCACTCAGAGAGAGGGAAAGCCAACACACCCTCTTCCCCACCTCTCCGTGTCATCGTCATGACTGACAGGCGGATCTTGCGAGACTGCTGTCCTCTTCCTGCAGAACCACGGACACACAGATCTATTTTAATCCAAGGCTGGAACAATTAAACAGTTAAGAACATAAGAAAGTTTACAAACGAGAGGAGGCCATTTGTCCCATCTTGCTCGTTTGGTTGTTAGTAGCTTATTGATCCCAGAATCTCATCAAGCAGCTTCTTGAAGGATCCCAGGGTGTCAGCTTCAACAACATTATCGAGGAGTTGGCTCCTATTTTTTGTTCTGAATGCCCCTTTATCTAATCTCCACTTGTGACCCCTGGTCCTTGTTTCTTTATTCAGGTCAAAAAAGTCCCTTGGGTCGACATTGTCAATACCTTTTAGAATTCTGAATGCTTGAATCAGATCACTGCGTAGTCTTCTTTGTTCAAGACTGAATAGAATCAATTATTTTAGCCTGTGTGCATATGACATGCCTTTTAAACCCGGAATAATTCTGGTCGTTCTTCTTTGCACTCTTTCTAGAGCAGCAATATCCTTTTTGTAATGAGGTGACCAGAACTGAACACAATATTCTAGATGAGGTCTTACTAATGCATTGTAAAGTTTTAACACTACTTCCCTTGATTTAAATTCAACACTTTTCACTACATATCTGAGCATTTTGTTGGCCCTATTCTCCAGTTCTTTATTTTGGCCCTCGTGCCGTATTGGTTTGTTTGTTAGAAAAAAGAAGTAAGCTTGATCTGAAAGTAGTCTTTAAGCTAAACACAGGTATTCTAGAATAATTCAAACAGAATGTTTTATTATAACAGAATAACTGTAAGAGTTTGAAACTAAGAGAATATAGTGAAGAAATTAACTTACAGTAAAAACTGCAGTCAAAGCAGAATGGTACCAGTCTGTGTCAAGCCTTTTAAACCCGGAATAATTCTGGTCGTTCTTCTTTGCACTCTTTCTAGAGCAGCAATATCCTTTTGTAATGAGGTGACCAGAACTGAACACAATATTCTAGATGAGGTCTTACTAATGCATTGTAAAGTTTTAACACTACTTCCCTTGATTTAAATTCAACACTTTTCACTACATATCTGAGCATCTTGTTGGCCCTATTCCCCAGTTCTTTATTTTGGCCCTCGTGCCGTATTGGTTTGTTTGTTGTTGTTTTGTCCCCCTGTGGGATTAATAAACGTGCGCTCTAGCGCTTAAACTGCAGCTTTCCTGCTTCTGAGTCTCCTTCCTGCCGGTAACAGCTTGGGCCCTTACGCTATCCTGCTACAGTGCCCATATTCACAATACACAATAGTGAGGCATTTACTGTAGGAGAAACCTTGGCATAGAAGCTATAGATTCAGCAATTATTTTATTCATATACAGTAAATATAATTAACCAGGGCCTGTATTTATGACTGCTTGACTGATTTCTAACGCGCTGGTATGTGCCAGCTAAGCAAACCCCAGCTCCTCAAAACAACATTTCTGAATACATGCTCAGCAGTGCAGGTTGAGGGGCAAAGTCTAACTTATTCAGGAAAATGCCAAAATAAGCAAATTAAACGTAGGCTTGTGTAAGAATGCAGGGACTGTATTATTCATTTTTTGACAGATGATAGCAATTTAATGTTTTCTGTTCATTCGAAGGTAAGCCGTCCATAAAGACAATATCACATAGCTGTGTATGGTAGAGCCATTAAAAGATGACTTACAGTTTTAACTGCACACAAAACCTGGAAACCTTGAGAAACCACGTTTGTCTTGTGGGTGTGATTTGAATTCCCATTTTGTTTTGCTGGATAGTTGTCTTAGTCTGCCATCTTCAAAGAGTTTCTCTTCTTCTGTAGCTGGATAGGGAAACAACATAAGTAGCATGTCAAGTCTTAAGCAGAGGTTAAACTTTAACTGGGTCACTCCAGGTGAAGTGGACAAAGAGGAGTTGCTCGGCCTCTTACATCACTGACTTGTGCAGAACGTGGTCTCAAGCTGGATTGGCAATTCATATATAGGTGCTAGGTTAGCAGTAGTTAGTTAATTATTTAGCTTTTTATTAATAAGTGTTCATGGAAACTGCTTAAAACTCTTGACTCCTGCCTCCGCAAATCCAACTGCTGCCACCAAGTGTGGAAGGGTAGTATTGCGGCCATGCCAATCCAGCTTGACCACATCCTGCACATATTTTTTGGCTCAATTGGAGGTGGGTATACAAAGTAATTATATAGTGGGGATAGGTTTCCAACAGACACTATTCACAATAGTTTTTACTGTCTCCTGCCACAGGGCTTTTGTTTTGTAAATTTTATACATTCTCACCATAGCAAGTTAATGATTCTGGGCATATTGTCAAACAGGAGCCATCTTATCATCTTGACCTTGTAGAACTTGCAAGTGAGGGGTCTAGTTTGGACAATGGTGGGGTGTCTGTTAAGAAACACCTGTTTGCCGTGGGTATATAAGGACTATGTTTTGTTAGATAAGGACCTTTAGTTTGATCCTGCTAAGGTCCAGAGTGCTACTCTGTAATGTTATATCCTAATCTGCTTCAATAAGGAAGACGTTATTTCAACTACGTGTTCTGGTGTGAAAGACTCCTTACACTCTCTGTTGCAGGCACACAATACCTACCCTGGAACCCTTTTCTCCATTACAGGTGATTTATACATCATCAAGCACTTACACCATAGTAGAAAGGTAAATGTAAATTGGGCTAATGACATAGATCTCTTTCATTATTCTGTGATAATGGGAATAACAGTGATTCAAAAAAAGTGTTCGAGTTTTGTAACAAAATCGGCTTGTTAGTGTATGCTTTACTTCAACGGTGACCTACAATAACTGGGCCAACAACTGTATCTCTTACCTTGTACAGGTGGAGTGCTGTACTTCTTTATGGATTTAACATGTCTCAGAGAAGACATATTAAACAGTTCCACCTGAAGGAACAAAGGAGACCTGCTTTCCTTGATTCTCACCCCAGTCATGAAGGACTTTGTGATCAGAGCAAGTTCCCAAGGATTATGTCTAAGAAAACAACATGTAAAGAACGTTAGCTGGCTTGTCTTACAGCAATAATAATAACAATAACAACAATGCCATATTTACAGCTGCTCATAGTTGATTATCTGTGTGGTATTCACAAATGGGCTTAACAGCGACCCTATGGGCATTTTTGTTACATCATCGTGTTTCTCATGGCTTGTTCTGTGCCAGGACAAAACATTTAACAATCTGCATGAGCTACAGTAAATAAGCCACATCATGTGTGGATATTCCCTGAGCCAAAGGACTTTATGCCAGGCTGTACCACCTACAGTGTTGCTTACATTTTATGAAAGTTGGCAGCGGTCAATACTCTTCTTGGGACAATGTGCATCTTGGACTCCATGGTGTTAATATTTAATAGCATGGCAGTTACTTATCCACATAGACCTTTGTTGGGTTCTTGAAGTTTACTTCTCAGGCAGTATCTTACCTAGAATTACACAAATATAAACAGGTATGTTAAACATATCCCAACATGACAGTAAATACCACTGCATGTACAGTGCATGTAAGAATGTGACATACCTACAATATACATAGGTGCTCCCATATGCCCCCATAATAATGTACTTCATAAGTTTAATCAGAATTGAAAAAGACTTCTAATTTAAAGTTTGTTTTAGTAATAATATAATTACACTACCATTGTTTTATAGTTAAGGATGAAATAGGTCTACTGAGATCCAACCTAAAATCATCCTGGGGGTCAGCTGGGAGTTGGAAGATTTGGGAAAGGGTGCTGGGAGAGTTGGGAAAGGGTGTTGGGAATAGAGAGGGTGGTGGAGGATGCATCCAGGAGGCTGGAAGAGGGCTGGGCATGAAAGAAGCAGAAGAGGAGGTGTTTCAAGCAGGAGTGAGCACCTAGAGTCACAAGGAAGAAATCTGACAAGAACCTAGGAAAGGAAATTAATCGCCACAAGATATAGTAGAGAAAAACACCTGGGAGACTGGGGCTGCTGCCACACACCTGAGTCACTTCTTCCTTCAAATCATGAGCTGGAGTACTGTGTTGAGTTTCATATACAAAGACACTACAGTATTAGTGCGTTTGCTTCCAGGGGATAACAGAGGTCATTTATAACCCCCTCTACTGATAGCTAGTGTAATGGCATGCATATTTTCCCAGCAGCTAAAACTAAGTATAGGGCATATAAACAAACTAGACTACTATTAAAGCAGAGCACATGGAAGGATAATCTATTAAAGCAATTCTATTCAGTTCATATCTATACAATGCAGATCTGATAGGACATTAGAAACATTGGGGCAATGAAAGTCTTTTCACAACAGATTCACGTGACTTACTGGTATTTCATACAAGCAAGACAAGTATGCCATCACCATATCCCCCAGTTCAGATAACAATATGAAATTGATACCCCTTGAGTTTACATAACTCGGTTATCTGGACAGTGAACATGACGTGTATAAAACGTTTTATAGTCAATATGACCTCACAGAGGCCCACCACTAAAAAGTTTTTTTTTTATTTTTTTTTATGCCACACTATTACTGTAGTAGGCTACAGTAATATTATTAACATATCCTCCTAATTTAACAACTGATTGAAAAAAAATGCAGACCTATAATTTCTAATAATCAAACCGAAATTATTTTGCTTATATAAATCTGACTTTTACGGTACCGGTTGTCTCTCGAAAACAACACAAACGTAAATTGGGCTATTTTAATTCTTATTCAAATAAGACCACTAACCTTAAAAAGTCGCACGTAAACCGGAATATGAATCGATTACTACCGCGGGTATCTTGATGGTGAGAATGATTCAGTAGTTATTTCTACCGTGAGGGGTGTTCTGAAGAGGAGGAATACCATGCCGCAGAGCAGGAGTGTTCAGCGCAAAAACCAAGGGCAAAAGCATAGCCTACGTCTATGCTGAAGTTCAAGGGTGTGCACATCACAGGAGTTACTTAATAAAGAGTCAACGTTAACGTGTGTATTTATTTTATTTATTTTTTTAAAATACTCTACATACCTTTGAAATATATATATATATATATATATATATATATATATATATATATATATATATATATATATATATATATATATATATATGTGTGTGTGTGTGTGTGTGCATGTGGGGCAGCGGGGGCAGGGGGGCGGGGGTTCCACGATGAATGGAATCAGACAGGGTAGGTAGTTTATTTAAACAACAAAAATAAATATAAGCAAGGGCAGGCTACTGGGAGCAAACACAAAATAAAGTGGTGATTCGATATTTTTTTCTTTTCGTTCTTTATTTTCTTTAATCTTCACTTTCCACACTCTCACTTTCTCTAGCCTGGCACTTCTACCGTTCGCGTCAAGAACGGGGTTCCAGGGCAGTGCGCCCCCTGCTTATGCCCTCTCTCGACCACTGTTCCCTTCCAATCACTCACATCAATTCCTCGCTACACCCCGCCTCCCGCTCCTAGCATGCACTCCTGGTCGGGTCGCTGGACATCCCTGCACATAAACGCGCTACAGCTGAAAGCGGTTCACCTCACGCTGCAACATTTCCTCCCTGTGCTCCGCAACCCACATGTCCTTCCCCGCACTGTGAATGTGTCAGTAGCTGCGTACATGAACCACCAGGGAGGGCTTCGGACCCCGGGGTTACACCGCATAGCCTTTCGGCTACTGATCTCGGCACAGAGACACTTCCTGTCCCTCCGGGCTGTACACCTCCCAGGAGTAGTGAATTGAGCGACTGACCTCCTCTCCAAGGAGGGTCCTCACCTGTCAGAATGGTGACTGCGCCCTCAGGTGGTGCAGCGCATTTGGGAACGCTTCGGGGAAGCCCAGGTCGATCTATTTGCCACGGCAGAGACGACCCATCAAGCCCTCTCTAAGCAGCGACTGTCCCATTGGATTGTGGACACAGTCTCGACTGCATATACTAATGCCAGCCTACAGTCACCTGGGAGGGTGGCCGCGCACTCTACCAGAGGTGTGGCTACGTCATGGGCCCTCTTTAGAGGTGCCTCGTTGACCGATATCTGTACTGCAGCTAGCTGGGCTACTCTGCATACATTTACTTCATGTCGTAGATCCTTCTATGCCTTCAATAGGCACTAGGGTCTCTGAGGTTGCACGGTCACACCACCAACACTAGATGGCGGTAGCGAGATGTCCCTCATATGCTGTCCACTCATTCTTCCTCGCGACGGGTTTGGTATACTTTCCCAAAAGTGTAATTGGCGGTCAGTGACTATTTATTACCTCGGTGAGGCGGGACCAAGGACGTCACTCAGCGGAGGGGCCTATCAGCAGCTTTGATGTAAAATGCTCAGTGAATACCTGACAAGCAGGCATATCCCAAAAGTATCATTGGCGGTCATCTTCTCTTTCAGGGAATGTGACTTGAGTGTTTTGAAAGTGACTAGTAGTGTCTCCAGAGTGTTTTTTTGTGTGAGTGTCTTGAGCGTACTACACTTGACTACACTGGGCAGCTAAAGCATGCTGCTTTACCAGCCAGCGGTACACTTACAGCTGAGCAGCGTAGTGCTACTCAGACTGACAAATAAGGAAATAAAATAAAATAAATTCCAAAGCACATTGTTTTGGCCGTGTGCTACAGCCAACTACGTGCAGTCTCTGGTTCCTTTTTGCTGTAGTCCCGCTTCTCTTCTGCTCTCCTTGGATGCCTTCTGCATTCCTCTGTTTCTCTATTCTTCTTACTCCAGCCTAAGCAGCAACAGCAGCCCGCTACATCTCCTCCCTTGGTTTTGTCAACAATGTTGCAACTGGGTACCCTAACGCAGTTACAGCAGACCCAGTTACACAATATATGCACATGCATATACATTCAGATTTCGTGTTTGGTTTAGAGCGAGAGCACTGGGCATCTATCCCACAATATTTATTTGAATGAACACAATGATTTACTATAGCCTCAAATCATACATATTTATTTCATTTATTTTAAATTGGCAACAATGACCCAGACAAAGTCTGCTCAGTTTTTTGTTAATCAATTTTAATTTAATGTAGGCCTACATGTTTTGTGTTGTTAATTGTGTATTATAATACGGAAGAGCCCAAAATTGCAAGTTTTAAAGACTAAATTTCAAGTTTTTTTTTTTTTTAATTCTCGCATGACCCTAGGACTCTTCAGTACTCTTCCATGTTATACTGCGAATGATGAAGGTAATGTATTTCTGACTTAACACAGGTGTATAAAGCTCCTTTAAGTTAAATTCGTTTTCTGTTTTCAAGATTTCCATTACATGAGAGTAGATGTTAAAACTTCATGCTGATTTGAACTTGTCTCTCGCCAAGATAAGCACCAAAGAATGGAGGAGGGTGATTAGAAGAAGTTGCAGGTGTCACAGCCTATTGCTCACCCCCGGCTAACTTTCACCCCTGTGAATTTTAGCCCATCTAATTCTCCCCGTCGTGAATTTTAGCCTCGGGAGAGAATTAGACTAGGCTACAATTCACAGGCATGAAAGTGAGCATCAGGCTGTGACAACGGCCACGTACCTTTGAACTCAGACTATGATGATGATACAAGAAGGCGGCTTGCTCAACAGACAAACCATTTAAAATCTTTGTCTGGATCTGGAGGGGGATTAGGGCTCTTTTCATTATTGCTGTTTTCCACATTATGCTAGTGTTAATTTTCTTATTAGATTAACAATCTGAAATTATTTATTTTTTTTTTTTTGTTGCAGCTTTGTGCTAACTAGGAACTTTAGTTATCTCACATGTACTTAATTTAAATATGTACCACACCCTACTTTCAGGATTGATTCATTATTTAACTTGCTCTAATCTACTACTATTTTCTAAACTAAATATATAATATCGTATTTGCAAACCACCACTTAATTGCCGCTATGTCTATCACTTTGTTTACAGGCATTTGATTGATATATTTTGCTAAGCTGAAAAGGGGCTGCGACTCATTGCTGCTGCACTGAACGATAAGGAACAATAACTGAGACAGACAAAGAATCTTTAGACAAGGAATATATTTTATGACAATACCAGATCAAGAGATAAAAACAGAGGGTCAGATTGATTTAAAATAAACAGAAACAAAAATAACAAACACACATACTTCTCTTTGGCGTGTTATTTATTCAGACATCCTTCCAAAATGCATCCCAGGGAAATACTTTTAACAGATTAAGTGGAATTCACATATTTGTTAGAGAGTTAATCATGTTCTCAGACTGATTTCTGTGATCGGACATGTGCGATTCATTTTTAGAGAGGTTACTTTCAGATAGTGTGGATTCGATGGTTCGATAGTTCCTACATTTTTCATTGTTAGCTGGAGAATTTCTAGCACCATGGTTGGTGCACTCCAGTAGTTCTAATAAATATGGACATCATTAATTTTATATGGTCACACAGTCTGGGAGTACGCTAGGTTAAAGAAAACTCTGTTTAAAAGCCATGCTTTTTAACTGTCTTGTACTTCGTGGGTCATTTCACCTGGAGATTGAAATTGTCCCGTCTGTTTACTGGCTTCTTTCGTCAATAACTAATCATTATTTTACCCAGAAGACACTGCTTCGGTAAAATGACCCATAGAGTTCAAGTGCAAACAGATAACCCAAGAATAAGGCATAGAAACCGTTAGTTTCCTTCTATAGTACCAGATATCATGTGGGCTCTAACCAGTGCCGTAGCTAGTGGGGTGATTTTAGGGGTTTGAACCCTCCCGAAATGAATTATTCAACTACGTGGGACAATAAAAATATCAGCGAAACATAATCCAGGAGATTTGGATCTGTTCTATTGTAAACGCTGGTGATTGGTCCGTTTACAGTGGTAGCCATGGGTACTGTCGCACCTTTCATTTTGACATGCCTCAATATAATGCTGTCATCTCAACATGCTATTATTGAATTGTTTATTTTAAAGGTATGTCAATGTGCAAGGATCATTTAGCCTTAGTTATTTCAAAAACATTGCATGCAAAAGTCTAAGCATGTTCGATTATGGAACAGTAAATATCACAATAAAACATTAGCAAAAATGTATATATTTTTTTTATTACATGTGCAGATTCCACTGCAGGCACATTCTTGGAATGGATCCAGTAATGTGATTTATTTACAAACTTTACGAGTTTAAGAACTTCTCATATATATAGAGGTAAAATCCCACCCAAAGTATCTGAAATCCCCTCAACCTCTGTATGCAAAAAAACCCCAAAAGAGTTACCCTTAAAAAAACTCTTATTTTATTTCATATTTTAAAGTTGCAAACATTTGACTTCAATTACAGAATATTAAAATAAATATTAAGAAGTATTAAAATATAAAAAATACAACATTTCCTAAAACAATAATTAAAATGAGGTGGCCAGTAACCAAATCATTTTTTTTTAAATACCAACACTTACAACTGTACCTAGGGAAAACAAATCTCTTATCAGACACACGGTTCCTGAAAAGAAGAAAAATAAAATAGAAACATACTTAAACTGTAAAAGTGTTATAATTTAACCTATACTTGTACTTCCAAGGCTTGTGCTTATTCTTTTGAATTCCAATCACAAGATGTTCCTCTGATTGGGGCTCAACATGAAGAATTAAAGGCATCAGAGTTGATGAGTGCAGATTAAGTGTTAGGAAATCAAACACAACGTTATACTGAACATCAAAACAGACATTACTTATTGCTAAGACAACCCCAGAAGGATACTTCCGTGTCTGCAGGTAGAGACATGGTTCATGAATTACACTGGTAATAGTGTCCTGCCACAGAACTGACTGGTTCAGATATTCATTTGAATCAGCTGCTTGAAGATCACAGATACAAAGCCTGAGATCCACAGCAGTATTTGAACACTTCCGATAAATACTATAGGATGTAATGCGGTCAAACCCCAAAAACAACATTGTCTCAATGTTTTCTTGGTTGCTGAAGTGAATGCTCACTGTGAATCGCTCTTCTGTGCGACCGGTAGACTTTGGTGCCCTGACATATAGGTCAAGATTGACCATTACCTCATTTTCAGACACCTCTTCTACTTTCACATCACCAAACCTGGTAGCTACCAGTCTCTGACAGGCTTGTATGGAATTTTGCTGCTCATGAAAAATCTGCCGGTTCATGTGAGCCAAAGCAAACTCTGCAAACAAGGCGTGATAGGAGTCATTCAGCTGTGGTGTGTAGTGATTTTGGCAAATACACAAATTGGGCTGAATTCTAGGGATGTCCTGGCATGTCCTGTTGGCTGAAACAGGGCTCAGCAGCCCATCCATGTTCACATTGTATATGAGGTCTTTGGTGTCTGTGAGGTGGCTCGCTGATGGCAGCAAGCTCTTAACAGTGTGATGGACGTCAATGAGGCTCACCAGCCTGTGCTGGTTAGTAAGCAGGGACCTCATCTTGTCCTTGCCCAACAGAATGGCCGCTTGATCCGGGACAATGACAAACAGATAAGTATGGAACAACTCCACCTGAGATTCTCGGGAGGCTGCCACAAAGCGGCCGTAGTTATTGCCATGATCTGAGAGAATGAAGGTCACAGTGTTTTGCTGATTAGCCAGAAAGGTGACGTGTCTTGCCAGGTCTTCATCTAGTTGCTTTAGCCTGATCCCAGTGTCTTCGTGAGCTGTATCCAGGATAAGAAAAGAAAATGCAGGCTTTTGCAAATAGGAGAAACGTGCTAAGAAGTACTCCATGTACTGAAGGAGATAAGTATGCTGATGTATTCCATTGTAGCAAATGGCATTAGGTCCATGGAACATATCTTTAAACCCGTTTTGCTGAAGTATTTCACAGCTGCTGTAGGAAACATCTGTCCTGTCAATTCCAGCCCTTTTGGTTGCTTCTACGAAAAGTTTCATCCTTGTAGAATGGGGCGCGGAAAAATTGAGAGCCCTCTGCTCTTTCACTAGACCCCACTCCCACTCCCAGCACATATCCTCGACATAGAGAGTCTCATATCCAAAGGCTTTGAATTTGCCCAGGGTTTCATTGAGATCCACCGTCTTCAGGCGAAGCACAGCGGAATCAAAAGCCTTGCCAGCAAACAGGGCCTGAAGAGATTCAAAAGTTCTGCCTTTGATTCCCTGAACCAGTTCGAAATCAAACACCCGACCTGTTTTGAAGACGTCTTCATTTAATGTCCTAAACGTACTGACTGTTTTCTGAAGAATGCGAAAGAAATGGTGTCTGGAGACTGAATCCAGCAGCAAAATGTTGACATTAAGTCGAACTTGCTTTGGAGTAGCAGTACTCTTGGCTTCTTCTGTTGAGCGCAAAACTGGAGGGAGAATAAGAAGCTGCTTGACCAGCCTCCCTTTCTGATTTCTGCACTTGAGTAAGCAGTATCCATGATGATAGACCATATAATCCACTAGTAGTTTTGAGTTAATAAACGCTGCAAGCAGGTCTGCTGAGTTAAAGGATTCCCACTGGTAATCTCCTGTGTCTTCTCGGTATAACCCTAAAAACAAAGGTCCTGTGCACAGGTCATTGTGACATGTAACTCTGGGGTTACTTGGATTGTATTTCTGAATGAAAAAAAAAACAAAGACAAAAATGTTGTTAACACAGGACTGAACTGATTCAATGAAGTTTTGTTAGGTAGCCTTTATAAATGAAGTACTGAACAGTACTCTCTCAGTATACTGCCCTGTTCTGTTTCTAAATAATAAATGGCATTACGGAAAGATGTTTATGACATCAGCACATACAGTACAGATTGCAAGATATAAGAGACTGTAATATAGTATAAAGTATCCATTTAAGACCACTGACACAGTGTCTTTTGTGACCATAATAGAGATAGTACAGTACTAACACTTTATTACATTTTGAGACTTACTTTAATGGCACAAATAATGTCCGGGTGTTTTTGAGAACAGTTTGCAGGCCTGTCGGTGAATAGTTTCTTCATCAAGTTGCAAGACCCTGGTATGAAGTCTGCTCTGCGACACTTCACTGCTTCTTTGTCAGGCGCATTGATGTTGGGGTCCAGTTTAAAAACAGGGCAAGTGTCAAACTGGGCTTCATTCCTGGTTTCTGTTCTGTCCAATACAACTGTATTCTATTAAACAGATATACATATATGTTAGTATGAAAGAGTTGATATGTTTTTTTTTCTATTTTTTAAATGTTCTCTTATCAACTTTAAATACAACAATTGAATGTCATCTCACTGCTGCAACCTACAAACTGCCTGAAATTCAATGGATTGCTGCTGTCTAGCTAATTACCTGTTTTCACTGTGTGAAGCTAAACGGCGCATACTGATCCCTGGAGGTGAAACACAGCACATGGCCTTGTCTGGTGCCTGACCAGGGGCCACTGTGGCACTGTGAGGCAAACCAACCCTTTATAAACCAGGACAGTTAATCTGCAATATTAAGTACTTTTTTTTTTGTTGCTTGACTCACACTGTATAATGCATTGTAGAAATTAATCAAACTTGTCCAAAAGAAGGTGATTCAATTCACTTAACTGGGAGGAAATACTTTTTAAGTAGTCGGTGGAACAGCTTGCTTTACTTTTTTAAATTAAAGACATAAACCAACAATATGTTTACTTTACCACAGTTTGTTCAAAATCCTTATGAACTTGCATAGGGATCACAATCCTATCTTCAATTAACCATACATAGATCTGAAAAAAATATACATACAGTTAGTTATTATTAGTTTATTTAGCAGACACCTTTATCCAAGGCGACTTACAGAGACTAGGGTGTGTGAACTATGCATCCGCTGCAGAGTCACTTACAACTACGTCTCACCCAAAAGATGGAGCACAAGGAGGTTAAGTGATTTGCTCAGGGTCACACAATGTGTCAGTGGCTGAGGTGGGATTTGAACCGGGGACCCCCTGGTTACAAGCCCTTTTCTTTAACCTCTGGACCACACAGCCTCCTATCAGTTATTAACAAATTGGGTTATTCCATAATTATTTGAAATGTATCATTGCTGTATTTTCCACAAATCGGATTGATGAAAAGTAAATAACAGCAAACAGCAAATATTTAACTTCAGTTTTGTTTTGTTCTCAGTGCTGCCACCTTCTGATGCACTTTTGTAATACAGTGGTTTCTTTGTTACTGATTCCAGGTTTTAATGGATTATTTCAACAAAAACCACAAACCACAGTTCAACGTCTTTCGAAACCTTAAAATGCACACACTTTGTGGTAATACTTCTCATATTTTTTGTATTATTTATTTATTTATTTATTTTTTGCTATAACCAAGCAAAATCAAAGTCAAGTCAATTCTAACCTAGAATTATTTGGTACACGTGAATGTGTATTACTGTAACTTGCAGTCAAAAAACTACTTTAACAAGTTATTATTTTCATTGTTATGGATGTTATTTGTTTGTCTGTATATTGTTTAGTTCAGAATGGAAGGACATGGGAATGTATAAAACTGATTTTAAAATAAAGGTAGAAAAACAAACAATCTAATATGTTTAGCTGCTGTCCTGTAACATAGCATTTAAAATCTTTAAAATACTGCAGACCAAAGAAAAACATCTAAACACAAGCTGAGAAAGGTCATTTACACTCTCTATTAATCTGCAAATGTCTATATTTATAATGTAAAACAATTATGGTATATATGCATTTATATTAAAAGTATTAATGTCGGCATATCGCCATGGTCTTTAATAATGTAAACAACTGACTACTCAGCAAGAAATAATAATGGCATTATTGATTCAAGTGAAAAAACTATAATTGAATACATTTAAGTACAGTCGGCCTATCACATAGTTAAAAGACAGTCAGTGTAGCTTCCTACGCCAGTGCGGTTACACCTGACAGCGAACATTCGGGTTCCAATTACCTTACTCTGTTTGATTGTATCTTAAAAATCATACCTAAAAGTCATTAACATCAAAAATATATTTTGTACCGGTAACAATGTTGTCGGAACTTACCAATGGTGTGATAAAAGAAAGAAGAAACAGGATCAACAAAACGATTTTGACTTTTAAAACACTTCCGAATTGTCGCATAGTACAAACCATTTGTTTTCTAGTAATGCTCTGTTACTAGGATGAATTATAAGCTGTTTTACTTAAAATGTCATTTATTTTGAATTTAATATAGCACTGTCAGTCGAATTAGTAGCCTGTTAAAAATTATTATTATTTACTTATTTTCATTATGTCACAAAACATATGCCTAAACTCTGCTCTAGTTTTTCGGTCATTGAAAGAAGCCGAACAGGACTGTAAACTTCAAAGGTGCTTTCGGATTGTTTCTGCGCAGTTGAACTGCGCAGCTCGCACCAAGACTAGCGTCCCCCAGCTGGTAGTTTCATGAATCAAACTAGGTTGCAGTTTACATGAGGAATGTATACTGGTCTGTGCGCGTACATACATAATTTCAAAGACTTCCACCTCCTTTTCTATTCTGTTGTTCAGACTTATTTGATTATAGAGACAATGTCGCAGTCCTTGTAAACACGAAAACATGAATAAAATTAGCGATACTTTGTTTTGTTTAATTCAGTATTGCTGAAAACCAGATGAAATATAAACGCTTTTTGAAATCACTCAAATACAAATATTGACACCGATACATAGAGAGCAATATTTCATATAGTAATGTGTACAAATCACACTGTTGGTCACGTTACGACAAGGATTGCGCTATTTTACGTGACTATTCCCTATTATATACAAAACAGACGCGACAAGTACTCTACTAGCCAGCATCTTCTGTAACTTGCGTGAGTGATGTGATACATGAAGTTAATACGTGCAAATCTCGCATAGCCAGGCAAGCAATATAGTTAAGTACTGCTTAGATGTCAACACAAAGCTACTGCATGTAAATACTGTCACCATTATCATTATATTACCAATGCTGTACATTATACATATATTACTGTATTCTATTTGCAAATACTATACACTTCTTCTTCTTCTTCTTCTTCTTCTTCTTCTTCTTCTTCTTCTTCTTCTTCTTCTTCCCGTATTATTATCTGCGTCGTCATCATACCAAACTAATACTATAAAATGTATAAACTTTGAGTCATAATAATGCACATACCAGGGACATATAGAACACGATAACATAGTAATGCTTTCTAGTTTGATTGAAAATAGCCTTTGAAGCTGTAGGTGAACTTTTGTAAACCGCAAACAAATATATAATGATATGGTACAAGTGTGTGTGTGTGTGTGTGTGTGTATGTGTGTGTGTGTGTGTGTGTGTGTGTGTGTGTGTGTGTGTGTGTGAGATTTCCAAACAGAGGAACTGAAACTCCTCCTAGTCCGTTCTTTTGCACTGTAACCTATGTTTTTTTCTTCTAGGTAATGAACCATTATTTTATTTATTTATTAAATATAATTTTAAATATATACATGGATTTTCAATTATAAATACGAACATTTTTCAACAAATATATGTTCGGTATATGTGATCTTGTATAAAACATACATTAAGAAAACACGCCTTTTATTGCTATTATTTGTTTTTTAAATAAAATAAAAAAACAAGCTTTTTTTAAAGGGCTGTTTTATATATTTGTTTTATTCGTTAATAATGTAGTACCTTTATTTATTTATTTATTTATGTTTTGTATAGGTAATACCTGTGCTAAAATTCAGAGCTGTAAGCTGGATTTAACAAATGTAGAGGAACATCGGTTTGTGGAGTCCTATCTCCTGAAAATCACAATTTCGACTTGAACCACAGTATAAAGGTGTATACAGATGAATTACCAATTTCTCATCAAAGTTGAAATTGTTACACTTAATCACAGATTGGCATGTGCTGCGTCGATGTGCACGTGGTTGATCATTGGATTTTCAAGGTGTATTGTCCTATTGCTGCAGTTACCCTTATAAAAGTCTCCCATAGTATAGCCAAGGGTAATAAAGCATAGTAAAAACACGGAAAACCATTGCAATGTAGGTAAAGCATTTGGTAAACTTGTACAGCTTGATGTAAAGTTTTAACAGACACAAAAGCAATCTCAGCACATTACAGGCAGAAGAAGTGATAATGAGGTGCAAGGCTGGGAGGCTCGGCAAGCAAAACAGAAGGAGAGTAACAGGTGCAGCTGATTCAAGAGAATTTATATAGCAATGACTGCCCTATAACAACAGTACAAGATACAGTGGTTGCATGCAAACATACATAAAAATGCCCTGTGCTCTTAGAAATGTTGTTATGATGGGATGGGATTTTTCTACTTTCCACTTCAAAAAAGATCCCCTGCTGTATTTACACTGTGCAGGCCTACGTTTTTTGCTCACATAGTTCGTCAATTTCCGTAAACTATCGGCTCCTCTTCGAGTATTTCCCAGGTGTGAGTGCAGTCAGCAGGCGGAGTGAGAGAGCAACTGACTGTGGTATCTGTAAATGGAGGGGTGAGTTTGATAGTAAATGAATCAGTTTGAGTCGGTGAATGGTCTCACGTACACATCAAAATTTGCTTGACTATAACAGTACCCAAATTCAGCAAGAGAAAACATGAAGGGCGCTTGCTGGTAAGTTTTACACCGTAACAGTTTCGAAAATGAAAAAAAAGTATTGTCGTGAATTTTTAGAAATAAGTGAAGGAAAGTTTTTGGTCTGGGTAGGTTAAGGATATCTTTAAATGCTGTATTCACACATTTAGATGACAAAAAACATATCGTGGGATACTATTGTGTTGTTTTGTGTACTTTTTTTTTTTTTAAATAACAGCACACTTTCTCCTTGTTTATTGTTCAATGTAGTATACAAAGTACTTTTAAGATGCTTCATTTTATGTATGGTTAAAACAAACGTCTCTATAGTGCATTTTAATAATAATAAAAAAAAACAGTTCACATTTACGTACGTAGCAAACATTCACTGCAAAATGCAGTGTTTAAAATGAACACAGTGCAGTAACTGCTTGATTAACGACGTCTGTTTGTAGCATATAACCATAACACAAACTGTTTAACGCGTTTTTCTTCTGCTGGAAGTATTATATAAACAATCGTACATGTTAAAATACCTTATAAATGCTAATATTGTGGGAGTGTGCCGTTGTAAAATCACTCCACCATTGTTCATATCCCAACCCTCTCTCTTCCTTCCCCCTTATTAATATTCTATCTCTTAACCTCCTCCTCCTCCTCCCCTCTCTCTCTCTCTCTCTCTCTCTCTCTCTCTCTCTCTCTCTCTCTCTCTCTCTCGTTCCACTAATTAACTAAGATCTTATAGACCATGATATGTGATGCAGACATTTAAAATGTCATGTACAATAGACCCTAATATTTATATTATACCGGCATCTTTGTAACTTGTATCAGATGAAATGAGCTCTATTGAATAATTGATCTTTTACATACCATATATATATATATATATATATATATATATATATATATATATATATATATATATATATATATATATATGATATATACGTATTGCTATATATCATTGTGTAGTTTATTTGATTACATGATGTTAAATAAAATATCTAAATTATGTTCTTTTTTTAAATAAAAATGTTGTCTCAATCCTAAAATTCTAGTAGATGCAAAACATTTGGCCTTAGCGCTCTGTGTGTGTGTGTGTGTGTGTGTGTGTGTGTGTGTGTGTGTGTGTCATACAAAATATATAAGTGCTATGAAAAGATACAAGCCACTCTCACCACCCCCTAAGTGGATTGGGTTGTATAGGACAGCACCCTATACAGTGGTCTACATATATAATTCAAAAGTTTACTTGCTTGTCAGTATGTGAAGTATGTTTTATCTGTCAATTTGCTGTACTGATAACCTCATAGAAACAAACATGTGCAAGTGCCAAATAAACTAAGGCAACAGCACTCTTAATTGTGTTGAAAATACAAATAACTTGACATTTATTAGCCTTCGCTTGCTCGGATGCATGGGTGTTTCTCATTTGTAGCAAAAGCATTGGCAAAGGTTGTGGTTGGGTAATCACATGGTCATGCAGCTTGATCAAAGAAGAAAATGCAGGAGATGGTTGCAGAGCAAGAATCAAAACAACAAGTTGTTCATCAGCCCCAAACCTAAAGTATTTTTCTAATTGCGTGGCGTTACGTTAACGACTGCCTGCAGCAGGAAGCTTGGCAAATAGATCTACTGTGAAATTACTCAAGCAGGTATGATTGTCATCTCAGAAGTAAAATGTAATGCAATACAGACACATTTGCATTGGGGTGTGAAGAAGAGAACTTTGTAGTGTGGCATCCTTTTGTGTTGCGTGGAGACAAAGCATTGGTATCAAACAACACCTACTGTACGTCTGACAAACATTACAGCAGATCATATCCATAAATCATTCATGAGACCGGCAGTACGTGCTACCTTTATTTACTGGCACAATAATGGTTATGAATATGGCCTTTTGTACAAATATAAAGCATCAGGGTTCAAAACACTGCACCATGTCATTTCTTTTAGGACACTTCCTAAATGCCAACAAAATAGCTTCTAATGAGATATCTTAACCACAGATTATGGGAAATTGTATGATTCTACATTTGCACAGTAAGCATGTTTTATTTCTCTGCCAATTAACTTGATACCCTGAAGGTTTATAAATCTATTTAAGCCAATAATATATTGACAATATCAGAGGTCAATACTAGAAAAACAGGCCAAATCTTAATTTCTTTGCTTAGCTGTTTTATTGTATCAAAACCTTTTTTTTCTTCTAAACATATCATTCCACTTCCAGTCCATATATTCCAGTCCCCCAGAGTACAGGTAGTTTCACATTTGAAGACATTTGCTTTGTCTTTGATACCGCTAGAACACGTTATCTTTTATATGGTAATTTCTTTTTTCTTTTCACAGAATGTATTTATGACTTTTTGTTGAAAGACAAAAAGTGTCTCACAATTTAATACAGTAACTATCCTAAACTATGTAATCCTTATATGCTTTGTTTTGTATCTTGTAGAGAAAATGTGTGTAGGGCAATTTCCAGTTTTTTTGTAATAAGCACTTTCTGAAGAACTTAAAGAATAGTGAAGGCTTTGTGACTAAAAAATAGCTATGGGGAGGGAGTTGCTTCTGGGTCTTAACAAAATAGAGAGCAGTCACTGCCAGAAATCACCAAGGCCTCCTGAGGGCAAGATATGAAAGAGATCTTGCGTGTCCAGCCCAAAAGGTAATATGGTATTTTTAATGCCCATTAAGATAGTGCGTGAGGTTTTAAGAACTCTAGAATTGTAACTCTGCAACAAAGAAAAATGATCACCAGTAACATGTTCACTTTAGTCACTAGTTAAAGTTTTTTCTTTGTGAACTTTTATCTATTGGCTAGTCTACAAATGGGCGAATTGCCTTATCTACTAGTTGAGCGTCCCCTGTAATGCTGAGATAAGAAATAGGATGACCACTACATTGCATTTTGGTCCTTTCCAAGTTTTACTGTGGACATAATTATTCATAATTGAGCAAGTGCAAGCAAATATACTGTAGTGATCTTAGAAGTACTAAAATATATGTATTAAATTAAATGACAAACGTTTAGACTAGAAGTCTCTTCGTATTTCTAAATTCAGCACTATTGAGTGTTTAATAGTTATGGATCAAATGCAGTATAACAAGCTCCAGTGTGTCTAATGAAGCTCATAGTAAAACTAGTCAGTTTTGCAATGGGGTCCTTCCATCCCTGATATGAATAGCTTGCAGTATGAACTGTTGCTTATATTTGTGAAATTGTTGTTTTCTCTTTAAATGTGACACTTAAATACACTCCAGGGGAATTTGCTGGGTGGCCTTGGCCTCCTTTAAGTGAATTAGTGATTTTTTTCCAGATGTTAGAGTAATGACTTTTTTCTTTGTCTTTCTCTACATTTATATGAAATCCCGTTCTTGCAGTAACTGCTGTATCTTTGGAACCTGTGCCTGAGCATTTTTATATTTGTATTCCATATGACACCTGTAATGGATTGTTAATATTAGGAGTAAACAAACTCATTACCTTTGTATTACAGATTTAATACTGCTTGTGCAATTCAATGATTAAGTACTTTAGGACCTGGTCAGGGTTACACTTGTTGAATTTAGTAATTAAGGACATGGCTGCTACTAAAGATCTGGAATGGATTATTGATGTTGCCTACCTGTTGTGTGTTTTTTTTTTTTTTTTGGTTTGTTTTGTGATGTTGGCAGTTTTATTTTCCAGGATTGTGAAAATTGCTCACTTGAGTGAAAAAACAATTTTTTTTAGTAGTTTCCAATTATTAGTGACACAAATACTGTAGTTGAAGTTCATAGAGACTAAAAACATGCGGACATGCATATAGCTAACTGGTGTTGAAGTGGTAGTGACAGTGATGAGTGTTAAAGCATCATATTACACTGCAGAAAAATGTTAAATGCTGCTTAGACTGATGGACCCTACTTGTGCAGCCACCTGCAGTGCATTGCAATCTGTCCTGCTCCAAGCAGAGAGAGTTTGTAATTAATCTACTAGGGCCAGAATTCAATCTATTTAATTAAATCAAATTAAGTTTATGGTGCCGCTATACTAAGATGACCCATAAATTTTTATATATATATATATATATATATATATATATATTTTAGTGGGAGTGCTGTATGTACAGTATGTGTGTATATAAGTGCTGATGCAATTGGGATGAACAACACTTTAATATCTCAAGGCATGTGCAAAACAACTGTGTAGCTTTTTCAAGACTATGTGAACTATTTTACTGCTTGTCATAATTGAGAGATACAGCAGGGGATTTGGAGGAAGAAGTTGCATTGCGATTTTTAAGCTCTCCATATGAAATTCAGCATCCAGTGTGCTGTATGGGCACTCTGCTCTTTTTGCATTGGAGATTTTACTAACAATTGATCTATAGTGTGTTTTACTTGACTAGTCATTATCATTGCACCGAATGGAAACAACCATCAATTGAGCTGGCAGTTTTGTAAGTGTCAGACAGCCTCCGCCAAAAGGTTGAAAAATCTGTTCCGTCTAGACAGCCCTTTGAGATAAATTAAAGAGAAACCAACTGGAAAATTGGTCTAGAAAACATTGAGTAAATGAAACTGAAAGAGGAAAGGGTCTTGCTGGATATTATATAGTAATTTAAAAAAGGGTTATCTGTCCAAAATAGCCACCTGTTTCTCTGTAAGCCTCATTTGCTTTATATATAGTGTAACCACAAGTTGCTTTTTAAGACTATAAAAAAACTGTGACCTGCTTTAGCAATGTGACACTTCGTACTGTGCGGTGAGCCAGTTTGAATGTTAAGTGTCTAGTTTAAAGCTGAAAGTAATCTTCAGTACCTCTGCTCAGGGGTGGTCTGAATCTTCACACACCGCACGTACCTTCAGCTGCCTTATCTGGTGTATAGTCAAGGTCAAGGCATAGGCTTTATGCCACAGACAGTTTCTTCATGCGTTGATGGTTAAGAGCAGATATTTGTTGAAGAATGTGAAGGTCAGTCTAAGAGTAGGCCTTAAAGAATATAGAGCAGGGCAGAAATGTATATTTGTTGAAGAAACTTTTTTTTTTTTTCTTTAAAGATTAAAACTGATTACTGTATGTTGTATCACATACATCTTTTTTGAATTTCTTTGAGTTTGATTCTTTCGAAAAAGTGATGTTCAAACTTCACATACTGTACAGACACATGCTGTTTTAACCTGGGTATAGTGTGTGTGTGTGTGTGTGCGCATATATACAGTTGTAGTCAAAAGTTTACATACTCCAATGGAAATGTATAATTTCTAGAAATTTCTCAAACAAAGAATTTTAGGAAATCTTTTGTAGCAAAAGTTTTGCTTTTGTGGATGAAGGAAAAAAGGTACAAGAAATAGATGTATACAATTTATTTATTTCAGCAATTTTTTTTGACAAAACTTCAAAAATGCTCATTCAAAAGTATTCAGACCCTTTGATGCTATGATAGTATTGTCTACAAGGTGCTAGAAATTTCAATATGATAATGTAGAACCTAATTCTAGAAAAGTATAGAAAATGCTGGATCTAAAACATTTTTAGAGAGTATAAAAGGGTTAGGCATAGGATGATTGCTGTCATTACCAATAAGTCAATGTTGGAAAAAGTAAAGAGCTGTCTGAAGGCAGAAAATTATTTATTGTCATAAAGCTGGAGAAGGATACAAGAACATTTCCAAGCATTTGAGTATCCCAATTTCAACTATTTCTATTATCAAGAAGTACAATACTCATGGTACTGTCACAGCGCTCCCACGGTCTGGAAGAAGGTTCTTTTACCAAGAACAAGTAGAAGAATTGTGAGGAATCCGAGATTGACTGCCAAAGATATTCAAAGTGAATTGGCTGCAAGTGGGACTGAGGTTTCCATTTCAACCACAGGTCAAGTATTGCATGGTGAAGGTCTGAATGGTCACAAGCCAAGGAAGAAGCCACTCTTAGGAAAATGTCACAAGGACAATCACTTTAAGTTTGCAAAACAACATTTGAATGAGTGATACGAATTCTGGTCAAGTGTTGAAACAAAAGTCGAGCTATTTGGGCACGCTGATAGTCATTACGTTTGGAGAAAGTCTGGGGAGCCGTACAAAGAAAAGAACACCATATCTACTGTCAAGCAAGGAGGTGGTAATATCCTTCTATGGAGCTGTTTTTCCTCTAATGGCACAGGAAATTTAGTTCCAATACATGGTAAAATTAATTCCACAGCATACCAGAAGATATTGGCCAATCATCTGAAACGCTCTGCTACAAAACTTGGTTTAAAGCACAACTGGACGTTCCAACATGACAACAATCCAAAGCACACATCAAAATCTACTTCAAAATGCTTAAAGAATAAAATCAAGGTTCTGGAATCGCCTAGTCAAAGTCCCGATCTAAATCCGATTGAGAATCTTTGGTATGCGTTAAAGGCGGCTGTGCACAAGAAAAGTCCTCGTAATTTGAATGAACTGAAACAATTTTGCGTAGAAGAATGGTCAAGAATCATGAATCAAACAAATATCACAATCATTTAAGAGGTTATTGTTGATAAAGGTGCCTCAACTAGATGTTAATTTAATTTTCCTTGTCAGGGTATGAATACTTTTGAATTGGCAAACACAGAACGTGTTTCAGCAGGCATGGACGTACTCAAACTCGTTGTTTGTTTGTTCTTTTTTAAAGAATTTTATATTAATAAAATGAACTGAATTTTGAAGACAACAGGGGTCATGTCCGTCTTTTTTAAATGACATGGTGAGTGTGCGGCCGATAATACACATTTTTGATACGATACTATTGTCTTGCTTTGGCCAGCACCTCATTAATTACTAAGCATTGTAGTGCACATGTGACTCTCTCCTTTTTTTTTTTGTGTGTGTGTGTGTGTACCTACCTACACTAAAATTCAAGACAAGTGTTGATACAACATACATACATACATATTTTACTATGTGAAAGTGATTGCAATGTTTACAATAATTCATAATATAATGTGTTTTTATTTACAACTGTTCATGATACTGTTGTACAGCTTATTAGAATTCTTAAAGATGAAGTAGCTTCAATAAACCTTCATAGTTTTGTAGAGTTCTGTAATGTACTGTATTGCAATACTTTGTGTCGGAGCAAGTCAATACCTTACAACAACTTGTGTGTGAGAGGACATTGTGTTGAAAGCTCACAGCACAGACATGTAGACAAAACCTCTGGGCCACTCGCACCAAGTAAAAGTAAGAGCAGTGGTGCATGCATTAATTTGTCCAATGGTAGATTTTTTTCTTTTCTTTGGCGTAATTATAATGTGCCATATTTTAATAAAAATGGTATTGCTGCACTCCATAATCTGGTGGAGATTTTGTGGACCAATCAATTATAGAAAATGTTTGTCACCAATACACTGCTTAACAAACACTCCTACCTTATCAGCAGATGATATATGGATATTACGTACAGGGGTGTGTGCCTGTGTGTTGAAAATAATGATTAGTAGCCACTGACATCCTCTAGTTTAGTTGGCATTACAGGATTCAGTTAAAAGTGGCAGGACGTTAATGAACAGATGTAATGCTTTTCTGTTTGTCAATGACGTTCTTCTAACCTTGCAGATGAGCTGACACCTCTGTTATGCGGTCAAGATGGCATGCACTGACATGCCGAGCAACAGCAGCAGGTAGGATAACACAAATGTGTTTACATACCTTCACCATAGCTGTTTATTATGAGTCTCTATGAGCCTAAGGAGTATATAGCTTCGATTGCCATTTTATTTATTGTTTCTCCTTTCTTTTTGCCTTTATGGTTATTTAAATTATGTTGGTTGGGAGTGCTGTTGGTCTGTTATCTTTTTTTTTTTTTTTTTTTTAACCTGTCTACAACTGAACCTTCTTCCTTAAAATCATGTAATAAAGCATTCTTTCAACGTGTCTGGTCTCGCCTCCTCACCCTCTCTTTATATGTGTAGAGTAGGTTGGGTCAGCAGAGTTGAAAGGTCACATGATTTGAGGAAGTATGTTCACTGATAACTCAATATTAACTAACGGAACCCAGAACCACTCCCAATGTGAACATCATAAAAAGACAAAGGAAAGATGAACAAATAAATAAAACAAAATTTAAAGCTGCTTGTTCGCTACTGTCCATCGACTTATTAGCCAAGAACTTCCTTCAATATGTAAACAAATCTATATTCAGCACTCCCTTTAAACAGCACTGCTGGGGGTCTATTGTACGTTTTAACAAGTGTAACATTTCTGGCACAGTGGAATTATGTAGTCATAAGAGGGGGAAAAAAGATAGATCCCACACAAAGGGTGTAGCATCATTACCTGAGGTGGTGATGAAAAAAAGGCCATGACTAATTTTCTTAATTGCAGCATTCCTTTGGGATTGTGTATATACGGCTTAGCACTGCCTTGAACACGCAGTCGCTGATGTCACGCTTGTAAGAGAGCTACTGAACTACGCCAGTAAACAGGACAGCGTCCACAAACCTGTGCAGCTGTGTTTTACTGTCCGTTTTTCTTTTTTGGATTTTTTTCTGAAGTGATTTAGGTACTAAGAAGCAGCAGCAAGTTTTTATCTTAAAATATTAACAGGTGCCAATTTATAATTAAATTATAAAACAACAAGCAAAGAACCAAGAGAGAGAATATGGTCACTAGAAAGTCAGATGGGCACTATTGTTAAAGAAAAGAAAAAAATGCAACAACAATCGCAGTTTATAAAGGGCCCAGTATGTGCTCAGAAGTTAATGTGTGAGCTGCAGAGTAACCAAGTGTCCTGAAGAGGCACTGATGCCAGCATGCCTTTTCTGTCATGAGGCTTCTTTTGCCAGTGTTGTTTGCAGTGCTGTCTATTTCAAAATATGCCAATGATACATTCTGGACTGACGAGCAGTGCATTTTGTTTCCATTTGTTTGTGATCCTTCCCATTACCTTCTCCGAATAAAGATGTAAAACCAGTAGCACATCTTATTTCTTAATTGCCATGACGTGTTTATTTAGTCATTTCATTTCTCTGTCGGCCTCCTGATAAAGCACTTTACGACTCTCAAGTCTGCATTCTGTAAGCTTTCTTTGACGCAGAACTGCAAACCAATAAAAATGGAATCTATCATTTAAAGAGATGATTACAACTGTCTTGCTGTGGGCTCTTCGTGTGCTTGGGGGCAGTGAGCAGGGTTGCCAACTATTTTTACAAAAACCCGCCCACTTCTTCCTGAAAACCCGTCCAATCAGTAGCGTAAGTTGTGACATCACAATCACCTCTGATGTTCCCCATTGTAACAAATAGCAACTACACTGTTTGCAATTACAACTTTTTGTGTTATGTGGTTAATTACCAGGGATCCTAGGAATCCGTTTGCTGCGGAAAAACACTGATTTTCTATGCTGTCGGACAATTTTTATTTTTACGCTTGCAAAAACCATGCAAGGCTTTTTTTTGGTTGTTTGGTAACCAAATCAATACACTTATCATATATAATCATCGACACAGGCAATTTTGCTATAAATTTAGTAAACATAATTGTTCAATAAAACTGCATCAGGTGAACGAGGCACAGTCAGTGTTACATTCATGCTGAAACGTAGCTGCAGTTTACTTCAGTATCCAGTGCGTTTTTACTACTCAGCAAGCTGTTTAAAGATGCTGAAAACTATAGAACTCACACCTAAATATCGGGTCAATGAGTTTGGCAATATCCATCCAGGTGACAGACTAACTCGAGATAAACTAATATAAATACTGTTTTTGGGGTTTTATTATTAGTATTTGTAATGTGTAAAGTAAAATGCTAGGCCTACGTTTGTTTATTATTGATTGATGGTACTCTGGTGAGTTTGTGGAACTTCCTTCGAATTTGAATTTGAAACTATTCAAAATATATCCAAATGTAATATCCGCACAAATGCCCAAAACTAGACCAGAAAATAGGCACCTGCCTAATGACATTTTTTCACGCACAATACAAAAAATACAAACCCAATTGGGCGTGAACCCGCCCAATCTGGCAACACTGGCAGTGAGTGGATTTGATCCCTTTTAATCCTGTTCCATAGTGGGAGGAGTTGTTCTTAACTTGAATGTTTATATTGGCTGTTGATTTGGAGTTCTGACTAGTTCAACTGAACATAGACTGGAAGAGGGAAATATAATATTGCTAGAACCAGTTTGTCAGACTTACATTTTAAGCTATTCTAAATCTGGAGAACATTTGTCAAATACATACTGGAATGATTGTTTTCATAACTGTTTTTTTAAATGTTTTATATTAAGTTATGTTAACAAAATAAGTGTGTCATGAGATACTGGACTTTACAACTTGGGATGCAGCTGTCTAGTTTGGCAGAAACTGTGGATGAGCATGTGAAACGCGAATCTCAGTAAAAGAAGTAGGCATTGTTTTAGGTTCACTGGTTACGTTTTAGGATTGTAGATCTCATCAGATGAACCCTGGACGCTTGCAATATTGCATAACACAATAACAGTAGTGTCTGTTCCTTATCTCACTGCTTGAAGTTGACTGTTGCAATGCCTTCTGTTTTTTTTGTAAGAATTCTTGCACAAGGCTTGCAAGTTTTTCTAAGGAAATCTATTCTGTGAAGCTAATCAGGCAAGCCTGCAAACCGCTTATTGTTCCAGTATTTCAAATCATTGTTCCCTTTTTCAATAGTCTGCTGGTGTGTACTGATCTATTGCAGTTAGCTTTCAGTTCCCTCCATCTGATCAAGTAATCTGCCACTGGTCATAGTAATTCAAGGAACTTGGTTTTCATTTTTCTATAGTGATTTGAGGTTTTTCCTTTCTTGTACATGGCTTCTTAACAGTACTTGTAAACAGTATACTTGGATAGATTTGTTTCTGTTATATGCCTATATTTAAACTCATTTTGACATTTTTTCAAATACTTTCTAATACAAAGTCCTTCGTTTTATTCAATTACCATTGCGAAGTTTATTTACCAGTCTTAAGTTTAAATTGCAATGCCCCCTGCCAGAGTATAATGGGAATCCATGGAAACAAGTTAATGGCAATAACAATTTGGGTATAATACAAATCAAATGTACCTGTTGTAACTGATTTCCACCCCAGTTAATCATTTTGGGAGTTTATAATTTGCTGTTTCAAAAAGACCACACAATTTTGCACGCTGTAAATTAAACATACTCAAAGGTTGTTTGCAAACCACCTGATGTCGGCTGTACTGTATAAACTGTTATAATATATATAAATGTTATAATAATCTGTTGATGCAGATGCACCCCCTTAAAATCTGCACAAAGACCTCTGCCTTCACTTCTCACACTCTCCTCATGGTCCAGGGATAAGAAACTGATATACTGTGTTGTAAATGTTGCCAAATCTGATTTACAATCGTATTTTGTGTGGGGGAGGGAGAGTATGGAAACAACAATTTGGTACCAGGTGTCAAGTTATTTTTGTATTCTGAGAATAAAGCTGGCTCCATGGCACCTATCTGACGACCCTGGAACCTTTTGCTTCTATGACAGATTCAGTTATTGTGTGTGTTTCATTTAATGCTGAATAAAGGCTGCTTTAGGATTTAAAATGCATACTGTATCTTGAAAAATTGTTTTGCCTAACCTTTCCATAACCATGCAAAAATAATTGGGGTGATTTGAAGTAATGCTCATTTTTTGTTACTCAGGAAATGAGACTTTTTTTTTTTTTTTTTTTAGAAAAAGCTTGTGTTATTTTAGAAGGAAGAAGACTGTACAGTTGATCAGTTTGAACGTACAGTACTGAGCTTGGTTGCCCTGCTTCCAGTGAATCACTAAAACCTCAGATAAGACCGAACATCTTACATTGACACATTTTCTAAAACGAGAGTTGTCCGCTTCAGAGAATTACTGTTTAGTTTCATGAAGACTAATAATGGCCACATATTGACATCACCAATACTATTTTTATTTAGCTGACCAACCTCCTGATCATGAATCGGAATGGAATGAAATAATAATACAAAAAGAGGAAGGGGGAAGATGTATTGAAGTGATTTTTCATGCTGGCTCGCTGATGCATCGAAGTTGTTGTTTTCATGGAAATAATTCTTACAACATTTTATTATTATTTTTTATAATGGAGTGTATTAATTCTTGCAAATCAATTTTCAGCTTTCTTTCTTTTTTATATTGGTGGTTGAAAAATCACCTTTTTTTTGTAAACTTCATTGATTTCATATGGCACTGTAAATAGGCAGCTTTTCACATTGATTTTTGATAAAATAAGCTTTTTCCGATGTACTCCTTTTTGAAGTGTTGTGCTGCAGTGTTGAATATGTAGCTGCTGGCTGTGGTAGAGTCGATGTTCAAATCAAGAATGACAGTCATTTTTTCAGGGCTGCAGTATATCTTTTTTCAAGGCTGGTTGTTTGAAATCAAAGAACACATGCAGCATACGGTAGGCCTCAGAAGGTGTAATATCTGAGCTGCATCAGTGTATATGTTAGTTTCTGAGCTGAGCTGACCTGACCCGACCTGACCAAAGAAATTGCTTCGTACAGCAGATATACAGCTAGCTTATGTAATTTCCTTGACCAAATCTGGTCTTATTTCCCTAGCATGAGAAGTTTTACTCAGTTCTCACAGGCAGCAAAGCGCTATACCCACGCATCTCAAGGTTGAACAACAAGACTGGTGATTGCAAACGACTGATGTGCACCAGCTATGTACAGCTTAATGTTAAGACTTCATTAACCCTGCGTTGATTCAGAGCTTACATTAAACACAGGAAAATCACACAATGTTTACAGACATTGCCAATGATTTCTTTACCATTTAAATGGGAAGCATAAGTATTGTGTTGTATAATGAAAAGGAACAAAGGCTGATGAAACAATACAAGCTTGTGCCATTTAACTGGAAGAATGTGTACACTGCCCCATACAAGGTGTGTGATTATCAGAAAAAAAACCTACGTGTTCCAATAGTGTGTTATTATGTGTTCTGTGACACTTACCTTATAGCATGTCACTTTTAACAAAAGTAAATGGTTTTAGAACCAGTTTCAATTGATTTGATAATGGTTTGTGTATCGGCGCAAAACAGCTTATTAAGCAGAAACAATTTATGCGAATACAAAAGTGTTATCTGTCCCGAGGCCACAGCTGCACTCTGAGGTATGAAAAGCCAGTCACTCCGACATGGGTGTATTTTGGGCCACATGCCAAGCTAAAGAGCTACAAGGTCAGGGAAATACGTAGGCAAAAATCTTTGCATGCATCTGAATTCTACATAAACTCAGAACGTTCAATATGAAGGTTGGCAATGAAGTCACTGTGACACTTTCCAAAACAGTAAGTAATGATCCCAAATGGTTGAATTCTCATTACACCTTGGAATGTGAGCTCAAGTGAGTAGATTATATTGTGAGTTTGTTTTTTTGGGGTTTTTTTTTCATTTTGAAAAGGAAAACATTAGATCTAGATTAAGTTCAATGAGTTTCCCATCAGGAGATTAAATAACTGTTTTTATAGCACATCTTTGGTTTTATGAGACTGGTACTGAATAAAACCAAAAAGCTATGGCTTTGATACATCTAACATGTGTCATGCAGTGCCCAGTAAACATGATTCAACCCCTCTTCTGATGCATTTACACCCTCTAGTGTATTTTTATATTTTATTAATTTGTTTCTTGATTTAAACGGTGTTAGCGATATAATCTCTGATGGAAGGGAGGAACTGTAGGAGCTAAGGGAATTTTACAACGCACACAGTAAACATTAAAGGTGTACCCTTTGGAATCTGCTTTGGGATTAATGTTATTAATGAAGATTAGTATAAAAACACTTGGATGCAGAGCTTGATACTTTAACAAAACAAAAAAAGCCTTTTTTTTAATCCTTCCTTTCATCCTTCCTTTTGTTTTTTCGGTTTGGTATAACAGCTAGTAACATAAATAGCCTTTCTCTGTAACAAAGTGCGTTACAGGGTTAATATGAAGGCTAAGGCTTTTAAAAAATGTTTAACACCCACTTGAATTGCAACAGATTCACAGAAGTGTCATTTGGTCGGCAGTTTAAGAAGCATTAACCTAACGAGTTCTTTGGACCAAATGGAGCAGTCAAATAGCCAATGCTCTGCTCTTGGTTCAAGTTTCATGGAATTACAGAGACTGCAAAATGTGTTTTCTGGGTGTAAGGAGATACTTCTAAAGAGCAGGCGGGATTGAGTGTATTGTACACCAGCCCCTAGTCCAGAGCCGGTCTGTGAGGTGTCGGGTTCTGGAGGTCAAAGGTGGAGTAATACAGTATTCAAGTCTTCACTGGACTCCTTTTTAAAAGCATCTTTAGTGTATATCAGGAATCGGGACACATTTCTTCATGTCTTTTTTTTTGTCATCTTTTTATAACAACATAAATAGTAGGGAAAAGCTTTAAACTATTCTACAAATTTCTGAGTCAAATTGATTTAGGGTCATTTTAGCTCAAGGGGGGGGAGGGGGTTGCTCGACCTCTGATGTCAATGTTTTACATAAATTAATATTTTTTTGTAGGAAAGCCTTTTGAAGCAGTATTTAAAATACCACCGGCGTTATTTGTCTAGCTCACCCCCCACATAGAGAAACATGTTCAAGGGGCTTCAATACGGGCGTTTTTACCACCACCTGACACTTTCTCATGTTGGCCATGAGTTTCACAGCTCTGCTTCTGCTTGCACACAACACTTAAGTTTGAGGTGATCATAAAAACAATTTAGAGTATAATGTGCAATTAGCCTAGTTTTAATACAGAATTAACCGTAAGCATATTTTGCTAGTGCTCCAATGTTGATCATAATGAGACACTAAAATGCATAAGGTGGAAGAATTTACAAGTCCCTCTCTTACTGAAAATTCAAACAGTTTTCTAAATTCTGTAGGTTTGTTAACCCTCCTGTGCTTTAAGATCTGGTCCTTAAGCAACTAAATACAATTGGAGAGGTGGTTGCACTCGGCTGTGTGGTCCAGTGGTTAAAGAAAAGGGCTTGGAACCAGGAGGTCCCCGGTTCAAATCCCACCTCAGCCACTGACTCATTGTGTGACCCTGAGCAAGTCACTTAACCTCCTTGTGCTCCGTCTTTCGGGTGAGACGTAATTGTAAGTGACTCTGCAGCTGATGCATAGTTCACACACCCTAGTCTCTGTAAGTCGCCTTGGATAAAGGCGTCTGCTAAATAAATAAATAAATAAATAATTTACCAAGGGGTCATGTGTGACAGCATAAAAAGGGGACAGAGAATCGCAATCTGTTGCTTCATTTGGTTTAATTCTTTAAACTATAAGGACCTGTGAGAGACCCACTGATAGAGGTACCGTGAGTTTCGTTTTGTTTGTCTATAATTGTTTGTTTGTAATTTATTAGACGGCTATCACGTTCCGGAGCTATCACCAAGGGCCAGCACAAAACCCTGAACAGCACTTCACTTTTGTCACAAATAAACTTGTATCAACCACCACAAGCACTACAGCACACACCCAGGACTGGTGACCGTGTTTTGTGCATTGTTGGAAAGATATGTGTGTTTATTATTTGGGACTGTAACCCATTTATTTACTTCCAGTGCATTACACATTGTTGTGAATTGCCTGGAGTTATTGTTTGGTCACCAGACCAGGATTATAATCATTAAAAACTGTTTCCAGCTGGTTTACAATTCTCTGCCTGTTCATTGTGCACTGCATCACTCCTGCACCTTTACACAATCCGCCACTTTGCCCACAGGCAGCCATACCCTATTTGCCAGGTGAGCTGTTGTATTCAGATGCCAATTCAGATTCCCGTGAGATTTTCTTTACTAACTAACCAGGAAAGATTTCTCCTTCCCTTGGGGCACACAGACGGCCACTGCAAGAATAATGCACTTGTTTGTTAGCCGAGTCTCCAACATATTAACTAAGCCATTAGGTTGTAATTATTAAAGGAAAAAGAAAAAAAAGGTCAAGATGACAATCAATCTACTTGGGTGTTTAATTACACTTGATCAAAATTCTGAAGGAGAAGGCAATACAGTAGTCTCTGCTGTAGGAGCACCGCCTACGACTACTGTAATATGATATGGGTTTAGTTCAAATCAGATTAATTCCACCCCAAATGCAAACAAGTAACATGTATTTATTTAAGAATTCTAGTCTGATTCAAAACAATTCAAACAACAAATTGCTTTTGGAAAACAGAAGGCAGGAAGAAAAGATCAAAAGTACCGTAATCTAGTGTAGAACAGCTGATGACAACCTGTTAAATTGTCCATTACTCAATCCAAGTTGCTAGTCAAAGCTGGTTTCCTCCTACATATTCTGATGGTTTTATAGGAACAACCATACAGAAGTTGTACCTACTGTACCCAGAATCTTTCAGTTGACAATGTTTTTCATTACTATTCTATCCTAAAGAAAAATCTGTTTATTGCTCATAAAAAAATCCCAGGCTGATGGCACTTTGTGTAGGCAGGATTGTTTACATTGTATACACTGTATAGAGTATCGAAGGAGATCTTGCCGCCTCTATTTAAACTAAACCCACTTACGTTGCTCAGTGCTGATGATTAGGACCTAAACACATGCTATTGCAACGCCTTGCTGTCAATTCCCTGTGACAGTAGCACACAATGAACTGAAACAAAAACTGTGGCTTAATTTAGCAGTGGAACCCACCCCAAAGACTAGATCAGATGGTGCACTCCCTTGCTGATTTGACATAATTCTGCTCTTAGACAGAGGACGTACAGTAAGCTCCCATTTGGGGTGTTAGGTGCCCTGTGTGTTTACAGGCAAACCCCAAAACTTTATCTTTTAGATACATACATGACTGTTTGGGAATGATCTGTTGTGTGTGGATCTGGCATGGTTTCCTTTTACTGTTCTGCACTCCCAAGACATTGCTCAGGGTTATTCTTCATTTCAGTTTACAGCTGCTGAAAGTTAGGTTTTGACTTGGGTTTAGTCATTCATACCAAAACATTTCCTGGGGCAACTTCGCTTGAGTGTGTATTTTTATATGCAATATAACTGCATTGCCACAGTGATTCAGCTGGACAATAGAGACCTGGAATTTAATTTTATTTATTTATTTTAATTTTAAAAAAAGGCCCAGGTAAGTCGTATTGAGACAGAGGTTTTTGTGAACAAAAATCGAAAGAATCTTATATTACATTATTTTTGAGCCAGGTCTATACAAAAATGCTCTCTAATCCATTGCTCTTCCGAGCGACTACCTGTGTTTTAATAGACTTCAATCAGGGACTGTTTTGGTGCCAGGGGATTGGATTGGATTGGATGCAAAGGTGCAGTACAGTAGTCTGCTGAGGCTTGGCTAGACTTCTCTTGTTAGTTTAATTGGGTTGGTTTGGGTTGTGTAAATATAGACTGAATTCCTATTGGGAGCCAACTTAATGAAACATTTTTAGACTGTTGAAACCTTCTTACACCCCATGGGGATGTTTCCACCAATGGAGATTAGTGGAAGTGCTTGTGTCCATCTGCATGTTTTACAAGTATCTAGAGAATCACTTAACTGAAACTTCCTTGGCAAGTATCAGGATTTGGAGTAACCTGTCTGTCGATTCGTCTGTTTAAAAAAAAAAAATAATAATTTTGAGAGTTGACCCAGTCCTTCAAATGGCTTTTATGCTGTTTCTTGAGAAAGCCGTGTGGAAGTGGAATAGACTGATGTGAAACATGTTGATTTTTAATTAATAACGTTTTGGGTAATTCCTTGGCATTTTCTGTGGCATTTCAACACCTGTCCACAAGTATAAAAAAATTAATACTAATAATAATAATAATAATAATAAATAAAATAAAAATAAAAATGCAGAGTTTGAGAATGTTTCTAGAACATTATATTCCACATGTTTTGTAAACAAATCTAAATGTAAGGTCTGAGGACAAGTTACTTCTTGCTGATTGTCTTTAGAGATGGTGTTGAAAACTGGAGCCGCTGTCTAAAGCATGGGACCATGTCTTGACAAACAATGGATTTGTAAGAAACCTCTCTAACATTCTTTTCAATATCGTTAATATTAAGCGTTGCAGTGACTGTGTAAATCATCATATGTAAGCCCATAACTTTATTGTACAATAGATACTTTTGAGACCCCACTACTGGGTTATAAAAGTAAGGACCCTCCATTAACAAAGCAGAGAGTGTTGATGTCAAGCTTTAGTTGAAGGAGGTTTAATTGGAATAATTAACCAGAGAGAGAATAAGTTTGGAAGATGTTTGATCTACAGTACAAAGTCAAGTGGACCAGTGAAACTGGACTGGAACCAACAACACTTTCTCTGTGTTTCATCACCTGTGCCTTGTCTTAGAGCAGCTGTGGGTTTGTGTTTAAACAGCTAAACTATGACCTTGGATACAATAACAATCTCGCAGACGCCTGCTGGTGATTGCATTTGGAAAAAGTAAAGATACAGAGATGCACTGACAAGCTCGCCACTGTTCCTGCTCCGCTGTTAAAGGACCTAATCTTCAACCAACTTCCAAGGAACTGATTTGATGAGTATAAACAGGGTTGCATAACATTACCATACACTGGAGTACTCTAGGACGTTTAACTGATTTGATTGATTTAGTCCTTTTGTTTTTTGTTTTTCTCTGATTTAATGCCATTATGTAACTTTTTGTGAACTGCATAACTGAATCACTTCTTCCCTATCTAGCGATTCTGTATTCAGTAAACTGCATTACCAGAGTTGTTCTATATTGTTATTGATGCAGCTTCGTGATATATTTGAACTTTTCAATTATGAGGTTGGATTTCCCAGGTAATTTGAGACAACCATACTCCTTTGCTTTTCATATTTTAAGTATGTTTAAACAGTCCCTGACTGCAACCCATCCTTGGGATTGTTATCCAACTCCCCCGCTGTGTCTATGAAATGCACATTTTCCTAAAACCTTGTTCAGTTCAAGGAATGTTTTGAGGGAAACCTGTTTTAGATTGCATTTTAAAATGCAATTCTTGATTCGCCAGCTCACTTGATCCGGTACTGTACCAAAAACACAACGCAAATTCTAGACTTAACAGTTTGTGACGTTGATTATTGTTTGTGAACTAAAAAGTTAACATATAGCAGGTTATACTGTATAGGTGTTGATCAGAATTAAAAAAAATATAATTATTATTACAGTATTTAATAACTTTCTTCCTCTTAAGATGGAAGCAAATTTATTCTTGAATCTGTTTTAAAAGCAATGTCGATCTGAGCTACACTAGGAACTCTGACTTGATCTTAACCTGATGTGTTTTAGGGCTGGAAAAACTGACCAACTCATCCCTAATTATATCCTACTTGTTTCAGAGTAGGGTCCTGAAAATTGTTGTGCCCCAGCTGAACAGAGTGGTTCATTTATTTCCTATGCATCCCATCAGCCAGTTTGTGTGAAGTATGACTGTGAATAACACTAATCAACAGAACTAGTGTTTTGAAGTACTGTTAAACCACAAGCCCCCGTTTAGTGGGCATATCAACAAGAACAGTGATGCCCTGCAGCAAGCCTATCCATCCCCTAGTTTATCGTTGAGTTGGTAATGCCGGTTTAGCACTTCAGTGCAAATGGTTCAAGGGATAATGGTGCAAGTCAACCTGTAAATCCACATGGAGAGAGTAGGTTGTGTAGGTTGGAGCTGCCTTTTTGTATCTGCTGCTTCACAGACTCTGTTTGCATTTGAAAAGGTCAGCTCGGTGTGTTCTGCCTGTTTGCAATCCTATGCTCAATACACATTTGGTCCCTGCTCTGGCAACTAGCGGTTTTTCCAGAGACCAGAGGGAGTGGCTTTTAAGCAAATTTACCTCCAATTGAAGCAAGAGAATGACATTTTAATTACAGGCTGTCCATGAGTTAAGGGTGGGAGTGAAGCTACTTCTGTTTTTTGTAGCTAAATGGATTTTCTGTTTTTTTTTTTTTTTTTTTTTATAAAATTGGCAATGGCCATGTTAATTGAATGGGAGCTGTCAAGATATATTGACCAACAATGTAGTTAAAAGTGAGGGAAGCCATTTATGGTAATCACAGAGGATTATGAAAACCTGACATTTTTATTAATATTTTAAATGGTGTCTTGCCAACAAGTGTTGCTGCATTTTGTTAATGAACATTAAATATATTACCTTTTACTGTTTGCTAATTGCTGTTCTTAAAGCTTCGGTGCAGCTAGAAAACAGCTGTCTTTGAACTGAAGTTGATGGTTGGAAGCGTGCTGAGGCTCTGAATGCTGCTTCTCACTGAGAGTGTAATTTGACCTGGTCTTACACTGAAGTTCAGATCGACATGAAGTTAAAAATAGCTGATACCCACTAGGGAAGGATGTTCAAATTGGAGTAGGGCCAGTGCTTCACCAGCTTGTGGCTGGCTGCATTTATTTGTTTGTTTGTTTTTTCATCGGGGATCTGCAGTTTGTTAAAAATAAAATGTTAAAAATGTGATTACACAGTGCATGCCACTGTGAGACTGTTTGCAGATACAGTTTTAGATGTACAGGAAATAGACAAAAATGAACCTTGGCAGGAATGCGGGGGGGGGGGGGGTTGTGTGTTGTGTGTTGTGCAGTCCAACGACCCCCACAGTGAAGACTACCCAAGTGACTCGCATTTCGCAAATTGACATTGAAAATCTGCAGACCCGCAACAATCATTGTAAGATCACTGTTTGGGTGTAAAACACAAGTTTGTTATTATCAACATATGATTGTATGTACACTCCATTCATTATTGGGTTATTAATTCAAATTTATATAATTTTAAATGAACCAATGTTTTCTTTTTCTTTTATTGACTTTTAAATGTAAATAGTAATTTAGGTCAGATTAATCCTTGTCCAAAATGTTCTCAGAAGGGGGATATGCAGTCCAACATTGAACCCACACATGAGCAATACCCAAGGAATCACCTGTTAATAGCCATACATATTGTGTTCCTCGAAGTTTAAGATAAAGAATGGAGTTCATATATTTCATAATTGTAATGACAGTTTGTTTGTTTGTTTGTTTTTTTGTTTTGTTTTTTGGTTGTAACAAGATTTTTGCTGTAAAAGCTTATAAAAACAGCCTTTGTTTTTATGATTTTAGATTCAGTCTCTAAATGTACCTGTTCACTAACCGTTGAGGAGCTTCTGTGAGCAAGCTGCTCCTTGTTAGGCAGTGTACCTTGCATTGCTTTCAGCATTGGAGGATACCAGTGCAGTCCCCATTCAGGAGGAGGAAGCCCCAAGCTGGCACACTCACGATCTGCAGAGTGAGTTTCTTGATCTGAATTGCAGATGATGTGAGCTTGGTTTTCCTTGGTCACTGTGTCGTTGGTTTGTCATTATTAATAGAGCTTGCAGATATTTCCAGGCTTGTCTGGAACACACGTAATTCACGTCCTGTGTTACAGAGAACAGCGTCCTACTCAACAAAAACTTACTACTGTTGAACAGACAAATATTATCATCAATAAAAAGAAAAGGTGTTTATGGATTTAATTGATTGCATCATTACAAATTTCCATGTTGGTCATGTATGGCTACTATAGAAATAGAAACATGTCCAGGAAGCTGAAGCATATAGTTCTACTACACAGTATAAAGTGATTTGTTCAATAGTGCTTTAGAGAATACAAGGCAAGTTAATCTGTTTTAGGAGTTATACCCCCCCCCCCTCCCTCCCTCAGATGTTGAAAGGAAATATTTGTGGCTGCTAGTGCTAGGCACTAAATTTGCAAATAGCACTGCAGGTAATTGCCTATTAATTGTACTGTCAGCAACTGGGATATTAATCCATGTGCGTTTCAGAAGGCTTTCTATAAAGCCCGGAGGGTTTCATTTAAACCTAATTTGCAATACCCTCAGTATCAGAACCTTGACCACTAAATATATTTTTCATAACAGGAGTTGTATTTCTACGTTAACCCATAATCCCCCAGGAGGAGGCAGTGGAGTCGACTGTAAGTCGCACTGTAAAGTTTGCATGTATCTAGAACTGCTTATCCAGTTGTGATGAAGTTTGCTAGGGACCATAGGGACTTGGGGGCACCCTTACACTTCTGTTTCTTGGTTAGGAGTCTTTAACAAGTTATTGAGTGTTAGAAACTGGGGATGGAAGCTGTATATAGACTAATGCTTTTACAAGGGCATACTATTTGATATACAGATAGCTGTTGGATACAGTACTTAGTAAAAAAAAAGAATGACTGCAGTAATGGATATGTTTGCTAGAATATCGGTAAAGCAAGTGGCGTGACGAGTAGTTTTTGTGAAACGCAAGAAAAAAACACCCTTTGGGACCTGTAGATCTTGCAAAGCTAGGTTCTTGCAATAGTTTTAATTTTGCATTGTATCCTTGTTACTTTAATCTTAAGTTAATTTATTGGGTCATGTCTTGGAGGTTTTAATGTTTGGATGCATGTATGTGTGTGGGCAGCTGCTTCTTGGTCTGGGGAAGCCTACTGTATAATGCTGGGAGATGACATCTACTGCAGCCAGAACGGTATCTAGCAAGCCAGTGTTGTTGATTGCAGCACTCTGAAATGCGCTCAGTAGAGCAATAAAAGGTTACATCTTTTAGTTTTCAATGTGATACTCTTATTACACCTCAAAGGCAAGTCAGACTTTTTTTAAAAAAAATTTAAAACCGCTTTTTGGCAGTACGTGGGGTCCAAACAACTCCCGGAGACAGGAAGTAGTTGCATTTAGTTTAGCCACAGGATGCTAAGAGCTTCAGATCTTGATGATATTTTTAAATTTGGTAAGTATTTAATTTTTGTTTGTCTGGAAGGCTTCTTATTTTGTTACAAATGTAGGCATTTTATTTTGGCCTCTACTCCAGTGAACTTTAAGTCACTAAAGGACCCCAAAGCTTTGAACTGGCATTTTGTTTAATCAAATCTGGGAAGAAAAAAAAAAAACATCAAAGCTTCAGTACAAAGACAGCAGTGTGGTTTGCTCTGGCCCTTGGAGCAAAGAACTAAACAGCCAAGATGACCAGGTTCTATTTGCTCACTGTGACACTCTTGTGGTTCTCTCGTCAATTACTGCATGTGCCAGGGAATGGAAACGAGATTCCCATTGGACAGCAGCTTGAACCATTTCTGTTCTGTGAATGTTAAAGCTGACTAGTTGGTGCTTTTGATTTTGCAAACTGAGCCCCTGCAATAAGATGCTAAAATTGGGGTAAAAAAAAAAGACTTGGGGACCAGATTTTCTTCAAGAGGTGAAGGGTAAAGGTAACTGTCTCCCCCTAATGCCTGGTAATGGTACTCATGCAAAATACCAAGCATTGCTCATTTGGTGCATTTGGACCTATCGTTCAAAAAAGGTGTTAAAAATAAAATGACAGACACTATTTCTTACTAACTGCAAGTCTTATACAATACATACAAATGTTAGATCCATCAGTAATGCATCCCATTAATGCAGAATGACTAGGTGGTGTGTTATATATACTGTGCATGCCCCTGGCCCTCCATGCTAAATATTTCTTGAAAAGAAGTAGCCCTGTAAAGCGATGAAAAAGTGCCAAGTATGCAGGAACACTCTGGCCTACTGGATGTTTGTACATTGTTATGGATTTGGCACCATACGTGTGAGCGTGCAGGGTCCCTGGCAAAAAAGGGCCATTCAGTTCTCATGCATTTTCTGATAGGCTGAGGACCACACCAAAGCTGTTCTTTTCTGAATACACCATTGGGTTTTGCCTGCTTAGACAGAATAACATGCCCATAATAGGAGGTAGGGCGACCATACCATGTGTACTTTTTATTGTAGGGGTGTTCGTGTTCAGCAGACAGTCTTAAAAAATAATTAATAAATGCAATCATTGATGTGATGTTGTCAAATACATTTCTTCAAATAGAGTGTAAATAGTAGGAGTGACAAAGTGTTTTTTTTTTTTGTTTTTTTTTAAATGATGGATTAACTAGGGTTACTTGCCTCTTTGGACTTCACCATTAGAGAAGGCCGAGTTCCCGGATGGTTATCTGAATTTGAGTAATCAGTACTGTCCCAAGGATCCAGCTGGTAAAGCTACGATTTAGTACGGGGAAGGAATTTAGTTTATGGTTACTGTTTTGTTGGAAATTATGTGAAGACAGACGATGGACCCATTGTAACGGAACAGTTATACAGAAGCTCATGGCAAACAATTTAAAATTAGGTTTATAAACTGTACCATGGCTGCTCGGTCAAGGTAAGGGTTTTTAATTATTATTATTATTATTTTTATGTATATAAACAAATGTATACTGCGAGTTATCAAACAAAAATAACTGTTTAAATGAATGTAAAGTAGAATGTACACATTTATTTTCTCGTCCATCTTAATTTTAAGAAAATAAAAATCATTACAAAATCGATGATGTCTGGAAAAGGACAGAGAAATATACCTGGCATAGCTGACTGCGAAGTTAAATAAATGTGAATAGTAATTCACATGCTACTAGTACTATTGTAGCTACAGTACTAATTGGTCAGTTGTTAATTTCGTAACACTGCGTAAATCATTTAAGTTATTTGCAGTCTCATTTATGGATCTTTTGACTTAATTTCTGGAAAAATCCTAGCTTGGCTATGGCGTGCGTACTACATATATCTTAAATGCTGTTCGTGTCAAACACTAACATTTACAATACACAACTCTAAAACAATAGTGTTTCTACTCCGAGTCAATCGTTTGTACAAACAAAAACTAGCTGCTTTTGACTTTATCAGTAAGGTAAGGTGTGTGTGTGTGTGTGTGTGTGTGTTAACTCTGCAACATTCAGACAGGCTATGTTAATGATTCTGCTGACGGAGCAAGTCAGGAGTACAGTCAGCGCCGCCTAATCGGGATACTGATAATCGGGATGTCTGCTTGGGATACAACTCTGGAAGACGGTTCTTCCCAATGATATTCATGTCGTTTAATTGGAATGCCACTTTGTTTAATTGGGATACAGTATTTTCAAATGATGAACGGAGATCGCTTTTCAGAGCAAGACGGTTTCGCTTGCACAGTGGAGTGAGTACGTGATTTACCCTGTGACTTGCGTAAATTGCGTAAACCACGCTGAACTCTGAAGAGCTGGAATCTCCTATGGTTTCTCAGCCTGCTCTTGCAAAAGAAAGTTGGCGTGTCAACATCGCAGGTGCCTCGCCTTTTGATAAGATGTGATTTTTATTATTTTTCATTTCATGAAGAAAAATAACTGCAATTAATTTTGTTCCTAGGAATTAAAAAAAAAAAAAAAAAAAAAAAAAGACTCAATCATAATGTGATGTGATTTTATTCTTTTTGGTTTCCATTTAGAAACAAAAAAAGTATGAGTAATGTCTCAAACGCCTGTCGTTTAATTGGGGCAGCAGTTTATTCGGGATATTTAATTCTCCAGAGCGTCCTGATAAAGGGGCTGCGACTAGCACAGTACCTATATATAACAATGGATTCCTACCTCATTTTTGCAGTTACAAATCCTTAACAGGAAAGTATGAACGGATGAAACGGTTTTTGAGATTTTAAAAATCGTCAATTGTCAACTAGGCATACTGTCTGAAGTTTCCTTTTGTTGTGTCAGTTCATTTTAAGAGCAGTATGAACAGTACTGTAAAATATATTAACTTAACCATTTAGTAGCAGCCTAATCCAGAAAAACTCTTGTAATGTAGGCTAGTCTAAGGGCAGAGATACTGGAATATAATAAATTGGCACCAGAATGTGAAATCCGAGTGCTCTGGTAGTGCAAGTGCTTTTACTTGTGCAACAATCGCTGTTATTGGAAGGTGAAGTAAATCATTTTCTCATAAGAGATCCACTTCTGTACACATCTAGTGTGTTGGAATTTGAAAGATCTGTTCAGCCCCCCATTGGATGCAAGTCATGAGACACAGTGAACCCAACCTTAATACAAAGAGCTTCCAGGCCGCGTTGCCAGCTTAGCGATTTTGTCACTAGATCTAGCGACTTTTTGGTGTTTCCCTAGCAACAAAAAATATTGTCAAAGTGACAAGAGACAAATCAAGCGACTTTCACTGCAGACAACAGCGATTTTCAGAGAAAGAAGTCGCCAAATTGTATAGTCACAACATCAGTCGCAAGCAGCTCAACACACCACGCTTCTCCCGTCCTGAAGTAGTACAGTGTGATGCACGCAACGGAGACATCATCACCTCTACACAATGTTACACGCCCTGATGAACATAAGAAAGTTTACGAACGAGAGGAGGCCATTCGGCCCATCTTGCTCATTTGGTTGTTAGTAACTTATTGATCCCAGAATCTCATCAAGCAGCTTCTTGAAGGATCCAGGGGTGTCGACTTCAACAACATTACTGGGGAGTTGGTTCCAGACCCTCAAATTATTTGTGTAAAAAAAAGTGCTTCCTATGATTATGCACGTTGTTGCGTTACTTGCTCGTAGCAGGTAGTTATGAAAAGGAACACGTGAAAAGCAGTAGTGGTCATTTTGTCATATTTTTAAAATCATTTTTGCAGTCTGTCTCAAATAGAGATGTCAAAAGACAAAGCACAATACCCTTAGCGATTCCGAGAGGAGTGGCAGTCTCAGATGCAATTTGAGATGGATAAAACTGTTGAAGGCAAGTCGACCAAGGCCTATTGTAGTTTACTGCAAAGCTGAACTGTCTGTAAAGGTTAGTGATATAAAAAAGCAGTCTTACCTTAAAGCATGTACAGAAGGCTCAGCCGTTTCTAAGCAGAAGCACCTTGACTTGAAGCCCATTGACAACGAAAAGGTAACCTCGGCACGTAAAGCAGAGGGCAGACTTAACATGTTTATTGAGGAGCACTGCTCCATTCTGACATGTGATCATTTGACCGAAAGCTGCAAAAAAACCATCTGGTGACTTAAAAGTGGCCTCCCGAGTTTACACTGCACTACAGAATGTACAGAAATTAAAAGGGAAGTACTGGCGCCTCACTAGAAACAGGTTCGTCTTCGCCCCTCCCGAGTCAGCATAGGGGGTGGTAGCGGTGAGCTGAGACTAAAAAATAATTGGACACTACTAAATTGGGGAGAAAAAAATGAATTGTAGCAATCGTAGCAGCCCTGCACTACAGTTCGCGATGTCCCATGCATCTGAAGAACCTCTTTCAAGAAGCATCGAATTCCTTATAAGACAGACATACATCTGGTTTTCCTTCTCTCCCAGCCGAAAAGAAGCATACCGCCAGGTATATGAAAATATCAACTGCAGAGAAGAACCGCTGAAGATTACCAAAATGTGCTCTACATGTCGGTTCTCCATTCAATCAGCTATGAGTACAATTCTGAAGCAATGGGAGCAACTGAAGCTCTCTATGAAGGACAGCTACTACATGGCTGAGATGCTTTTTTTCATGTACAGCGATGAACAGAACCACGTGTATTTAATTTACCTGAAGTCTATACAAGTGCAGCACGCAGTCAAGGCAATGCAGGAAACAGCAACCCCGTTGCAGACCTCTGTTCACTGGCAGTAGCAGTACTTTCACTGCCCCACTCTAACGCTGAAGTTGAACGTTTGTTTAGTCTCATGAATGTAGCTTTGTAACCGGGTGTAAGCACAGTAAATGCTATACTGACCGTGGGAACTGGGCTGAAACTCTTCGCCGAATCGTGCTCCACTTCCAACCTCCCTGACACTGTTACAAAATTAATAGGGACAACGGCAGCCCACTCTTTTAAAGCAACACAGTCATCCAGCAGCAGCAGTCAGCAGCCTGAGCCAGGTACCAGTAATCAGTAACCATCTACATCCAAAGCAGGGGAATGGGACAGGGACTGGGACCAGGACATTATGCAGATATAGATATGGAGCAATTGTAGGTATGTACTGAAGAGTGTATTGGTTTACTATGTGTAATACTTGGTAAGTCGTCTTTATAATTGACTTTATAATATAAAGTCATCAAAAATGTTACTAAAACACCACTCTCCTTTTTTTATAAAGTTCTCATATTAGCGACGACTTGAGATTTACTATCTGGAGTACTTGGTAAATTGTCCAACGTCATTTTTTTACTTTAAATTGTGTCATCTAGCAACTTTGTGAGGTTTCTCTGGCGATTTCCTGCTTGGTGGAGTTGGCAACACTGCTTCCAGGTGGATACTTTAGGCTGCATCTGTCACATGCACCCACCTATAACCAATCGTATCCATGCCTCACTTTAAAAACCACATACCGTACAGTAGCAGACTGGATAGCAAGGATGGTGACCACAGAATCCCTTTGCGATAGATTAACAAACCATGTCAACTTAAAGATGTGTGCAATGCTATGGGGCTGTCAGGGCTTGTTTTCAAAAGGTATCCGCACGGACATTATATACAAACCAATGGAATACCTTGTGTGTGTATTAATAGAGAGAGAATGCATGCATGTCTGTCTCCAGTCATATGACTGAATGGAGTGAACTCATTGGTTGCTGACTTTGAGACTTGCGCGTGGGTATAGCACACTGACCAATGTGAGCGAATCACATTGCAAAATATCAAACATGTTTTAAACTGTGCTATCGATCAATCCTATAAAATTGCATTGCAAAGCAGAACACGCTGCCAGCATCGCTATTGATCGCATCGGGCAGTGTGTCCAGGGCTTTACTGGGCTATTATCTCTCCCTGCTGGACATGAGAAGCTAAAATCAGTGTTTCCTCCATAGAACCTGTAGTAGAGCAGAGTACAGTTCGGCACCATTAATTGTCCTACTGTACAAAACTGGACAATTTATTACATACTGTACTGTTATTTTTTGACTTAAGAAGGTGCTTGTTCACAAAATAGTTTGTTATCCTCAAGTTTATTGCAATGCAAGAAAACATCTATATAAGAAATACAATATTCTGTGTTTGGAGAGAGTTAGGATGCTTTATAGCAAGGCGATCAATAAGGAATACAGTATTGTCGTTTCTTTATTTGCATTAGTGCAGTATTTTTTATTTTATTTATTTTTTTAATAGTCTGTCGACATGGAAAGCGAAAGCACAAGAGACAGAGAAAGGAAGATTTACCGAAAACAAAACAACTTTAACAGCCTAGTAGTAGTGGGAGGAGACTTGGTGAACGCAGCAGCAAACTGCACCGAGAGGAGCAACTTCTCTGACTATTTATTATTAAGGCAGGACTAAATAAGACACAAGTTTTTGTGCAGTAGTTCAAATTAACATTAATTAAATTATAAGGCTGTAGTTGTATACCCCATAAGTAGGTCTTCAAGTTTTGGGGTTTTATGTTTGAGCACATGGCTGCCTTTTAAACTTATTTTGAGCCGATTCTAATTAAACTTAGAAAAAGCTGTTAATTACAAAACAGTGTCACTTGCTTTTACCTTCATATCTTGACTGAGACCGATTTTCTGTTTCGCTTAATCTTGATTTCAAACAGACGTGAAAAATGAAGTTAATTGCTCATCGCTTATCCTAATTGCATTTCATTCTTGCAGTCGTTTAGTTTTATTGTTGTGCATTTGTTATTTTTACTTGTTTATCAGAGTTGTCCTGACATTTTATTTTCAACATAAATAGCAAGTCCATCATTTTAACATCTCTCTGATTTGTAGTCACAGTCTTTTAATTAGTCGTTTTCTCTTTTATTAGGATGCAGAGACATCTTAACAATACTAATTAACATTTAAAGGGAGGTATAGATTTGGAAAATAAAAACCGAAAAGTTCAAACCCTACCCATAAGTTAGCATTAAAGTATGTATAGTATTTATTGGAAGTACTCTGACGACTTCATGGTACTGTTGCATCTTACTCCCACAAAATACAGTTCACGCACACAGTGTTTAAATTGGACAGTAAATTACTCTATGATCCAAAACCTTATCTGGAGCGCAGCTGTATAGTATAACACAGTTCTGTACAGTAGTCCATTAAGACCGTTTAAATCACTTTCCCCCTTGCCCTGGCTAGTAAATTGGAATTGCCAGAACTGCCCACTTTTATAGTTTAATTTCAAAGTAGACAGACATTATATACAAAGAAACCAGCATACAAAACCTGATAAGAGAAAGAATTCAGCGCAGGGGAATTCCTGTAGAGGGGTCTTATTTGTGGAGTATTTTGCTGTTTTGCAGAATATCATTGCAGTTTAATTAAAGTTGTCATTGTGGTGGCATGGTATTTTGCTTTATATTATTGAACAAGTACATTAATATTCTTGCGAACGTTCACATTTCATTTGGTCGTTAACATTCGTATCTCCCCTCGCTTCAGGTACTCTTGTTCCACCATCCTTATTTGTGAAATAATTACATTACTCCAAGAAAGTTTAGGAGGCTACTCTGCTGTATTTTCCACTTTTAATATTTGGTATGTCTTTGTATTGAATGTTGCAATTTTGTGTTTGGAAATTGAATAAAAGCTCTTCCTTTCTCATTTTTTGCAGAGCTTTTCATTTTACATTTGTTAGCATAAGATAACCTCATTCCCTTTGCTTACTCAGTATTAGCAGATGCATACTAACTGAAGGTTCATACAAAAAGACATTCTAAAATTTAGCGGCCCTCTTTTTGTTATTTCACCCTTGTGGTAACAGTAACACAATACTGTACTTCATGTTCTATTCTCTGTTCCCAGAACAAATCTAAAATGGTATGCTTTCTGAGCACAGTAGGCCTACATATTGCATAATAAGGCTACATCTCCGACTGAAATAAGTCAGTTGCATTACCAGAGGATTTGATGCGGCTGATAATTTGAAGCGTCCTGGTAAAAGCACAAGGAAAGAATATGGGGAAATATCTAGATGATCATAAGTCTCATAGAGTAATAAAGAACAGGGATATTTAAAAAAAAAATCTGTCCTCTCTCTGTCTTCTCTAAGCGTTCCTTAATGTAACATTGCTGCTTTTCAAATTATTTTATAGGAGTCAAGTATACAGTACACTGCACTGAGCAAGTGAAAATATTTGTTTGTTTGCAACACATTATAAAGCTTCCCCTTGGCATTTTTATTCATTAATCACCAAGAATGGGTGTGTAATTTGCTTGTGCTGATTGCATTCACAGTCACATGGTAGACAAGTATTACTTGTAATCAGTCACTGTCCAGTTTTTTGTCTGCTTAACGCTGCGCCTGAAGAAAGGCATCCGTTTCTTGGTGGATATGGCGACTCCCCTTCATTAACTCGTGAAATGTATGAAGGATATTTTACCTGTTAATAAAATATAGTTACAGAATGATGACGATAAAATGAATTAAGGGTTCAAGTGTTTTTATTTTGCATTATTGACTCTGTATGTGAAATATTCTTGGTACTCCCAACCACATAACAAATGCCATTCTTGCTGTGTATTTGCAGATATGATCTTGAGCCTTTTGTTTTGACTCTAAGATCGTGCTGGTGTAGAGGCAGCAGCACATGTGTTTTGGTAACTTCTAAAACCCATACTGCAGTAGTGCTGCACGTCTTAAGCGTTCCACAGGAATCCGATGAGGGTCAGTGGTGTCAACTGGGCTCATTTTATCATTTCAAGTGCAACCAGTGAAGAAAAGCAGCAATCATCAGAAATCCCAGCAGCTGTTTCTTCAGTTGTCTCTCTTGGAATGGTAAGTTAGCACAATCAACACCAATGACCCTCACCTGTGGAGAGCTTGATCCAAATAATCAGTTTGTGCAGCTTTATACTGTAACCTACTGTACATGTGTAAGAATTTCACAATATAGTTACAGTAAGTCAAAGTTTGGTGCACTTGTACTGTAGTTTTATAGATTAATAAAACCTCTTTACGTGATTGATGGAAAACCAAGGGTGTATGTTTACCTCTAAATTTAGACTTTTGCTCTCCAGTTGGCTGAAAGCATGTCATTTTTATGCTACTGTATATAACCACAAAAACACATTGTAAGGATGTCAGCCAGGACCTTGCATCAAGTTTGACTGTGATTTTACTAATATTATTGTACAAAAGAGAAGCCGTCGACCCAAGATTGATTGATTTATTTATGTATGTAAGTAATGTGTGTTTTTATTTATTTATTTATTTAAAAACTAGAAGTCAGACATTTGTTCCTCAATAAAAGGTGCTTGCTGGCATTGTCTTTGAGCAGTCTGCTGTTATAAAGTACTGCGTGTGCTCTTCTTTTGGAGCATGCGCTGTTGCCTGCCTGCCTGTCCTGTTATTGGCAGAGGTCTCCCGCAGTGTCTGGAGAAGCAGAACAGAGTGTTCTTAGAGCTGTCTGCTACCTGTGGTTCTGACCTCCAGGATGGCTGACAGGCGGCAGGAAACACTGGTCAGGGTTTAACACAGGTCAAGTGTAAATGCTGGCCTCCATTGACGTCCTGTGTGATGTGGGAGCTGCCCGAGAGCAGGGAACATTTCACTTAAGATTAATCATAAGCCTGCCAGCGAGACCATTTTGCTTTAGAATATGAGGATAGTTAGTAGTAAGTGGGTCAGGGTCTCCTAAGGTAAAAAAAAGAAAAAAAAGAAATGTGTAATTGGCATTTCTGTTTTTCACACCTGCACAGTAACCTTTGGAATAGGATAGGGGAGGGTCTGGTTGGTACACACTGGATTTTACGAGTAATTCATTTGCCAGAGCAGATGGCATCAGGGAGCAAGCAAATGCCAGTGACTGCTGTTTATTACTGTTCTCAAGTCACTCAAATAAAGTTTTATTGTGTTTTTGTTTTGTTTTAGTTTTACTGGCAAATTTATTTCAATCTTATTAATTTCAAATAATTTTCAATTTGTTTTAAAGACCTGGCTTAGACTCTCAAGATGGATGAACTACTTCTAAAAGTTGCAGTGCTTGTTACATATATTCTCACTGCCTCCTGATTCCATTAAAAGATAATTCTGTGTCTGTTATTCAAGTAATGTACCTTGCAAGTATTTGCAATATATTACCTTTTTTGCATTGAAAAGTTGTAGCCGTGCTGTTAAATACTGTGTAGAGTATACAATATGTCTCCAATGTGACATGCATTAAAAGTCTTAATCTAATTGAGGAAGCTCAAGAAACATACGTTTGAGTGAAGGGCCCACTGCAGCAATCCATTATCTTGAGAATATTCACTGTAAAAGTGAATAGTGCTGGTAAGAAAACGTGGATAATGGGTGATGCATAGTTTTGTATCACAGTAATATCGTACTACCAGTATACCACTGCAAAAATAACCCTAGTCTACTGTCTAATACAGTATTGTCAACAAGGTCTCTAACCCTCCCCCCTCCTCTCTCAACACTTTCTCACATGCACACAGCAAATGTTAAGATAGACTGTAGGAACTTTTATTGCTCCTAGAGTTGAAAAAATGAACTATTTTCCACAACAAATTCTTCCACACTGCCAGTGTAATCAGAAACATTGGGAAATATAAATAGATTCATGGTATTTCAATGACTTCTTGTAAAGCATGTGTGTCTAGTTAATCTACAGTCAAGATTTATTATTTCAGTCTTTGACTTGTAGTATGTGGCCATCGCTCTCCTGCTAGCCTTGATTTACAGTACACTTGATATTACTACGATTAATCTTCCATGTTCCTCTAGTATGACGCTGTGTCATACTGTAGACTCCTGTGTGGTCTGTGAAGTGAACATGCTAATAGTATTTCTGGCTTCGGTCACGTTTCGTTGAACCTCTGCGTGATATGCTAGATTTTGGTCAAGGTTTAGTACTCATTAATATTACATTATTTATTACTGTGGGCTCTGGTGAGCATTGAGGTCAGTGTTTACTTAAATTCATGTTTTCCAGCTACTTCTATGGCTTTGGAACCATACACATTTTAGCCCCTGTGGGGATATCCCATGCGAAGGGGATATTTGTGGTGCCGGTCTGCAAATCAAGCTTGCATTTTTACATAAACCACTGCTTATCCCTTTGTGATGAAGCATGCTAAGGGCATTATTTAGCACGCCATTGAGAGCTGGCTGTCTGACCATATGGAAGTGTGTATGTCACTTTGTTTTTACAGTATTTAGAGAGGGCCAACAAAATATAGGGCTTTTTAGAGTTCAGTTTTTGATTCCAGATACAGTATAGAGGTGCACAATTTTTTTTTTAGAAAAATAATTTGAAATGAATACATTTTCTAGAATCCCTGTCTGCTGCCACTTTTTTTTTTTTTCCACTTTTTCTCCCCCAGACAGGCGCGTGCTTTTTAATATGGCTTATAAAATGGGTCAAGTATCTGATTGGTCAAAATGGGTCACATGGGGGTGTTATTACAACATATCACCATGGGTTGGAACTTATTTTCTGAAAGGGCCCAATCACTAGTAGATATCCATACACCTCTAGACTTTAAAAAATAATTTAAAAAAACAAACAAAAAAACGGCAGCCATTTATTGCAAAAAAAATAACTAACCAGGTTTATGTAAATGTTGACCTTTTGGGAAACCGAAGCGTACATGAGATTGAGCGAGTCTGATTCATACATCATTGACTCTGACTCTAATTCAAGTAGTGAAAAAAGCATTCCAAACTCTCCATTCTGATCGCTCTGCCCTTTCTCCCTGAACTGTGCCACAACTACAGCGTTTCCCTATCCCATTCTGAAAATGCGTAGTTGTTGTTTTTTTTTTTTTTTTTTTTAAATATCTAAACTTAAGCTTTTTAAAAATAGATTTTGGGTGGCTCATAAGAGTCTCTCGTGGTTAAATGGTTGTTTTGTTGCCTTTGCCCCCGGTCTGGTCGGTTACACCCCCTGCACAATTGTGTGATCTGATGCAGAGTATGTCGTACCTTCCTCTCCACATAATCTCTTCTTCTGTGCCCTGCATTGTTTTAAATTGTTTCATAACACGGGCCCAGTAGTTCTCCACGTTGTCAAGACATAAACCACAAAGTCAGTTTGATAAGTGACCGGGTATTGGTATCGATGCCTCCTGTCACTTCCCCAGATAACAACAAAGGACAATTTAAAAAATAAATAAATAAATAAAAATAATAATAAAAAAATAAAAACAGCACTGTCACCTGATACTGTCGCGGATCTTGTGAAGGGTATGCGTGATTAAAGGCAGACTCATTTTGTGCTGTGTCATGATGAAAATGGCCAGTAATATTTTACTTTAAAATGTAATGAATAAAGCAAGAATTACACGTAAAATTAGTCAAATTAAAGAAAAACTGCACTTTCACTGGCAATGTTCAATTCAACACCTATAAATCCTTTTTTTTTTATTTAATGCGTTTTTGGTTATTTAAGTTCTAGAACTGTTTTTTCTGAGCTCAGTTTTAGGCGGAAGGACATTGTATACAAAAATGACTTAATTAGTTGCTTTTTTTTATTATTTTTTTTTATTTTATTTTTTTTAATTTTTAGTTAGTTAACCCATACTGGTGGTAAAGCCTTTTAAATGCACCCCTTGAGACTGCTTGTGTTGGCAACACGGGTGATTAATGGGCAGTCAACTGTATTCCACATACTGTCATCAATCTACGCCACTAGTTGTTATGGCAGCGTCAAGTGGCATTTAGCGATAATGCCTTCACCTCATTTAGCAGTGCCTGGTTAACCAGCACGTTTGGGTTTCCTTGAACTTGCGTGTGAGGTTGGATTGATAAGTTGTTTTGTTTTGTCCACAAAGGTTCTTTGCTTGTTTTATACTATTCTTAAACCCAGCAGCAGTAGTACTTAGTTGTCATTAATGAAAGCAACTTATGGAATGTTTAGAATGAGACCTATTTTTATAGAAAATAAAATGTTATACATTGCTAGACAAAGGATATTACTGTATATAGGGGAAATGGTTTAACGGGGTTGATTTTAAAATGACTCTCTCAAAATGTTTACTAAAGATAATAGAAAAGGCAGTTCTTTTGTTTATTTTGGCTGGGGGGGGGTTCTATCACTGCTGTGTTACATATAAGAAAGAACAGTAAATGAACATTACATTATACTAACCCACCCATACACAAGTCCCCAGCCTAGACTTGAAGTCTCCTTTAAGGGATGTAGTAATGAGTATTTCACATGGGTAATGTACAAAATATTTGATAGGACTTCCTACCAAAGCAGACAATAGTAATCTAGGCAGGATGCTAGGATAATACACAAGTACAGGACTGTGTTTAATCTGTGGCCATCATACGTTGTCTAGTGCCAAAAAGACCAAAATAAATAGGTCTTAAAAATTGTAAATAAAAAAAATGCCCAAAAGCTATGGAGTTCTTGCTGCCCTTGCAAATGTTGCAAAGCCTGCTGGGTAAAATGGCTACTGTTTTGTTATCCCTGCAAGGAATGCATTTTATTCCTGATTGTACAGTTCTTTTAAGAGAAATCATTTCTGAAGTTTAGTTTAAACCTGGACTTGCTACGTGAAGATATTATACACACTGTGAATGTACTGTTCAGTTGGTCATGATTTATTACCATGGATTACTTGATCCTGTTCATGCTTTGGGGGTGTTTTTAAATGGTACTGACAATGTGATACCCTCGGCATGGGATATACTGTAGAAACAGTGTTGATTATCAGTGAAAAACCTTCGGCCACGCATTAACCCTTTTAATATATTATTTTTGTTGCATTATACAATTTTGAAACAATATTCCAACAGAAGTATCTCAACAATTATACAATTTGCTTTAAATTTAAACAAGACATTTATTGTGGCTCTGCTTCAGATTCTGAATCATCCTCTGATTTCATGTATATAAACTAATTCTAGAATTTTTATGAAGCCTGTCTGAGATATTATCATAAATGCAGCCCTGTCAGTTGTTATCATAGGTATAGACTGCATGCTTAACTGGCAGCCTGTATATAATTGCTTTATACTACTGTGTAAAACACTGGCGTCTGCACTGCCTTTAATTGTAACCATTTTTCAATTTTTGGGAATAGCAAAGTCTGTCCCCCCTTATTTTATCAACGTATTAATAATTAAACATGGCATTTGAACATAAATATAATGTTGATAGTTAAAATAAGTAAATTAATATTACCACAGTTCTTTATTTTTATTAAAGCCAAGATTTTCAATAAGACTTTTTGTTTGTTTGTTTGTTTCTGTAAGTAAAGTACCTGAAGACACTTCAAACCCGTCATGTTTATAGGCATCACTTGGCTCATTGCTGGCATTAAAATAAGCAGGAAAACCTAGAAATTATATTACAACTGATCGGAAAACAAATGTCCAGCACAGTTGTGAGAATCATATTTACAGTCTTCCGATAACAATGTAGTTCAGTCTACAAATGTTTTGAAAAGACCTGTTTATCTTATTGCTGGCATTACAATAACAATACAAAATATGAAACAGTTTAGTAACAGTCCAGCAATGTCATGTGAGAGCAATCCTATGGACAGTACTGCACACATTTAAGTTTTACTGGCATTACAATAACCAGGATAAAATAGCAAACACTGATTTAAAAAAAAAAAAGGCACACTGTTAACAGAATTAATCCTCCCAATTGCTTCTTTGCTGATTCTGCCTTTTTAAATTTAACAAATAACAAGGAGGTGTGTCTCCGGACAGAATGTCTTTATGAAACAAACAGTGTGCAGTGTAGTGACTACATCCCTTACACAGTAAAGCGATACATTTCCTTTGAATGTATAGCTAGAAAAATAGCTTTGAGCTTGTTTCTTCATCAGATAATATAATGTAATTAAGAAACGGCCATGGTTTAATATTGCTAATGATAGCGTTATTAAAGGCAGGAAGCATGTAAAGAAATAAACGAAACAATAATTAAATGCGCAATTAATTTGGCTTACATCGGGAAAGCACCGCCTGAGTGCAGTACAGTTTTCATTAAAAAAAAAAAAAAAATGTTAAAGATTCTTAGGTTTACTCTTCAGTCAAGGTTCTGCCTATTGAAAAAAGTACCAGCGGCTTTCTGGGTCGACTACAGCACTTGCTAGCAATATGATCTTTTAATGGTTTTGACTCCTACATGATCAATGGAATGACAGCTAAACTGATATAGATAATCACATTTTTTTTTTTTTTTTTTTTTTTTTTTTTTTTAGCCCTGTCTTACTGAAACGCTGCATTTTTTTCTTAATTGGTGCAGTTGCCATGTTGAGTTTCAGCAGAGACATGGAGTGAAAAAAATGCACATGGTATGGCATCTTCAATTACTATATGATACATTTAAATGTGTATTTTCGACTCTAATATTTTGAATACATTTTTACCACAAATTTTTACCGCGGTTTAAATGCTTTATTTCTGAAATGGTCGGGGTTTTTTTTTTAAAAGGGAAATAAAACACAAAACGTCAAATTATGAGCACTGTGATTTTTATTTATTTTTAGTGGCGTATTTATACTTCTAAATAATGCAGAAAGATTTTGCTTCACTGATTTTAGTATTCAATTATATGGCGAGTTCAAAACTGCAAAGTTCATGAGCAGCACTCGCCAGACGCCTGAGGCAGAATCGCCAGACGTCTGCTTCGCCCACCCTGTACAGGAATGTGACGTGCATTTTTACAGAGGGAAATCGGAGAATCCGCTGCAAGACAGACGTAAATATGCTTATGTTAATGCTTTGCAAGAATGCTCATAAAATGATTTACCTCGAGATGGTGGAGTCTCGGTTAAGGTTGATATTTATGATAGTACATACTTTACAGTACCTTGTGTTTTTTATTTTGAAGAATCCAGCACAGCTACTGAACTCTGTGTGCTAGGGAGTGAACAACTGTTTACATGAATGCTTCTGTGAGCTCTGATTTAACTCAAGGAAGCAAAACAAAAACAAAGGTTGGGAGGTGGGGGAGTTGTTCTTAAATATGTTAAGAAATATTTTAAAAACCAAAAGCGAGTGAACAGCTTGTCCCTTTTTCTGAAAGGAATAAAACAATGTAACATTAAAACTGGTCTATTTTTGTACTTCCATTAACAACTGTACATAGGTCTCATTTTAAAACAAGCTATACAGTAGGGTTCTTCACCAGGTTAAACAAGCGCCCGCTTACAAGCCGTGCCTCCCGGGAAGTCTGTTACTGCTTCACTTTCTTGGTTTTCACCCAAGCAGTGTCTTCTGGGTCAAAGAATGTTACTGGCTGAAAGCATGTCGGTCAATAGGGGAAGCAGCTAATGTGGTCATTTCAGGAAAGACACCAGTAAAGGGGTGGAGGCAATTTCTCCAGGTGAAATGACCCACGAAGTGCAAGTTTTCTTTACCTTGGTCTAGTTCCAGATATATCCTGTTCTAAAATAAATAAAAAGACATGTTTGCTAAAACATGCGTTTCTTTCAACACTAAACATTTGAGACCTGTATTATGAGTGAATGTGCATGACTGAGAAAATGTATGGAACTATGTTGATAACTGCAATTGCTTTAAACTGATTATACAGTCCTACAGGACCTGCGACCGTGTTGCTCTTGCACAATTTACTCTACTCCAATGTAATATTTGTAAAATTTCATACTTTACATTTAGATCTGATGTGCAACGCCCTGAACATTAGAATAGTTCCCAATATTGATCTTTTTTATTAACACCCACTTGCTTTAATTGCATTGGATACAGACACACTGTACTCTGAAAACAGTGTTTAGACGGCCATCGAGCATTCAGAGTAGCTACAGTACAGTAACTGTTTTTACATATTGGTCTTTTAAAATGATTAGGGTGTTCACGCCCTTGCGACTTATCTCCTGTAATTTGCTCTGCATGTTGACCTTGTGGTTGCCACTTTGGCTGTAACACCAAGGTTTGTGAATGCTATCTGTTTATAGCAGCAGTGTGCAGTACTTGAGGCTGATTAGCAGTGTGGCAGTAATGGAGAATGCTAGTGCATTTTGAATAAAACAAACGGTTACTGTAGGCTTCTAGGAGGCAAGCTCCAGCTGTCTGTAAAGGAATGTTGTGGAACAGGCTGGCTCAAGTCACATTTCTACATTTTAATTATGAACATGATATGAATAGCACACCTTTATTGTGTTTGTTTACAGCATTTGTGTTTTTAATGTCATAAAATAATTTTAGAAACAGATTTAACCACTTCAACTCCAGATGTAAAAATGAAACCCCTTCCCAGGTACCAGATTTTGAAAATAATAATAATGTTTTCAAACCTGTAGTTGCTATAAAATGTTAACAAATGATGAATAAAACACAAATAAATTACCTAAACTGTGTTTTTCATTAACCCGTTCTGCTCCTGTGTACTACATACCCATGTTCAATATAGATATAAAAACAAGTTTTTTTTAAGTTTATTTTTTGTTTGAACAATGAAAATAAAAACGCTGCTAATAACAATAATAATCAGTAAACAGTAATTATCAGATAAAAATAAAACATGGAAACGTGTGCCATTGTCGACTTGCTCTGTGCCATTTATTGAAATGTTCAATACAGCAGAACCCGGGTTTGCCTTCGCAACCACTGCACATTTTTCTTGTGTCCTTTCTTTTGTTTTAATTTTCGTAGCAGACCCTGCACCTTTTTTGCGGTCTCTGCTTCCCTTGTGTTGGAGAAATAGTCACAAATGCGTGTACAGGGCTACTTTGCGCAGGCATTGTGATGGATCTGGCTGCTGCAGACGTCTGCTTCATTG